>JAKJMR010000463.1:926159-970202 GCA_024449315.1 Daboia siamensis
TGTGTGTGTGTGTGTGTGTGTGTGTGTGTGTGTGTGTGTGTGTGTGTTTGCAGAGAACGGTTAAAAAAAAGATCAGGACAGAAGTCACAACAGTGTGATCCAATCTCTGCCTGGCTCTTACATGTGACACACGTAAAAGATTCCTTTACCGCCTCATGGAACACAAGCTCGCTTCTCTTTAAAAAGGGAAAGTGAATCTACTGGTCCCTCCCGCTTAAAAAAGTGCACACCCAACCTTCAGTCTTATCAGCACTATTCGAGCCAAGGGCCCTCTGAAAAACCTTGTTGTGCCTTACCAGCGTGCTTGGAAGACCCCAAAAAAGCTGGTCTCGCGCCAGTGGTCGCCGTTCAGCGTGTAGGTCCCTTGGATCCGGTTGAAGTGCAGCTGCTGCTCGGGAATTGAGCAGAGCAGCCGGGCCTTCAGAAATGTCGTCCACCTCTTCTGCAAAGTACGGGCACCACCGACATCGCCCTGCACCGAAAAAAGAATGGCCTGTGAACCGCTTAAATCTCCCCACCGTTGGTATGCTGGGTGCCAGATTTGTGTTGAGATGCTACCTCACACACACGGCCCCTTTAAGAGTTGCCAACCAGGGGAGCTTAACTGCAATTCCCAAGCAAACGTCTGGAGGGAGCCATGTGGAGAAAGAAGGCAGGATGTTACCATCACCATATGTTACAGGAAGTCCTCGACTTACGACCACCATTAATTATGTCGCTAAGTGAGACATTTGTTAAGTGAGTTCTGCCCCATTTCACGGCCTTTCTTGCCACAGTTTTTAAGTGAATCGCTGCGGTTGGTTAGCAACACAGTTGTTAAAGTGAATCTGTCTTCCTCATTGGCTCGTCAGAAGACGGAAGACTTTTTTTTCCTTCTCTTTATTTTTGTTTCTTTTTAAGATAACGAGAAACGTAAAATTGTTGGGACGGCTTGTATGAGGAAAAAGACATAAATATTCAAGTGTAATTAACTCTTGAGAAAATCTTAACTGGTAAGAAAGTTTTGAACACTGTGGGGAAAACGAATCTAAATAGGAGCTTTGAAAACAGGACTTCTGAAGTGGTATTTAAGATGATCAATTAGAAAAGAAGGTTTATATTGATGTGGTTGTTAAGATTACTAGAAAAATGTTTCTATTCAATTGTTATCCATCAAAATACTAAGAAACATACCAATTCAAGGTTGGTAAAAGAGAACATTCTTGGAAGAAGAGAAAATCAAAGAAAGCTACTATGTGGATTATGGAACTACAGAAACAAATTGTTATTGATTGTTTTTAAATGTAAACCCAGACAACACGCTGTTTACCAAACATTAAGGTGACTATGTTAAAAAAAATCAATAAAAATTTTTTTTTTAAAAAAAAAAGACTGCAAAAGATGATCATGTGACTCCAGGATACTGCGATCGTCATGATTACAAACCTGTTGCCAAAGATCCAAATTTTGATCACATGACCACAGGGATGCTGTAATGGTTGCAAGTGTGGAAAACGGTCATAAGTCACTTTTTTCCAGTGCTGTTGTAACTCTGAATGGTCACTAAACAAATCATTGTAAGTCGAGGATTACCTGCATTTCAGCCAATCCCGATGATGGGAGCTGAAGCCCAGTGAGGATAGGGAAGCCTGGGCTAGACAGATAATCTTGTTCTACTCTAAGGCAGGGGTCCCCAATCCTCGGTCTGTGGACCTGTACCGGCCAGCAACCGGTCCGCACAAACAAGGAAATCCCCATCCGCAGGATGCAGGCAGCACACAAAACCAGTCCATGGAAAATCTCTCTCCAAGTAACCGGTCCCTGGTGCCCTAAAGGTTGAGGACCTCTGCTCTAAGGTACATGACCTCAAGGCTAACAACACCCAACATTTTATTAATAATGCTGCTGTAATTTCAACCAGTCACTAAATGAATGGTTGTAAGTCAACATCTACTTATAATACATTTACCATCGTTGAATCTGCTCAGAGCTACCATGCGGTAAGATTGGGGGGGTTTAATAAATATTATAAACAAACAAACGAAGCTTCATCCAAAGAGCTCTGAGTTTTGACAAGCCATTGTCTATCAATTCGGCTAAATTGTTGGAGGGACCAAGTGTCAGCTCTGCTCTCCTCTAAGTCTGAAGTGTTTGTCCTTGGTTGTCCTACCAGCTGGGCTGCCTCTGTTTCTGGAGACATTTTTGCTCCAGGGTTAACCTCCAAAGGTCAGGAATTTGGAGCAAAAATAATCAAATCCTTGTGAGTTCCTCAGCAGCTTCTTGTGAATCAATAGACCAGGCATCTACAAACTTTGCAACTTTTAAGACTTTTGGCTGGCTGGGGAATTCTGGGAGTTGAAGTCCACAAGTTTAGAGACCCTCCCCTTACAATAATAGACCTTCGACTGGAAGTAGCTTTCGGATCCTAGCCCAGGTGTGGGGCTGTTCCCATCCCCCCTAAGATTGTCCTAGAAAAGCTCACTCCCCAAGATTTGTGCAGAAGTCCTTCCAGCCGTGAGCGATCCCAGAAAGAGAAGCACACCACCTACCTTGCAGACCCGTGCCACTCGGGCTACCACCTGGTCAATGTCACAATCGTACTCCACCGCCCGCTCGCTGAAGAAGAAGTAGACTTTGTCGTCATCTCCGATATTGCTGCCTTTGCTCTCCTGGACAAATGCTGAGCCCACAAAATGGGGTTCTGCAAGGAGGAAGAGGATCGAGATAAATAGAAACAGAAAATGTCAATGGCAATAGCAACAGGACATATGTACTGTTTCATAGGGCTTTACAGCAGAGGTCCCCAACCTATGGGCTGTGGCCCACTGCCAGCCCGTAGCCTCTTGGCCAGTGGGACGCATGAGTGGCTGGCCCGCCCCCCCTTGCACCGCTGCTAGCCAAGCTGTGAGCTGTGTGGTGGCACTAGCTGAGCCATGAGCCTTGTGCCGGCACTAGCCGAGCCATGAGCTGTGAGCCTCATGCTGGCGCTAGCTGAGCCTTGTGGTGTGCACTGGCGGTAGCCAAGCCATGAGCTGCGAGTCTCGCACCGGTGCTAGCTGAGCAGCGAGCTGGCACTAGCTGAGCCACGAGCCTCACGCTGGCGCTAGAAGCCCCATTTGCGGAGTGTGCCTGCTCACAGTGCATAATGGTGTCTGCCCCCCTCCTTTCCCACCAGGCTGCCAACACAGAAAGGTTGGGGACCCCTGCTTTACAGTCCTCTCTAAGCGGTTTACAGAGTCAGCCTGTTGCCCTCAACAGTCTGGATCTTCATTTTACCGACCTCGAAAGAATGGAAGGCTGAGTCAACCTTGAGCCTGTCAGGATTGAACTGCTAGCAGTCGGCAGAGTTAGCCTGCAATACTGCATTCTAACCACTGCACCACACCACAGTTCTTAATATAACATCCGATCAGT
Organism: Daboia siamensis; assembly: GCA_024449315.1. Taxonomy (NCBI): domain Eukaryota; kingdom Metazoa; phylum Chordata; class Lepidosauria; order Squamata; family Viperidae; genus Daboia; species Daboia siamensis. The sequence continues at coordinate 929,553 of JAKJMR010000463.1, forward strand.
TACAGCAATAGCAACAGCACTTAAGACTTATATACCGCTTCACAGTGCTTTGCAGCCCTCCCTAAGCGGTTTACAGAGTTAGCATCTGACTCTGGAACGATCTGGGTCCGCATTTTACTAAGCTCAGAATTCTCATCAGAGACACAACATTAACTTGATTTTAAAAAACAGGAAAGAAAAGAAATAACAAAATGGAATAGAAGGAAAAAGAGGCAACAGGACAAAAATCGTATGGAATTCTTACATGCGCACCTACCCAGGGCTCATTCAGATGAGTACAGGTAGTCCTTGACTTAACCTCTGCGTTACTGAGCGAGACATTTTTAAAGTGAATTTTGCCCCAGTTTAAGAACTTTCTTGCCAGAGTTGTTAAGTGAATCGTTGCAGTTAAGTAACACGGTTAAGTGAATTTGGCTTCCCCATTGCTTGTCAGGCGGCCGCAAAAGGGGATCACATGATGCTGGGACACTGCAGTTGTCATTAATATGAACCAGTTGCCAAGCATCTGAATTTTTTTTATTTTTTTTTATTTTAATTCCATTTATATCCTGCCCTTCTCCGAAGACTCAGGGCGGCTTACAAGCTTAGCAGTAGCCTTCATTCTATGTATATGCCTTCTTGTTAGGGCTTTCACACACAAACACACACACACACACACACACACACACACACACACACACACACACCCCAAGCGGCATTATTACAAAGTCAGCTTATTGCCCCCAACAATCTGGGTCCTCATTTTACCTACCTCGGAAGGATGGAAGGCTGAGCCAACCTTGAGCGTGGTGGGATGCGAACCTGCACTAATTGCAGGCAGCTGGTGTTACTGAAGGAGGCATTAGCCCACTGCTCCACCAAGGCTCTTTTTTTATCATGTGACTTTGGATGGTGGTGGTGCAGCAACAGTTGTAAGTGTGAAAAAGGGTCATAAGTCACTTTTTAACATCATCTGATCCGTATGTACAGTACAATCCAGTGTAAAACTCTTCCTATCTCCTTTTTCAATGCTCTTGTAACTTTGAACAGTCACTAAATGAACCATTTAAGTCTAGGGCTACCTCTACGCGGAAGTTTTACAGAACTGTCTTGGCAAAAGACAACCATATTTCATTGTAAACATCAATAGATAATTCAGCATTTAGAAGCCACTCGTTCATAAGCTGTGAGTATTTGGGACTATGGATTTATCTTCCAAATGTCGAAGGACTAATCCCTTGGCCCTAAGGAGCATCAAACATCATCTGATCCATGTCTACAGTGTAATCCAGTGTAAAAATCTTCCTCACCTGTGTAAGATCTCTGCCAAGAGTATGAAATCTTGTCAGGAGGGGCACCCAAGTCATCTTAAGTTCATGTCAGTGGCTCACTTGTCCACGACACTCATGGGAGGGGCTGTATAGCCTCATTTTGTTCCAGTAAACCCAACTCTCATCTGCCAGAACATACTGTGTTCATACACACCCCAGAATGTTCTCTACCAGCCCACTTTCCCTGCAGTGGGCACACTTCCAAAGCAAAGCCTGGATTGAAGCCATACGCACACACTCCTCCCAATATTTTTATTTTCTAAAAATGCCAGCGAGGTTTGCAAGGAACAAGAGGCAGGAATTAGACGGTGCCAGAGACTGGTGCATTGCTTTACAAAATGTCAGAATTGGGCGGCATCAAAAATTGAATAAATAATAAAAAATGTCAGCTTCCTGCCAATTTATTTTCAGTTAATTAAAACCAAATTAAAGTAATTTAGAGAAAAGAGAGGCCATGCCCCTGTCCAGATTAAAGAGATGACATAGTAGAATCTTGCAAGACCTCTGCCCAATAACTTGGCTCTCTACGTCTCTCCGATGATGTAAGACAACTTCCTGTTCACCCCTTTCTAATCCAGATGGCAAATTGGCAACAGTTCTGCAATGTACTACTCTGCAGATACCAACAGATGGCAGCAAAGAAATGGCTGCCAGGAGATACAGAAAGCCCAAACTCTTTGTTGCCATCTAGTGGCTATTGAGTTTTCTGCCACATCCAGATCTGGAAGCCCAGCAAAATTCCACATTCATATAACATGTGACGATGTCCAAAGAAATCCACCATATTCTGAATGGACATAGCATAGATATAAATGGAATTAAAATAAAATAAAAATAAAATAGCAGCCTAGCTTCAACAACATGTTATGACAGTGGCTGGGTTCTCACCATGTGCTGACCAGACAGTGACCACACTCATCTAAGTACAGTCTAGCACGCTGTGCAAACCTAACCAGTTCAGAAAACACAACCATGAGTAAAAGTTACTCCAAGCCAATTAGAACAATGCAAACAATATAAATAGGATATACATCCAATAGACAGCATGTATGGAACAGTGATCCTCCCTCTGCCCACTACAGAAAACGCTTGTGTAACTATGCTGACAAGTTCCAAGGAAGAAACATCCCCCATCCCCCTTTAGCATCTCACCATTCAGCCATGTAGGCAGGTGCTCAGTCTTGACGGGATACTGGGGCCCCAGATTGCGCAGGATCACAGGATCAGTACCCAGGAAGTTGTTGTGTGTGGCGGAATACAACTCTTCCTCTGAAACAGACAAGGAAAAGGCATTAGCCCAGCTCATGAGGCAACCCGGAGCTCCAATCAGATTTTGAAGAGTACATATGCTTGATTGTCAATGGTCATGCTTCTCAACCTTGGCAACTTTAAGAGGCATGGACTTCAATTCCCACAATCCAGGACACAGCATATCAGCGATGCTCGACCAGGGTCTGCTGTATTGTCTGGGATACTATACGTCCTCTCTGTGACCAGCTTTTTTGTGTGTTACTTTCTGGGAGGAGACCATATAGTGTCAACCTTGTTAACTCTCTTTTCTGCTATGTATTCAAGATGGATTGTGATTAATAAGGTAAAGGTAAAGGTTCCCCCGCACATGTGTGCTAGTCGTTTCCGACTCTAGGGGCCGGTGCTCATCTCCGTTTCAAAGCCAAAGAGCCAGCGCTTGTCCGAGGACATGTCTGTGGTCATGTGGCCGGCATGACTAGACGCCAAAGGCGCACGGAACGCTGTTACCTTCCCACCGTGGTGGTCCCTATTTTTCTACTTGCATTTTTTACGTGCTTTCGAACTGCTAGGTTGGCAGAAGCTGGGACGAGTAACAGGCGCTCACTCTGTTACGCGGCACTCGGGATTCGACCCGCCAAACTGCCGACCTTCTGATCGACAAGCTCAGCGTCCTAACCCACTGAGCCACCGCGTCCCTCCTGTGATTAATAGACATATGTATATATGTGTGTTGGCTTATATATGTGTGTGTTTATGTAAGTGTATATGTATAGCATCTCTCTCTCTCATATGTATATGTATATGTATATATTGCTATATGTAGAGAAGCATGTGTGTGTGTGTGTGTGTGTGTGTGTGTGTGTGTGTGTGTGTAAATTTTTTGGATTTACACAAATATGAGCTGTCACTGCTGTGACTACTGCATGTGGATGGCGTGTTTGGGGCCTAGCAAGGTATTCTAAAATACTTAACAAACACTTTATATATATATGAAGCATATGTGTGTGTGTATACATATATTATAAATTGCTATATGTAGAGAAGGATATGTGCGTATGTGTGTGTGTGTATATATGTATATAGGACGATGAGCTTGTCGATCAGAAGGTCGGCAGTTTGGTGGGTCAAATCCCGAGTGCCGCGTAACATAGTGAGCACCTGTTACTCGTCGCAGCTTCTGCCAACCTAGCAGTTCGAAAGCATGTAAAAATACAAGTAGAAAAATAGGGACCACTCCGGTGGGAAGGCAACAGCGTTCCGTGCGCCTTTGGCGTCTAGTCATGCCGGCCACATGACCACGGAGACGTCCTCGGACAAGCGCTGGCTCTTCGGCTTTGAAACGGAGATGAGCCCCGGCCCCTAGAGTTGGAAATGACTAGCACGCATGTGCGGGGGAACCTTTACCTTTTACCTTATATATACATACATACATACATACATACATACATATATATATATATATAGAGAGAGAGAGAGAGCGCATATTTATATGTATATGTATATATGTATATATACAGTATAGTATATGTATGTATACATTATATGTATATGTATACATATACGTATGGGTGGGTGTATATACTTTTTTTTGAGAGCAAGCATTTTTTAAATTTGTGCCAGTGTGGTCACAGAAAAAAAAAGTAACATTAAGGTTATCATCTTATCTTATCTTATTCTGGAAAGCCAGCTGGGAAACTCTGGCAGCTGAGGTCTACACCACTTAAAATGATTAAAGTTCAGAAACATTGGTTTATCAGCGTAAAGCCAACAGGCGGCCGGGCAGGAGAACATCCGCAGAAGTTGGATCTTCCCTCTTCTTCAAGGAATCCCCCTTGGTGTGACACCCCGCCCTCGTCCCCTTTAGCTCCAAACGCAGAAGCTCCGATGACCACTTACCCACAATGAGGCTTGTGTATCCCTTGGCAGGATCGTACGGACACTTGCCCTTGCCTTCCTCGAAAGAGAACCTGTCCAAGGAGAAGGTGGCCAGATCCTGAAAAAGGCATTCCGCCCCCCCAAAAACAGAGGCTGTTAATAAACCCTAATAACAAGCTGGGCTGCTCAAACTGTCTCACGCGAGGACCGCGTTTCTGCTATACCAGACATGTCAAACTCAAGGCCCAGGGGCCGGATCCGGCCCGCGAAGTGGTTTCATGTGGCCCGCGAAGCCATCCTGGAAACAGTGAAGGAACGGCCCTCTCTGCCTTGGCCCTGGCCCAGAGACCCTCCTCCTGCCAGAGACCCCCAGATCTGTCCCACTCCTGCCCAGGCCCCCATAGGCACCCTTGATGCAAATGATGTAGAACTGGCCACGCCCACCCAGCAGGCCATACGCACTCTAGCCACGCCCACCCAGTAGGCCACGCCCACCCAGGCCACACCCACCCGGCCCCCTGAGGGCAACCGCAATGCTGATGAGGCCCTCAATGCAATTGAGTTTGACACCCCTGTGCTATACTCACAATGTAGCCACATTTGGGCTGGAAGGCGTAGGTGCCGCAAGTGTACATGTGAGAGCTGTTATAGGTCTGGAGGAAGCGGACGTAGTTGAAACATTCGGTCTGGGAGGGAAAGAAGAGGTTTGTTAACAAACGTCCCCCAGCCCACCTATGCGCCCAAGCGGCTCTGCGTTCAGCATTTGCTCCACTGCAGCGCAGAGATTCCACATCCTGAAAAGGGAGCCGTCTTTTAACAGCGGGTAGCTAATCTCAAGGCGCCCGAGACTGGCTTGAAGTAAAAAAAAAAAACCAAAAGATCTAAGAAAGCCAAGAGAGAGAGAGAGAGAGCGAGAGAGAGAGAGAGAGAGAGAGAGCGAGTGGAGAAAAGAATTTAGACATCAGAGGGGAAAAGCTTTAGCAGCCTGCAGAACGTCCCCTCCCAATCCTTAATTTTAAAGAGCATCTTTAATGGAAACTGCAGAAGGCGTCTTTTCCAGGGCGAAATGTGCAGCTGGATAGGCAGGGGAGAAGAAGCCAGGATTCAAGTCAACCCTGGCTTATTGTATCTGAACCGCGGGGCACTACGGAAGAGATTTTGCTTCCCTGCTTCACTCCCAGTCTCTGGTGCAATTATTAAGCAAAGGAGGATTCTGCCTTGTTGCTTTTTCTCACAAGGCAGAACATAGAATAATAGAGTTGGAAGGGAGCTTGGAGGTCTTCTAGTCCAACCCTCTGCTTGAGCAGGAGACCCAAGACCATTTCAGACAAAGGGCTGTCCAGTCTCTTTTAAAAGCCTTCAGTGATGGAGCACCCACTACTCCTGAAGGCAAACCGTTCCACTGGTTGATTCCTCTCACTGTTAGGAAATTTGTCCTTAGTTCTAGGTTGCTTCTCTCCGTGGTTAGTTTCCGGCCACTGTTTCTCGCCTTGCTTTCTTAGTGCTTTGGGAAACAGTCAGACCCCCTCCTCTTTGTAGGAGCCCCTCAAATGCTGGAATTCCTTGGCTCATAATCCTGCCTGGTTTAGACTAACCAATCTAAATTTGAATTTTGAATTCCCATTCAAGTGACATATACAAATAGCCTTGATTTAACAACAGTTGGTTTAGCGACCGTTCCAAGATTAGAACAGCACTGAAAACGGTGACTTACAACTGATCCTGGCAATTATATCCATCAGGGCATCCTCTGATCATGTGATCAGAACTTGGGTGCTTGGCAACCGACATGCATTTACAATGCTTGCAGTATCCCAAGGGTCATGTGAAAGCTGTTTGAGGCCTTCCTAGCTGGCTTCTGATAAGTAAAGTCAATGGGGGAAGCCAGATTTGCTCAATGGCCGCATGATTTACTTAACCACTGCAGTTATTTGCTTAGTAGCTGTGGCTAAAAAGATTATAAAATTGGGCACAATTCACTAACAAGTGCCTTGATTAGCAACAGAAATTCTGGTTCCAACTGTGGTCATAAGTCAAGGACCACCTGTAACCAAGATTCTCCATCTGGCACCCTACAGCCTACATAGCATAATTCACTGTGTCTAATGGGTAGGGATGAATCAACCGCTGATCTCCCATCTTTTTTTAATGAAAGTTACTTCTGATTAATGAAAAATACCCTGGGCTATTTAAACTGATATTAAATATACATGATTTGATGAAAGTAAGTATTTCCAACACCAAGACTTTCCAGAATATTAAAATGATAAGCTGAAAGGATGAAAAACTCAAGAGGGTGACACTGACTGCATCCACCAGTGTAATCTCGGGCTGTCTTTGGGCCTCTTCGCAGCCTTTAGATCAGCAAAGACAGAATACAGATAGTCCTCCACTTACGACCATGATGGAGCCCACATTGTTCTGAATTTTGCTCTATTTTATGACCTTTCTTGCCACAGACATTAAGTGAATCACTGCAGTTGTTAAATTAGTAACACAGTGGTTAAGCCAATCTGCCTTCCCCCATTGACTTAGCTTGTCAGGTCACAAAAAGTAATCATGTGACCACAGCACATGGCAACCGTCATAAATATGAGTCAACTACCAAGTGTCTGAATTTTGATCACATGTCCATGGGGATGATGCCACAGTCAGTGTGAAAAATGGTTGTAAGTCCCTTTTTTCAATGATGTTGTAACTTTGAACAGTCACTAAGTGAACTGTTGTAGGTCGAGGACTTCCTGTATTTTTTGCCCCTTAGCAATCCGCAGAATGAATACCTCACTGAATGCCGTTAGCAGGCATAATTATAACAGAATAACAAAACAGAGTTGGGAAAGATCTTGCAGGTCATCTAGTCCAACCCCCTGCTCAAGCAGGAAACCTATACCATTTCAGACAAATGGTTGTCCAGTCTCTTCTTAAAAACCTTCAGTATTGGGGCATTCACCATTTCTGGAGGTAGGTTGTTCCACTGGGTGATTGTTCTAACTGTCAGGAAATTTCTCCTGAGTTCTAGGTTGCTTCTCTCCTTGATTAGTTTCCATCCGTTGCTTCTTGTCCTGCCTTCGGGCACTTTGGAGAATAGCTTGACTCCCTCTTCTTTTATGGCAACCCCTGAGATATTGGAACACTGCTATCATGTCACCCCTGGTCCTTCTCTTTATTAAACTAGACATACCCAATTCCAGCAACTGTTCTTCATACAGTAGTGGCTAAAATTGTGAAAACCTTTTGGGAAAAGTGTATTTTTGAGGTTTGATGTTTCATTACCCAACTAGATAATATCATCAGTGCTAGAAGGGCGTGGGGTTTGGTCTATGAGTTGGGGGTGATCTATAAGTTGGGGGTGGTCTACTGCCTCATAAACCAAACTCTACTCCTTTCTAGCACTGATTATGTTACCTAGTCAGGTAATGAAACATCTGCAAGAAAACAACTAAGCTCAAAGAGCACCAAGAACCTTCTCGAAGAGATCCTGGAATTCTCAAGAGACGTTCCCACCCCGTCTCTCATAGGGGTGGCGGGGGGGGGGGGAGGAGAAAAAAAAGAACACTTGTGGAAAATGGAGTTTGCCATCAAGATCTTCTTAAAGCGCTTAAACAAAGGGCAATCCCCTCCTCCCTCCACCAGTCTCACGCAATCAAACTTTCTTCTCCCCGGTATCATACCGCATAAGGTCTGGGGGTTGGGCTAAATGACCACCAAGGTCCCTTCCAACTCTGTTTTTCTATGCTAAAGGATTTTTACAGCAGGAAGGGGCCAAATGTGGAGTTTTCAGAAAGTGCTTACCTGATTACTCCTGCCTTTTTGGACACATTCTGCTTTTCTCTCTGCTGGAGCCTCCCAAAGTATCTGCAAAGAACCATTATTCCTCTTAATTACCCTCTGAGCAACAGCATTTGAAGGTTAACCCCACCCTGTCTCACCAGGTTTGGGTTGTGCTGCCAGTGATGATGGGAAGGAAGGCTGATTTAGTGCCCATAAAACCCCAAAGGGACCTGCCCTTCCATTAATGACCAGGAGACAGGCAGATCCTATTTCTTTAACCAGGAATTAAATAGCAAGCAGGATTGTCCCTCACAAGCCTAAATCCACCTGTCTCTCGTGCATCTTTACCTTACTTATAGATTGGAGCATTTTGTAGGCATACCAAACCATAAAGCAAGGAAATTGGTTGGCTTGAAACACACGAGGCCATCCCAAAACAAGATTAAAGGAGATGAAACTCAGCACGTGGGATTAAATGCTGGTGCTTCGACTTTTAAGGGACCTGGTTCCATGCTGCAAATGCTACAACAGTTAGAACTAAACAGAATTTCATTTAGCACAGATTTGTGGAACCAGTGGCAAAAAAGAAGTCATTGCTCCACATCTGGCTTAGGGCCCTCCTGAAGTGATCCACTACTGTAAACAGAAGCACCAGCCTGGAAAGCAGGAGATCCAGAGTCCCAAACCCTTCTTCTACTTACTGCTTCCTCCATCTCCATGGTGCTGATGCTTAGGGCAAAGATGGCTTCACGAGCCCCAACGTAGAGCAGTCCTTTGGGCTCAACCAAGGTCAGCGTTGTGTAGTTGGAGACTCCTGCCATGGAGAAATGTTTGGTCCCTTCTTTCAGTTCTGCAAGGGAAAGTTGGACAACCTTGAGAAGATGGTCTTCCCTTCCAGCCCCAATTCCATAGACAGAAGACCTGCAAGAAGGTCTCATTGTCCACAAAGCTCCTTCTGCGTGAGCAGACCTGTAGGGAATCCTCAAATGCACATGTCCATCACTGTCTTGCTGTCCAACTAACCAACAATGTCCAGCAAGACAAGGTCATTGTCAGTGATGGCATCATCTGTTTTAGAAAAATCTACTGGGAGAAATGTGCCAGCTGTCTTCATTACATTGTTTTGTGATCTTTCAGGCGTTGGGTGGTTAACCACATCTGCCTGAGCTTCCTTGACTCCGTTCCTCAGACTGGTGCCCTGCAAATAGGAGATTACAGTGCTCAGGATGACTATGGAGATTCTCAATTATCCAGGTCACGGTTGTCTCACAGATGCTTTTTCGAAAAGATCATTTGACTTTCTTGGGTTATTTTTTTTCCCTCCTTGGAAAACGTTTCACTTCTCACCCAAGAAGCTTCTTCAGTTCTGAGTTAACTAAGATAACTAACTTACAATGGAAGAAGCTTTTTGGATGAGAAGTGAAGCGTTTTCCAAGGAAAACAAAAACCAATACAGTCCAATTGCCTTTTGGGGAGAAAAAAAACTTTGGGACACAGTTCCCAGTAGTTTTAGCTAGCATGGCCATTGATGAAAATCCTGGGTGGGATCAGATGTCCATCACATCCAATCAGCTAAGCCTTATTTTGTTCTCCATGTGTGTCAGCACCATCTACATGAATATCTTTCATTTATAGATGTATTTGTGAGTTTAGAGGTGGAGATTCACATTTTAAATAGCAATTGTTTTTGATATTGAAGCACATGCAAACTATTCTTTCCTAGTTTTCACGGGACTTTTCTGGAGGACATGGAGGATGAAGGGACACATTTTCCAGGACAAGCCTTTCCACACCCTCTTTTGTGGCCTTTCTAAACAAGTCAGGCTTCTACATGAATATTGTTGTTGTTGTTTTTTAATTCACCCTGCCAAAGAATCTTGGCTACGCATTCCAGCATCCTAGCATGCTTCTTCATCAGGAGAAAGCAAATTAATATAATAGATAAGGCTGTCTTCAAATGGTCATATTTTGCAGCAGCAAAGGTAATCTTGCTCTGGAAACCACTGTGCTGGTTTCTAGATATTCCTGCAGAAAACAACACAATAATTTCTGCAGCTATGCTGCTGTGAAATTATTTTTTCATCTGGAGGGAGGTCCAAACTTAGCATTTTATTCCCATTCTTAGTAGGCCTCCCATTTGCGTCTTTAAAAATAATACAATACTTTCCCCCCCAAAAAAAACTGGCTTACAAAATTTCCCTAAATGTCTCCAATTTCAGTGGGAGTGAATTGCTTTTATTCCTAAAGTCTAGAGCTTTTTATTCAAGGCTTGGCAACCTTTAATGAAACGACGTGCTTGAAATCAGAAACTTTAAAATGATAACTTTGCAAGCTTTAGAATATAAACAACCGTACTTGCGCTGAGAAGCATAAAATGGGGGCAATGCTATAGGAACAGTCTTCTCCCATTATTTTAAATGTCAGCAGGGACTTAAATTGGACAGAGATCAGCCGATGTTTGGACACACTGCTGCAACTTCAATTCTTTTTAAAGGAAATGCATCCCCCAGCTTCAAAAGCTTAACAATGGAAATGAAATGGGTTATAACTAAAATAAAAATGGTGGAAGAAAAGGAGGAGAGGCTGAGATGGGATAATACAGGTTAGTGCCTGACTTACAACAGTTTGTTTAGCAACCGTTCAAAGTTACAACAGCACTGAAAAAAAGGGACTTATGACTGTTTTTCACACTTACGGCCCTTGCAGCATCCCCATAGGCAAAATTCAGATACTTGGCAACTGGTTCGTATTTACGACCGTCGCAGTGTCCTGGGGTCATGTGACTCCCTTTTGCGACCTTCTGACAAGCAAAGTCAATGGGGGAAGCCAGATTTATTGAACAACCCAGTGTTACTAATTTGACAACCGCAACGATTCGCTGAACACCTTGTGGCAAGAAAGGTTGTAAAATGGGGCAAAACTCACTCAGTAACTGTCTCACTTAGCAACAGAACGTTTGGACTCAGCCGTGGTCGTTAAAAGTCGAGGACTACTTGAATCGCCACCAAAGAGAAACTGGTGACTCTCAGTGAGGAGGGCCCTGTTTTCAACACGGATCAGTGCTTGTCGTGGCCAACAAAAGTAGAGCAAAACATCCATTGAATTGAAAATGGGAAAAGGCGAAGTGACAAGAATACAGATTTCAACAAAGCACTTGCTGAACTGTGAATAAACCATTTTAAATATGTCAGATCGTGCAGCCTCTTTGCACCTGTTCCATCCTTCCAATTGGGTTTAAGGATGCCTCCAAAACCAGAGGCTGGGATCTCCCAGTATAGGCTCTGATCCCTGGGCACTGCAGCAGGCAGGCTGATCTTTGGTGCCCTGGCTTTGTTCTAGCTTGCAAGGAAGAAGAGATTCATCTAACTGCACTGGGCCTCTGCTCTGACCCTCCTGACGGAAAGGAAGATCCTGGAATGGATATGGGCTTATTAGTTTCTGGAGAGCTAAGATTTATGGCTGGGGCTGTGGTGAAGCCTGAGAGGCAGCAGCTGGGGCGACTGATTGGTTTTCGTGATTCCCACATGGGAAGTTAGCTGGCGCAGTGGCTCAGAGGCTAAGATGATGGGCTTTTTGGCTGGAAAGCTGGCAGCCCAGGTTTGAGACCTGAGCACCGTGTAACAGGGTGAGCTCCCGTCCTCACCTCTGCTCCTGTCAGCCTAGCAGTTTGAAAGCATGCAAATGCAAGTAGATAAATAGGCACCACTTCGGTGGGAAGGTAAGAGTGCTCCGTCAGGTCATGCTGGCCACTAGATCATAGAAACGTCTTCGGACAGTGCTGGCTCAATGGCCTTGAAACAGAGATGAACACCATCCCCTATGGTCGGCAATGACTAGTGGAGTAAAATCTGCATGGACTCCTTTACCTTACTTACACATGAAGTTAGGTTCATCCTCCGTAAAACAAAGGCTGAAGATTACATGGGGCGATTCAGAGGATCATCAAGTTAGGAAAAAGTGGCAAGGAACAGCCATTCTAGTTTTCCTTGGGGTAAGTAAGTAGGGAGTGATTATTATTATTATTATTATTATTATTAATTTTATTTATATACCGCCCTTCTCCCGAAGGACTCAGGGCGGTGAACAGGGCAATACATGTTAAAAAACAATACTACAAAAATTAAAAGAGATTAAACAAGATGCCCCTAAAACAATAAAATAAGATAAAACCCACAATAAAAACCCTAACCCATCCCCCATCAGGCCAGGCCGGCTTGTTCGAATAAGTAGGTCTTCAGATCGCGTCGGAAGGAGCGAAGGTCAGGTGCCATCCGGAGCTCAACCGGCAACTGATTCCATAAAGCCGGTGCGCCCACAGAGAAGGCCCTCCCCCTGGGGGCCACCAGCCGACATTCCCTGACCGGCGGCACCCTGAGGAGGCCCTCTCTGTGGGAACGCACTGGGCGGAGGGATGTTGACGCCGGCAGCAGGTGATCCCCGAGGTACTCCGGACCCAAGCCATGTAGGGCCTTGTAAACCATCATCAGAACCTTGAATCGCACCCGGAAGACAACTGGTAACCAATGCAGCTCGCGGAGCAAAGGTGTAACATGGGAGTACCGGGAAACTCCCAAGACAACTCTCGCGGCTGCATTCTGTACCAGTTGGAGCCTCCGAGTGGTCTTCAAGGGAAGCCCCATGTAGAGAGCGTTGCAGTAGTCCAGACGAGAGGTAACGAGCGCATGAGTGACCGTACATAGGGCATCCCGGTCTAGATAGGGCCACAACTGGCGCACCAGGCGAACCTGGGCGAAAGCCCCCCTAGTCACAGCCACCATATGATCTTCTAAAGTAAGTCGTGAATCTAGGAGGACTCCCAAGTTGCGAGCCCTATCTACGGGGGGTAAAAGCTCACCCCCCATAGAAAGAGGTGGAATATTCTGAATATCCCGGGATGCCGGTATGCACAGCCACTCAGTCTTGTCAGGGTTGAGTTGAAGTCTGTTCCTCCCCATCCAGACCCGAACCGCTTCCAGGCAACGGGACATCACGTTGAGGGCATCACTGGGGTGGTTTGGGGTCGAAATGAAAAGTTGGGTATCATCGGCGTACTGATGATACCCAACTCCAAAACCATGAATGATCTCACCCAGCGGTTTCATATAGATGTTGAACAGGAGGGGCGAGAGGACCGACCCCTGAGGAACCCCACAAACGAGAGACCTCGGGGTCGACCTCTGCCCCCCTGCCAACACCGACTGCGAACGTCCCAGGAGATAGGAGGAGAACCACTGAAGAACTGTGCCTCCCACTCCCAATCCCCTGAGACGCCAGCAGGATACCATGGTTGATGGTATCGAAAGCCGCTGAGAGGTCTAATAGGACTAGGACAGAGGAATGTCCCCTGTCCCGAGCCCTCCAGAGATCATTCACCAGAGCGACCAATGCCGTCTCCATGCTGTACCCGGGCCTGAAACCCGATTGGCACGGGTCTAGATAATCCGCTTAGCTGGGTCCATCGTGGTATCCACTCTATGAATTGTCAACCCTCTGGTGGTGGACATTTTGTGAGAATGCCCATCACGCTTTCACCCAAATCCAAATGTACCCATGACCCCACGATGGATATTTCCCACTCAATGTGTCCTCTTGAGTTCTTCTTTCTCAGAAACTGCTCTTCAGAAAGAATGCCCAACTCCTCCTGCACCAGCCATGGATCTCATTTTGGTTCCAAGAGGGTTTGCTTTGCATTGTGCAAGTGCCCGTGACCTCTTCAGATAAGGATTTGGAACATTCCACTTATTGAATAAAAAGTAAAAGGAAAACAAAGGCTGTTTATGCAACAGAGGCCCAGGGTAAAGACGGGGCTGCCAAGCCAGATCTGAGGAAGGGAAGCCAATCTTAGGGGGGGGGGAAATCTGCTCTTTTCCTTGTCCCTTTGAGTTCTTAACCACAGCTCTCTGCAAGCACACTATTGCAAAGCTGTGATGTTAGCCTGGACACAGAAATCAACCCAAACTGTCCTTTGGAAGGACAGATGCTAAAGCTGTAGTCCAAATACTTTGGCCAGCAAATGAGAAGAGTGGACTCCTTCAAAAAGTCTTGGATTGTTGGGGCAGATTGAAGACAAAAGGAGAAGGGGACAGCAGAGGATGAGATGGTTAGATAGTGTCATTGACACAACGAATATGAATTTGGGCAGATTCAGGGAGATAGTGGAGGATGTGGGAGTAGCTGGAAGCAATGGATGGGAACTATTCAAGGAGAGAGGCAAGCTAGAACTAAGGAGAAATTTCCTGACAGTGAGAACAATTGACCAGTGGAACAACCTGCCTCCAGAAATTGTAAATGCTCTAACATTGGACGTTTTTGAGAAGAAACTGGATAGCCATTTGTCTGAAATAGTATAGGGTTTCCTGCCTGAGCAGGGGGTTGGACTGGAAGATGTCCAAGGTCCCTTCCAACTATTCCATTCCATTCCATTCCATTCCATTCCATTCCATTCCATTCTATTCTATTCTATTCTATTCTATTCTATTCTATTCTATTCTATTCTATTCTATTCCATTCCATTCCATTCCATATTCTATATTCCATATTCCATATTCTATATTCTATATTCTATATTCTATTCCATTCTATATTCTATATTCTATTCCCTGCCCCCTGTCCCCTGTCTCCCAGAGAAAGCTCACCAAGCCTGGGAAAGGTTAATCTCCAACCTGCTTTGTGTTCACAGCTCACTGATTAACAAATTAGTCTCTCTATAAGCCACCAGAAGCTACAGAGCCAGGGAACAAGGAAGGGGCGAGACCAGCATTTTCTTGGCAAAGCAGAATGAAACCCCAGAGCGCCATGCACCATTTAAGGAATTTAAGAGGATGTCGTCCATTCAGACTGATAGCCGGTCACCCAAAGGGTTTTTGGCACAAGGAGGCAAATTTAGTCAAAAGCGTTTCCTGCTTCTGGATCTCTGGAGGGTCACACCAGGCCACCACATACAAGCTGCAAAGAGCCAAGAAAACAGTCTAACAAATCCAGCTCCTGGCTTCTAATCTGGTTGCAAGAAATGTGGTTCGGTTATGGGGACGAGAGAGGCTGGCTTGGATTCTAACCACTCTAACCCAGAGGTCCCCAACCTTTCGGGCACCAGGGACCGGATCCGTGGAGAGAGGGGTTTTTTTTTGCAGACTGGAGTGTGCCTGGTTTTGTGTGCTGCCTGTATCCTGAGGATGGGGCTTCGCTGGTTTGCACAGACCGGTTTCTGGCATGCCTGGACCCCTGCTCTAACCGGTCTCTGACCACAGAGGCGCTCAGGATGGCTTGGCTTTCTGGTGAGATAAGAGGAACCCCAGCCATCTGCCAGAAGAACCTCTTGTTTCCTCCCTCCCGTCCGTCCGTCCATCCTTCCTTCCAAACATCCCAGACTGGACCAACAAAGGCCAAACAAAACAGACAGCCGTGCTTCCAGCTGATCAATACACTCCGTTTGGAAACTTGCTTACAGGTTTTAGACCCAAATTAAAAACAAGGCCAAGATTTGGAGTAGGGGTGGGCAACCTCGGCTCTTTTATGACTCGTGGACTTCAACTCCCAGAATTCCTGAGCCACCATGGCTCAGGAATTCTGGGGGTTTTGTTTTTTTAATCCCATTTATATCCCGCCCTTCTCCGAAGACTCAGGGCGGCTTACAATCTAAAGCACAAATCAATGTGCTTAACAATAGCCTTCATTCTATGTATATGCCTGCTTATTAGGGCTTTCACACACACACACACACACACACACACACCAAGCGGCATTATTACAAAGTCAGCTTATTGCCCCCAACAATCTGGGTCCTCATTTTACCTACTTCGGAAGGATGGAAGGCTGAGTCAACTTTGAGTCTGGTGGGACTCGAACCTGCACTAATTGCAGGCAGCTGGTGTTACTGAAGGAGGCATTAGCCCACTGCTCCACCAAGGCTCTTTTTGACCATGGAGCTGAAGTCCACGAGTCATAAAAGAGCCAAGGTTGCTACCCCTGATTTGGAGCATTGCAGAGATCAAGAAAGAGGAGGCACCTGATACTTTTTAGCTACTTCCTTCTAGTATTTCCAGACAGCTTGCTAAACCAAGAAGCGCAGGAGTATTTGAATTGCAAAAAGGAATTTATATCACCAATGAGATTTTAGCAGGCTGAATTGTCCCTGGACCAATGTCCTGGCTAATGGAGGATGCTTCATTGTTCCTTGAGACTTGGAGGTAGAACTTTATCTGACTTACACTAAAGATACTGCAGAGTTAACATGTTTTCCAGGGGACCCACAGCAGGCTCCATGGTGGATCCTTCAGATTCCTAACCAAATACAGGTAGTCCTCGACTTACAGTTCATTTAGTGACCGTTACAATGACACTGAAAAATGGGACTTATGACCATTTTTCACACTTACAACCATAGCAGCAACCCCAGGGTCACGTGATCAAAATTCAGACACTTGGTAACTGACTCATATTTATGACGGTTGCCATGTCCCGGGGGTCACATGATCCCCTTTTGCAGCCTTCCGGCAAGCCAAGTCAGTGGGGGAAAGCCGGATTCAGTTAATGAGCATGTTTTTAACTTAACAGTTGCAGTGATTCACTTAACAACTGTGGCAAGAAAAGATGTAAAAACTCACTTGACAAATGTTTCATTCAGCAACTGAAATTTTGGGCTCAATTGTGGCCATAACTCGAGGACCACCTGTATCCTACCCACCCTCAGCTCGTGGTCCCCTTTTTAGAGGCACTCTGACGAAGGTGGAGACCCTGGGTTTTCCTGGAGCTCCCAAATCAGGCAGCTAAAAGATGCCAATCTTGGAGGCACTAGAGAAGTGAGGAGTCTGGAATAGATTAAGTCCTGGATCCAAGCAGAAGCTGATGTTATGTCCACTGCATTATGTAGAATACCTGGAACATCTGTCTGAAGCCACTTCTCCTACAGAGGAAATGAAGGGGTGGGTGGGAGGCAATTCAAGAAAGGAAACACTTTGGAGAGGGGTAAGAATCCACCCATAAGCCCTTTGAGTGGACGAGACTCCAGGAAAATTGAGATCTTCCTTTTATGCTTGGAATAATGCATCCAGTTTTGGTTATGACAATGTAAAAAAGATGTTGAAACTCTAGAAAAAGTGCAGAGAAGAGCAACTAAGTTGATTAGGGGACTGGAGGCTAATGTCATGGTTGACAGCTAAAACATATAAGGAACAGTTGTTGGAATTGGGTAAAAAGGTAAAGGTAAAGGTTCCCCAGCACATGCGTGCTAGTCATTTCTGACTCATCTCCATTTCAAAGCCGAAGAGCCAGCGCTTGTCTGAGGACGTCTCCGTGGTCATGTGGCCGGCATGACTAGTCGCCAAAAGTGCACGGAACGCTGTTACCTTCCCACCGTAGTGGTCCCTATTTTTCTACTTGCATTTTTACGTGCTTTCGAACTGCTAGGTTGGCAGAAGCTGGGACGAGTAATAGGCGCTCACTCTGTTATGCGGCACTCGGGATTCGACCTCCCAAACTGCCGACCATCTGATTGACAATCTCAGCATCCTAACCCACTGAGCCACCACATCCCTATTTGGAATTGGGTATGTCTAGTTTAATGAAGAGAAGGACCAGGGGTGACGTGATAGCAGTGGTCCAATATCTCAGGGGCTGCCCCAAAGAAGAGGGAGTCAAGCTATTCTCCAAAGCCCCTGAAGGCAGGAAAAGAAGCAACGCATGAAAACTAACCAAAGAGAGAAGCAACCTAGAACTAGGTAGAATTTTCCTGACAGTTAGAACAATTAATCAGTGGAAGGACTTGCCTCCAGAAGCTGTGGGTGCTCCAACATTGGAGAGGTTTTTTAAAGAAGAGGCTTGTCCGGCATAGTATAGTATAGGGCAGGGGTAGGCAACCTTGGCTCTTTTATGACTTGTGGACTTCCACTCCCAGAATTCCTGAGCCAGCTGGCTCAGGAATGAGTCATAAAAGAGCCAAGGTTGCCTACCCCTGGTATAGGGTCTCCTTCTTGAGCAGGGGGTTGGGCTAGAAGACCTCCAAGGCCCCTTCCAACTCTGTTATTCTTTATTCTGGAACTCAGTGGGGCAGAGTTTGCTCACAGGTGCAAGGCCAGCATTTCATTTTATATGTAATGCAAGTGTCTAAGTCTCATGTACACACACACAGAAAGAGGACTGACTATACAGGTAATCCTTGACCAATGACAACAATGGAGCCCAAATTTTTCATGGCTGATTTGTTAAATGAGTTTTGCTCCATTTTGCAATCTTTTTGTAATGAGCGAGTAAACGAATCACTGATGTCATTAAGTGAATCGTACAGTCATTAAGCCAATCAGGCTTCCTCCATTGACTTGGCTTGTGGGATGCCAGCTAGGAAGATTACAAATGGTGTCTCACATGAACTCCGGGACACTTAAACCCTCAGAAATACATGTCAGTTGCCAAGTGTCCAAATTTTGATCACATGACCATGGGGATGCTGCAACGGTCCTAAGTGTGAAAACCAGTCACAAGTGATTTTTTTTGTCCAGTGTCATCGTAACTTTGAACACTTCACTAAATGAACGTTGAGGGCTGCCTACCTGTACACCTCCAGGGATTCCTCCTGATAGCAACAGCTATCAGGAAAAAGAGTTAACTTGTACTCAGCTCAGGAACTGCAGTGCGGTGCAGGAAGACCTCAAGATCTCACTGATCCTCACGTTCCTGCTGGCTTTTTGTTTGGTCCCCTCTTCCTGAAACAGCATCTCATGACTCAAAGTGCCATAGGCTGATCTGGAGCCGAGGATGTGCTGGAACCAACCAGGCCACCCTGTCAGGCCCACTGTATCCCCCGCGAGGCTCAGAGCAGGATGGTATCCGATTTTTCATCTGTCCTCTGGAGAACGCAGCGGATGACACATCAGGAGGAAAATCACAGCCACATGCTGGGTCTCTGAGAAGCTGCGTCAGCCTTTCCCAGCCTGCATGCTCCAGAGAGGCTGGGTTTTTGACTAGCCACTATCCCAAACATCACAGCGGAAACAAGTGTGTTTTCTAATGATCCCTCTGCACCTATTGTAGACTCACAGCCCTCCCTATCACGTGCAAAAGGTAACACCAGGCGTACAACCGCCAAATGAAGGGATTGGGGATTATCCAAGGAGGGAAAATATTTTTCTACACAAAACTTGAGAGGGGGGGGGGGAGAGGGAGAGGGAGAAGGAGAAGGAGAAGGAGGAGGAGGAGGAGGAGGAGGGAGAATTTATAAAGTATTCTGCAGGATGTTCCACGACAGACTTCTCCAACTCAACGCCCTCCAGATGGGTTGGCACTCTTAACACCTAAAAATCCCTATCAGCCTGGTTATGACCAGTTCACAAGAAGGGGTCAAGAGAATCCATCAGATGGATAGGCCCTTCTCAACAACCACTGTCAATGCTACGTTGTAAGGAAGGAAGGAGTATTAGGTTTGCCAACTTGAGTTATTTGTAGAAATAATAAAGGCAGTGTGTGTATGTGTATGTGTATGTGTGTATATATATATATCTCCTGAACTTCATCATTCATGTGGTTCCTCATGTCTTCTCCCAGTAAACGTTGCTCAGGAAGAAGCTTACAATCCATCTGTTTCCAAGGAGAAAGAACTACAGATAGTCCTCAACTTACAATTCCAATTGAGCTCAAAATTTCTGTTGTTAAGTGAAGTTTGCCCCAATTTATGACTATTCTTGCTACAGTTTTTAAGCGAATCACTGAAGTTGCTAAGTTAGTAACATGATTGTTAAGTGAATCTGGCTTCCCCCTTGACTTTCAGAAGGTCACAAAAGCGGGTCACATGAGCCCTGGACACCGCGACCATCATAAATATGAACCAGTTGCCAAGCCTCCAAATTTTGATCACATGACCGTGAGGATACTGCAACAGAGAAAAATGGTCATAAGTCGCTTTTTTCCAGAGGTGTTGTTAACTCTGGTCACTAAATGAACAGTTGCAAGTGGAGGACTACCTGTACTGCAGCTTTGGGATCCCCAAGGCGCTTTTGAGGTCAACCCAGAGTCTGCTCTGAGCCTAGAAACTATCAGCCTAGTTTCTCAAACTTCCAAGAGAAGAGACACGAGAGGGCTAGTATGGGCTTGACAAGAACAAAGCAACACCCTAAGAAAAAAACAGCCCCACCCACTTTGCGCCACTGCCTCCAGGCTCCCCAAACAAGCCAAGGGTGGCCTCTGTTCACCCACGTTTGCTACCTCCTGTTGTAGACCCACCAGCCTTTCTGCAAACATCAACCTCTCGAGGGCAGCATGAACAAATTCAGCTCAACGTCAGTTTCCTGAGCAGTTTTCAAATCAAGGTTTTGCAAAACAACATGGACAAAAAAAACAACACACACACACACAGAGGAGAAAAGGAATGAAGCTACAGGGGGTGCTCGGCTGGGCGCCACCTCTATTTTGCTAGTGCCCAAAATTGGTGGGGTGGAGGGAGAGGCAGGCAGGCAAGCCAGCTAAGTTGCACATGGCCATGGACTCTGCGACGCTCTCACCCCACCCTCTCTCTCGCCGCAGCCTCTCCCTGCACTTTTGGGGCATTTGCCCTTAAAGAAAAGAGGGAGGGAATCAGAGGCACCACGCCTGCCCTGCCTGTGCCCCAAAAGAGCTTTGCAACTCTGCCAACGCTGCTGACTCAGCAAGAGAGGATTAGGTGGGACCAAAACCAGAAAGTGCCCCAAAAGCCTGATTGTGCAACTCTCACTAGATAGAGGACCGTGCAAGAAAGCCACTCAGCCAGAAACTGGACTTGAGTTCCAAATTATGGGGCTAATGTGATATGCACCGACAGCCCCATCTGTGCAATGCGTGGTCACATGTTTCTAGATTGTACAGCGCACAACCTGAGGCTCAAGCGGTGGTTTTAGCAAGCTAAGTGAACCAAACCCGTCACATTAACCCGTCAACTGTTGTAGTCCTGCACCTGGCAGGGGAACCTGGGCTAGATGATCTTTGTGGTGCCTTCCAACGTTCTACAATGTTTATGGTCTTGTCGGAAAGCAAGTGGTGGTGCTTTGGTATCTTAGATATATTGAGCGGCAGGGCATGGACTGCAAAAACAAGGGAAAAATTCTATATAGAAAAGCCAAATTCTGTAGATGCTGTTGAATTTTTGATTGGCAATGAACCACAAACAACCAAATCTGTACACTTTCTTGAGACGCCTCCTCTTTTGCTCAGCTGTCAACCTTACCCTAATTCTAAAGATGTAAAAAAAAAAAAAAGCTAAAAAATGTCAGGCATCTTCCAAATGTGCTGAAGTTTGGTATTCCCAGAATCCTTTGCCTCTATTCCTGGAGTCATCCGGAATTCTGGGATCAGCATTCCGACTCCTTTAGAAGCATGCCGGTGGCCACACAGCAAAAAGAGCAGTGCCGGACCAAGACGATTTTAAAAGTGGAAGAATTGTATTGACACTTTAACTAAGCAATTTAACGAACTGTTAAATTTTAAAGTATATGCACAGGTTGCTTCCATACAACAGCTTAATTTGATTACCACGCTATCCCATTTCCTGGGTTCACAGAACATGTGGAACAAAATGCTAAGCCACAACTGGCCATAAGGTACCCAAAGCTTAGTGTTGCGTATGTGTGTTTATGGGCAAGTAAACAACTAAATGTGCAAGTAAAATCTAGCTGAGCAAATATGATTCTATGTTCATCTCCTTTCACATCACAAATGGTTCTCAGGTTTCAAATAAAGAGCTCTGTGAATGTTGCTGACTCTGGGCTGTTGGTTTTGATTTCCGAGCTTGGTGATTTGGCTGCAAACATTTCATCTCCATTTGGGGGGGGGAGGGGAAATATCTTCAATGCACTTTGAATTGTGCTCTTCTGTCAGAGCACTGGTCTTTAAATACCTTTAGGTATTTAGGTATTAAAAAGGTATTTAAAGGCCAGTGCTCTGACAGATGAGCACAACTCGAACTGCAGTGAAGATGCCCTCCCCCGAGATGAAACTTTTGCAGACAAATTGCCAAGCTCAGAGATCAAACTAACTCTGCAAACTGGTTTGTTTTTGGTGAGCTAGCTTTTGGCCACAACTGTATACTGATCTGTATACAACAGCTAATCCTTGATGTACAACTGTTTGTTTAGTGACCATTGGAAGTTACAAAGAAAAGGGTGATTTTAGGACTATTTTTCACACTTACAACCATTGCAAGCATCCCCCTGGTTGCAGTGATCAAAAATTCAGACGCTTGGCAACTGGCTCATACTTATGATGCTTGCAGGGTCCCGGGGTCACGTGATCACCTTTTGTGGTCTTCTGACAAGCAAAGTCAACGAGGAAGCCAGATTCACTTAACAACCCTGTTGCCCGTTTAACAACTGTAGCAACTCACTTCAGTGTGGCAAGAAAAGTCATAAAATGGAGCAAACGTCACCTAGCAGCTGTCTTGCTTAGCAATGGAAATTGTGGTCATAAGTAGAGGACTACTCATTGTTTTATCTTCTCACCCTAGAAAGGGTTTGTGTTCTCACTCTGGAACATTTTTGTCTTCTCAGCCAATATCATTATAGTCTTCTTCACCCAACACACAGGTGACATACAGGTGAGCAGACAAAAGCCACTCCTGGCAGCACAAGAGTGATCACCATGGAGTCATTTGCTGTGCGCAAAGAACCCACAGGCTGTTATGTCTGGAACTAAAATTAGTCTGGGTGGCCACAGAGGCCCAGAGATGATTGCCGACTCCCTCCCTCCCTCCGGCCAACCTGAGCATCAAGGTAGGCAGCATCACCGCGAAGGAAACCGAGCCGTCCATGGGGAGGGAGAGAATGAGATCATACTCAGGTGTTTATGACAACGTTGCGTGTTGCCTTGAGAGAGCAAGGCAATTCAGGGGAGACCACACACACTCTGGAAGCTCCTGGCGAGCATGAAAGGTGGCGGAAGACAATAAGAATCCATTAGTTGCTCAGAAGACAAAGCAAAGTCTCCAGTTGCACAACTGGGCTCCCTCCAGAAGGACTGGACTTCAACTCCGGGGATGGTGGTAGTGAAGGAAGAGGATGGGAGATGAAGTCCAACACATCTGGAGGGCTTCAGGTTGGGGAAAGCAACTCCAGGGATTTAGCTTATGTTTACGAAATGCAACCCTGAAACAGGAGATTTTGAAGCCCTGATACCAATCTTCCCATCATGCCTCAGCTCAGCATCCTTTCCTTTCCTTCTCTCTCTCTTTCTTTCTTTCTCTTCCTTCTTTCCTTCCTTCCATGCCTCTATTGTTTCTATTAATAACTCAAGGTGGTGGACATAGCTAATACTCCTTCCTACTTCTATTTCCCCCACAACAACCCTCTGAGGTGGACTGGGCTGAGAGAGAGTTACTGGCCCAAGATCACCCAGCATCCTTGCCTCAGGCAGGATTGGAATTCCCACTCTCCTGTTTCCTAGCCTAGCGCCTTAACCAGTAGACCAAATTCCTCAGACTTATTCAAATTAGGATGTTCAATTGCAAAAAAAAAAAAAAAAGATAGGTCTACAGTGAAATGAAGGGGTAGAGTCTCACAGGGGTGCCGGTAGTCTTTGACTTGCAAATATTCCTTTAGCAACCACTCAGAGTTGCAACACTACTGAAAAAGTGACCTGATGACCATTTTTCAGACTTACGACCGTGCTAGCATCCCCCTGGCCATGTGATCAAAATTTGGGAGCTTGGCAACTGTTATATAGTGATGAGAGTTGCAGCATCCCAGGCTCACGATCTGCAACTTTCCTAGCTGGCTTCTGACAAGCAAAATCAATACCGGACAGGGGTAGTCAGCCTTGGCTCTTTTATGACTCGTGGACTTCAATTCCCAGCTGGCTCAGGAATTCTGGGAGTTGAAGTCCACGAGTGATAAAAGAGCCAAGGTTGCCTACTCCTGATGTAGGGGAAGCCTACTTAATGACCATGTGATTCCCTTGACGGTGAGATTCACTTAACAGCTGTGCAAAACCCAGTGCAACGGGAAATCTGGTTCCAATTGTGATTGTAAGTCGAAGACTAACTATTCACTTTAGGGAGAGCAACTTTAGCAATGTCAAATTCATCAGCAGGAGCAATGCATATCTCCCAGATGATCCCGTTTTTTGGATGCAAAGGGACAGCCAACACACACACACACACACACACACACACACACACACACACACACACACACAAAGAAACACACCTTTTCTTCAGCTAAACGGAAATGTCCACTCCAGGAATTCTAGTTACCGTGTTTTGCTGCTACACAGATACCCTGGCCTAAGCTGTTTTTAAAAAAAAAAAAAAAAAAATCCCATTTATATCCCGCCCTTCTCCGAAGACTCAGGGCGGCTTACAATTTTAAGCACAAATCAATGTGCTTAGCAATAGCCTTCATTCTATGTATATGCCTGCTTATTAGGGCTTTCGGGGGGGCCGTGGCATTATTACAAAGTCAGGTTATTGCCCCCAACAATCTGGGTCCTCATTTTACCTACCTCGGAAGGATGGAAGGCTGAGTCAACCTTGAGCCTGGTGGGACTCGAACCTGCACTAATTGCAGGCAGCTGATGTTACTTAAGGAGGCATTAGCCCACTGCTCCACCAAGGCTCTTTTCATCAATAAAATTTAAGTTTACACCGCTGGTCCTTTACCGAATATTTAGTCAACAGCTACCAATCCCTCACAAAGCTGTCTTCACCCACCACACTTTCCAAACTCAGCTCAGATGTGTGCATCACATCTTTTCCATTATCAAGACAACCCATAGCTTATTAATCCAATCCATCTCTTTTAACGGCTAGAGAAACTTCCTGGTCTGCCTTGTAGACGCATCCTTGCAAGCAAGTGACATATTTTAGATTAAATTTTTAATGAGAGCAAAGCGGCGGTAACACCGCCAATATGAATTTACTGTTTTTAAGGAGTAAAAAAAAAAAAAGCGTCCCATCTACTCTTTTTCTAATACACAATAGTATAAAATTGCCTTGCAACAGAACTGGGTTACTATGGGGATAAATAAACCTGCAGTTTTGTGTGTCCTTTCCACCTGTTTATATAACACAAAGGTTCAACAACAAACCACTTCCATCAGATCTCTGTCATCCTTGGAAACGATATTGATGAAAAGGATATCATGAAATTGATATCCTCCCCTCTCCCAATTAAAATTAACTGCTTGAAATTAATGTTGGAATGGGCAAAAGGATTGTGAGACGTCCAACCTTGGTGAGAATTTGATGATCTCATAAAATCTTCCCGTCTTGTGAAGTTTGGGCAATTTTATAAGAAGGTACATACTTGGCAGCATTCTAGGACAAACTCTCAGGATTGCAAAACTTCAGCCAACTGTGATTTTGGGGCTTGGAGAGGGTCCAAAGCATCTTGCCAGCTTGCACTATCACACTAAAACTGATATTCACTAATACAACCCCATCTGATCCCATTTTACATATTTCACTGTTGCCATGTCTTGCTGATCTGGGTTTCTACAGCCCAGATAGGGTAGCTCTATTCTAAACTGGCATATTTAAAGAGAGAGGGGGCAAACCCAATGGAACTCCATCGTTTTGGAGCCAGTGGGCACCCTGGGAATTCTTCAAATATGTCATAGAAGCAAATGGTTTATTTATTTATTCGTACCCCTCCTTTTACTGGTGGCCTGAGGGTGCAGGGATTAAGATGCTGGCCTTTTGGGCTGGGAAGCCAGCAGTCCAGGTTTGAAACCCAAGCTCTACATGACGGGGTGAGCTCCCATCTTCCCCTGCCAGCCTAGCAATTCAAAAGCATGCAAATGCGAGTAGATAAACAGGTACCACTTTGGTGGGAAGGTAACAGGTCTCTGTGACGTCATGCTGCGGAAATGTCTTTGGACAGCGTGGCTCAATGGCCTTGAAACAGAGATGAGCAGCACTGTCAAGAGTCAGCAATGACTAGCACAGGGGTTGGCAAGCTTGGCTCTTTTGTGACTTGCGGACTTCAACTCCCAGAATTCCTGAGCCAACATGGCTGGCTGGCTGAGGAATTCTGGGAGTTGAAGCCCACGAGTCATGAAAGAGCCAAGCTTGCCTACCCCTAGACTAGCAGAATAAAATCCGCAGGACCTTACTTTATCCTGCCTATTATTTTTACAAGCAACCCAAGGCAGAAAATGTATTCAACCCTCGTTGGCACGACCATCGTAAAAAAGGTACACCACAAAAGGCCAAGAAAAAGCATGGGCTTTTGCTAAATCCATCTATGAACTTTCCAAAAGTTCGTAGTGCCTTCATGTATTTATTTATATAGCCACTTATGTACCGTACTCCCCACCACCCAACACTCCCAGTGATACATAAATGGCTGCATAAACAAATAAACAATAAATAAATGATGTCTCGAGGCATTTTTGCAAATACGGATTACGCTTGAAGCTAGCTTTTCGTGCTTGCTCCCTGTTCATTTTCACTTAATTAAATGCAAAAGAGAAAAGATTTAAGCTTAGGCAAGGGCCAAGGGCCAACAACAAATCAGCGAACATCTTGATGCAAACAAAGTCATCACTAAAAGTCAACACGGGTTTGTCAAAAACAGATCGTGCCAGACAAATCTTATTACATTCTTTGACCAAGTGACAAAACTAGTGGACCAGAGGAATGCTGTAGATACTTGGACTTCAGTAAGGCATTTGATAAGGTAGATCACAACCTACTACTTGACAAGATAGAAAAATGTGGGTTAGATAGCATTACCACCAGATGGATTCGTAGCTGGCTGACAGGCCGTACTCAGCGTGTGGTCCTCAATGGAACCGCATCTACATGGAAGGAAGTGTGTAGTGGGGTGCCCCAGGGCTCTGTTCTGGGCCCAGTGCTCTTCAATATCTTCATTAATGATTTGGATGAGGAGATAGATGGGGAACTCATCAAATTTGCAGATGACACCAAGCTGGCAGGAATAGCCAATACTCCAGAAGATAGGCTTAAGATACAGAAGGATCTGGACAGACTCGAACACTGGGCACTATCTAACAAAATGAAATTCAATGGTGAAAAAAGTAAGGTTCTACATTTAGGGAGGAAAAATCAAATGCACAGGTATAGTATAGGTGGTACCTTGCTCAATAGCAGTAACTGTGAGAGGGATCTCGGAGTCTTAGTAGACAATCACTTCAATATGAGCCAGCAGTGTGCTGCAGCTGCCAAAAAAGCCAACACAGTGCTAGGCTGCATTAACAGAGGGATAGAATCAAGATCAAGTGAAGTACTAATACCACTTTACAATGCTTTGGTAAGGCCACATCTGGAATACTGCATCCAGTTTTGGTCACCACGATGTAAAAAAGATGTTGGGACTCTAGAAAGGGTACAGAGAAGAGCAACAAAGATGATTAGGGGGCTGGAGGCCAAAACATATAGGGAACGGTTGCTGGAATTGGGTATGTGTAGTTTAACGAAGAGAAGAGTGAGGGGTGACATGATAGCAGTGTTCCAATATCTCAGGGACTGCCACAAAGAAGAGGGAGTCAAGCTATTCTCCAAAGCACCTGAAAGCAGGACAAGAAGCAACGGATGGAAACTAGTCAAGGAGAGAAGCAACCTAGAACTAAGGAGAAACTTCCTGACAGTTAGAACAATTAACCAGTGGAACAACCTGCCTCCAGAGGTGGTGAATGCTCCAACACTGGAAGCTTTTAAGAAGAGACTGGACAGCCATTTGTCTGAAATGGTATAGGGTTTCCTGCCTGAGCAGGGGGTTGGATTAGATGACCTCCAAGGTCCCTTCCAACTTTATTATTATTATTAAGGTAGGAATACACTGGCGGGCACTTTGCCACTTTGCAGCACTGAAGGAGGGGGATCCACAGAGAATTCTGGAGCACCTCTGAGCCTGCCCCCCTTAAAATGCACCCGAAAGAGGGGCAGAGTCAATCAAACCCACAGCCTCATCTGTGTTTGTTTCTCAGTAACGCAGAAAGACTGAAAACAAAAAAAGGTTTGCAGCTCTTAAGAGAGGAAGAACAGGGGCGTCGCCACACTGAATCCTCTGCCAGCTGATTCAGCTCCGCTTCCACTACTGACTTCCCGTCCTTTCATCCCTAAACTTCCTAGAATGGTATTCGCTGCCTTCATTTTTAACTAAAGGATTTTCCCCAGCCTTCCCAACCTGTCAGGGTTTCCTTTCAGCCTCAGGCAATGTCCGTATTACAGAACCTGAAGTCCAGCTGTTTGAGATGAGACCAGCTGGGAAAGGCTGGTGAGATCAGAACAAATCAAGAATTTATGACCAGCTTTCCCGTTCGCCCCATGAATTTCCTTGGACACCCAATTCTTGGATTTTCCATCTAGCTTGCTTTCTTTTCCAGAGCATGAGGTCATACTTATTCAGCCTATGTAATTTTCCACTGCTCATCAGTGCCACTGCCTCTTAACTCAGTGTCATCTATGAATTTAATGCACGGCCCTGACTGCTTTGTTTCTAGAGGCCAAGACGGTTACTTAAGAGAAAATTAAAAAGCAAAATCCAGGATACTTTGGCCCACAGCTTCCCTGAAGTTAAGGTTTGCCAACTGCGTTTAAAGCTAGGCCTCTTGGATAACTTTTCTTCAGTCATTAATGCTGCCATTATTCATAATAATAAACACCATCGGCATTGACAAATTCACCATCAGTCAATTGCAAAAGTCAGCTTTACTTGGAACAGTTTACTTCCTGCAATGATACCTCTAACACAGAGGTCCCCAAACCCTGTTCCGTGGACCAGTACCGGGCCATGGCAGCAACTGGTCTGCACAAACAAGCTCCAACCGTGGGATGCAGGCAGTACACAAAACCATGCACCCTCCGGTCAAATGGAAAAACCTCTCTCCACGGAACCGGTCCCTCTGCTCTAACACCATCAAACATCAACCTATCCCAGGTTCTTGGGAAAGACTCAATAAGTGGATAAAAATGCCAAATCCAATCTGATCATCTGGCTGACTGTGTGACAAACCATAAAAAAGACCAAAAACCCCAAACATCTGGAGCACCACTTGAACACCATCAGCACTGACAAAATCACCATCAGTCAACTGCAAAAGAAAGCTGTGCTTGGAACGTGACAATGTCCTTAATATTGTTAAAACAATAACATCTGCCTATTCCAGATCCTTGGGAAGAACTTGGTAGGTGGATAAAAATGCCAAATCTAGTCTAAACATCTGGCTGACTATGCAACCAACCATAATAATAATAACTGAAGGCTTACTGAGTACTGGAGAGATCAAACTGGCCTACAAGAAAGACCAAATAAGGAATAGAAAAGAGACGTGGCAGGGCAAAATTACATGGCCAATACATTTTTTAAAAAAAAACAGGCAAAGCAGATAACAAGACTTGGCAATGACTGAAATCAAGGGAATTGAAGAGAGCGCTGGGATAATTCTTTCTGGCTACATAAGACCAAGCCGTAAGAACAAATGCATACAAAGCCAGAATTGAGAAGACAGCAACTGGCAGCAAATGCTGCCTCAGCAAAGCTGAAGAAACAGTGGATCACCTGTTCAGCTGTTGCAAGGAGATCGCCCAGACTGACCACAAACAATGGCAAGACAAAACAGCAACAATGGTGCATTGAAATAGCTGCAAAATAATACCATTTGCCTGCAAGCAAGAATGAGTGCAGGGGTTCCCAACCAGGGGTGCTTGTATCCCTTGGGGGTGCGAGACGATATTCCAGGGGGGTGCAAATACGTGGGTTTAGAGTGTTCAAAATTATAGTGTATACGCATAATTCATGGCTGTTATTTCGAACTTTTGTAAGAGGTGCGACAATATATCAGAAGCCTTCTAAGAGTACGGGGTGTAGAAAAGGTTGGGCAGGGCTTTTTTTTGTCACAGAACGCTCAGAACGGAGTTCCGGCACCTTTTTTGCATGGAACCTTGTAGGGTAGGCAAGGTGGGTTGTATAACATGTGTGAGTTCCGGCACCTTTTTCTTTTACAAAAAAAGCACTGAGGTTGGGAACCACCGAAGTAGTGGGACCATAAAATAGAGAAAGTAATAGAAAATGATGAAATTAAAAGTGCTTTAGAATTTATATAGAATTCAGACAGACAGGCACCTGCCACAAAATAACTCAGACTTAACAATTGTCAATAAAAAAGACAAAAAAGGATATATAATATAATATATAATATATATATATAATATATAATATATAATGGACATTGCTGTGCATGGAGACAGCAGAATAGAAGAGAAAGAAGTGGAGAAAATCCCAAAATATAAAAACCTGCAAACAGGAATGGAATGACCATGGTAAAAGAAAGTAAATATAGCATCAATAGTGATTGGTGTCTTAGGTGCAATCCCAAAACCTCTGGAGCATCCCTTGAACACTTTTCAGCATTGACAAAATCTCCATCATTCAGTTGCAAAAGGCAGCTTTACCTGGAACAAATAACACTATCAAGCAACGTCACCTCCCTCACCCAGGGTCCTTCAGCAGAACTTACTAGGCGGGCAAAAATGCCAAATCCAGTCTAAATATCTGGCTAGCTGTGCGATGAACTGTAATATTAACTTTTTAAAAATTGGAACTTAACTGAGTGTATCGAAAACAAAACATGAATATCAAAATAATACAATAAAAAAGTAGAATGCTGGCAAGGAAAAGCATTACATGGTCAATTTTTACAAAAGATTGAAGGGAAAGTGGATAAATGATAAAATCTGGCAGTGCCTTAAAAAAAATCTATGCCTTAATAATTTTTCCAACTGTGAATGATAAAAAGGCCACACTGCTTGGATCCACACTTATACTATGCTGATACATCACAACATCACATTGTGGGTTCTTGGGAAGAAGTTGATGCAATGAAGGTCAACACCAGCTCAAATACTAGCAGCCGTGACTTCACACTGTTGTGTATAAAAAAACTTTCCATTTCAGAGTTTCGCTGTTGAAAAGGAGGAAGATTATAAGCCACTATTATCAAAATGAATGGCATTTTCTGTACATTTTGCTCAAGCCAACAACGGATCCTTGCTACAAGATGCTTACAACTTAAAATGGAGAGCAATGAGGAAAGGGCAACAACAGATCAAAAAGGAACAAAAGACAAAAAGTGTGAGCAAGTGCAATTATGCACAAACTCCATTCCATTTTGGGAAAAGTGGGTGAGCTTCTTTTGAATGTCCACAAAACTTTCTGGAAGCTTGGTACTGATGCAAAGTGGTTAAGGCTTGGGCAGACTAAGTCCTTTGTGGTTCTGATGGATGGGTGCAGATTTCTCTTGATGTGAAATCTACTTTAGGAGTTACTCTATGGCTGAATTCGCATAACTCCTTTCCAGAGGTTCACCTTCAACCCAGGTTAACCAGACACGTGCCAGGCTAAAGCTAAACAAATGAAACACATTTTGGCTTAACTTAGTGGATTCTTTCACAGAACAGATTCAGACAGCAGTTGAGTCCCTCAAATTAGCAAAATCCATTTCAGCCTAATCAAATTCATTATATTAATTGATCCCCACATGTCTCATTCCACTGCCCACCCCAGAGAATACTAGAGCAGGAAACTGTCTTGGGAAACGGTTTTTTGTGTAGCTTTTCACCCCTTGGAGCTCATGCAAAGTTTTCAGCCCCCAGCATTTGAGAACTAACGTTTGTACACGGTGTGATTTACAGCTGAAAAGTCAAAAGAAAAATCAGTATAACTGAGATTTAGTTGTACTTAACAAAGCTGGAAATGTTTTACATCCCTCCCCACCCTTGGAAAAAAAAACCAAGCGGGCGATCTTAAATACCTGGCACCTGTTTTATCCAAAAAATGTCATTTTATCATTGCCCTATTGATGGTAGCTCTGAGCCACTGGTAAGAAGCAAAAAGTTGCAACTCTCAGATAAGGCATTAAAATCTGAATTATTGAGTCTGGTTTCCCCAAGCCACTGGCTTTTCAAAATTAGCTTTTCCTTTTCCATCTGCTTCTATCTCCTTCCATCCCCCTGTCTCTTTTCTTTGCATATAATTAACAGTGACTCCCAATTTAATTAATAGCTTCTAGGGAGCCCCAGCCAAGCCCACATCCAAAGTACCATCAGACCACAGACTCTGGTCTGCTCTCCATTTATCTTCCCCTCCCTTGTCAACAGTTACCAGCAGGAGTACGTTTCTGAATGGGAAGTAAGAGAAGCTAATGAAAGAAGGCTATGGTGGATAGGTTGGGCTAGCCCACCAACCAGGGACCCTTCCCCAGATCTGAGAAAGGGACAACCAGAAGTAGTAGCTGGGGCTCAAAATTCTTCACATGACCCAGTGGTTTTCAAAAATAGTCTGAACCACCATTTGACTGGGATGGAATGAGATCTTCTGCCTTGAGCAGGCAATTGGATTTGAAGACTTCTGAGCCCTATGATTTTAAGTTTTGTGTTACATTAAGTTGGGGGATCCACAGCACTTTCCAAGAGAAGAAGCCAAGGTTCCAGATTCAATTCCATGAAAAAAAAATCATAGATGGATTGAAAACACAGCAGGAGGTCCCAAGGTTTGAGATTCAGGAGATGCTCTTGCAGACCACTTTCTTTCCTTCCTGTTCTATCCTCTGTTTGCTGTCCTCCTCTCCCCGAACCATAATAGATTCTGGCTACCACGGGAGGGCTGCACCCTTGAATGGCATCACCCCCATCTCTGGTGTACAAAAACCAGAGATCCTAAGCATTGCCAAATTTTGAAGAAGATACTTCAGAGTTTGGTTTAAAATAGCAATAGCACTTAGACTTGTATACCACTTCATATGATTTACAGGTCTCTCTAGGTGGCTGACAAAGTCAGCATATTGCCCCCAACAATCTGGGTCCTCATTTTGCCAACTTTGGAAGGATGGAAAGCTGAGTTAACTGAGCCAGTCAGGATCAAACTGCTGACAACTGGCAGAGTTAACCTGCAATGCTGCATTCAAACCACTGGGCCACTACGGCTATACTGGGACCTTGGCTTTTGCTCTTAGAAAGTGCTCATAAATAGTACTGAAAGACCACTCGGTCCTAAGCATGCAGAGAGGAACTCCATTTTGTAAAAGGACTGCCTCCTCCGCTGATGTGCGGTAGAATCAAATTCCCAACTTGCTTAAGGAAGTGACAAGACCGCAGACCTGTACAGCCCACAGCTCTCTCTGAAGTAACATTGTTCCTCCAAGACCCTTAACCAGGGCAGTTAGAAACAAAATGGTTGTGTTCCCCCAACAATCTAAGGTAAGCTCCAGTTTCTGAATGGTTTCCACTAAGTGAGCCCATCTCAACAATTTATGGTCAACCTACTGCGCAAACCTTACATAGCTCAGGGATGAGATGAAGTATGTTGTATGAATGCATTCAACAGAAGGGGAGGGGAGTTCAGTTTCACTCTAGGTGGGTGGGTTGGATTAAACGTGTGTGATACACAAAGTGGCAGGGCTTTGGTTCCAAGATGCCCATCATGACTTTTTTGACCGTATTTTATGGACACCCAATTTTTTTTTTCCTACCAAGCATCGCCTCTTCTCAAAATCACCAGTTGTTGGAGACCGTATGGTGGGTGGTTAGAGGCAGAGATTAAGATTCCTTTTTTTAACATCTCTTTTTATTTTTCATACTAACCCTGTTTCTCTCTCCCAAGCAAACCAGAGTAGTTGACTACAGGAATGGAAACTCCGGTCTCACCAGAAACAGGAACAGATTTCTTTCAGAAGTTTCTGGAAATGAAGCCAAAGGCTACAGGTTGACCACCCCTGGTTGAGGGTATAGAGCAAGGGGTAGGAAACCTTGGCTCTTTTATGACTCGTGGACTTCAACTCCCAGAATTCCTAAGCCAGCCACGCTGAGGGGAAAGGGAGAGGTTTCTATACTGGCTCAGGAATTCTGGAAGTTGAAGTCCACGAGTCATAAAAGAGCCAAGGTTGCCTAACCCTGGTATAGAGGCAGGTTATACAAATTCTGTGTCCCTCTGACCAAGGGTTGGAAACAAGCAGCAAATGCAATGACATACACCCGTATTGTGCTGGAACACACCTGTTAATGTAAATTAAGAGCTTGGCAGGGTATATTTTTGGCTTTCTGTTCTCAAAATCTGACAATTGGCCAGGAGGATAACATTCTGGTTGAACCAGTACACAGGTTGGGTAGAAACACCAGGCACGTCCTGATAGTAGCTTCCCTCTCCTCCTCCTCCTCCTCCTCCTCCTCCACCATGGTGTCAAGAAAATGACAGAATCATGCATCTCACAAAGAGACTGGAAAATGGAACAACACAACCATCCAGTGATCCTCTCTGTTATTGTTCTGTTCCTCCTTCTCCGTAAATATGAAGGATCTCTAGGACGTTTCTACTTGAGGCCCAAAGATCTGGAACTACTGTGTAACCTCCCTTGGCACCTGGAACCTTCCATGCCTCATCTGATTTCTTAAACTTCACTACTTCAAAAGCATTAGCCAGGGCTGCAGGCACTCTGCAAACCTAATTCCACCCTGAAGGATCATCTTGGTTTCCAGGCATGCCTCTGGATCTTGCCTGAGATGAAGGCATTATTTAAAAAGAAGCCTAACGAGATTCAGCAGTTGAAAATGCTCATCCAGCCAGAAGAAAGAAAAAAAAAAAAGACAAAAATCACGTTGGGATGGGAAAAGCTATCAGGAACTCCACCATTTTGTTCTGTAGTAGAAATGTTTTGTGACTGGCCACGTCCCCCCGTGGCAGCGGTAACATGCTTTTAGAACACAGAACATAAAATCATAAGGCTGGAAGGGAACTCAAGAGGTCTTGTAGTCCAGGGTTCCTCAACCTTGGTAACTTTAAGGCTTGTGGACCTCAACTCCCAGAATTCCTGGCTGAGGAATTCTGGGAGTTGAAGTCCACAAGTCTTAAAGTTGCCAAGGTTGAGGACCCCTATTTAGTCCACCCCACTGCTCAAGGCAGGAAAACTTTTTCCATCCCAGTCAAATGGTGGTTCAGCCTACTTTTGAAAACCTCTGGGTCATGTCAAGAATTTTGAACCCCAGCTACTTCTCCTGGTTGTCCCATTCCCAGTTATCATGTCACCCCTTATCCTTCTCTTCAATAGGACAGGCACAGCTGGTTCTCTCATCCATTCCTCATAAGATTTTTTGCCACCAGACCCCTTATCATCTTTACTGCTCTTCTCTGCACTCTTTGTAAGGTCTCAACATCTTTTTTCTTTTTTTTAATCACCATGACCAGAACTGGATGTATTATTCCACGTGTGACCTCACTAGGGCAGTATAAAACATTCCTATCACTTTGGGTGATCTTAATGCTATCCCTCTGCGTTGGCTTTTTTGGCAGCTGAACTCTGAAGAGATTAGAGAAGATTCCTGACCAAGGAAACCATGGCCAACGGATCAATTAAGGCTCCACCCAAGCCTCGATTGAATGATTAGAAGAACAAATTTCCAAGTTAAAAAAAGGAAAGCGTGATAGTTAAGATTTGAACCCTTGAGAGATACTATCTTGCCTGTGTTTTTCAAAGAATTCAAGTAGCCCTCGGCTCACCAACACAAACTGAGCCCACCATTTTTGTTGCTGAAAAGAGTTGTGCCCCATTTTACGACCTTTCCTGACACGGCTGTTAAGCGAATCGCTGCAGTTGTTAAATTAATGACCCGGTTCTGATGTGAATCTGCTTTTCCCCTTTGGCTCTGCTTGTCGAAAGGTGATCACGTGACCCCCCTGGGGGGTGGGGAAACGGGACACTGCAACCGGCATAAAGGTGAGTCAGTTGGCAAGTGTCTGAATTTTGACCACGGGACCAGGGGGATGGCGCCACGGTCGCTACGTGTGAAAAACAGTCCTACGTCCCTTTTTTCAGTGCTGTTGTAAGCTTTGAATGGTCACTAAATGAAGTGTGGTTAAGTCGAGGACTACCTGTGTCAGCATCCTGGCTTCTTTGCAAGAGAAACAAGCTGAGGTTGCTAGAGGTTCAATGGCCGCCCTCGAGTTTGCTACCTCGTGCTACCTGTGGTGATTCTCCTCCTATTCTTCTTGGTCTCTTTTGCCTCATTGGCCTGGGTGCTCCACTCCTTCGCGTCTTGGGCTCCTCTTTAAAAATGCTGAGCATTCTTAAAGAAGACTTCCAAGGGCAATAATGCACCAGCAGCAGCACCAGGGTTGATAACACAACACTGTACCAGCAATTCTAGCTCTGTCTTCTCTGAAAACTGATGCAAGCTAGGAATGAGGGAGGAATTAAGGTCAGGGAACCACAGGGGAAAAATTAAACTGTTAACCCAAAGCAGCAAAATTGCTTGTCTTGCTGTTCGTATTGATGGGTGGAGCTTCATACCAACTCTCTGATTAATTCAAACTTCAAAAGCTTGAATGGGATGCCTCAAAGCTTGACTTAACGTGCTTATGTAAGGTCTAAAAATGCAGGATTCTCTTTCTATCATACCTTCAGCGTTATCACCACCATAACTTTAAAGACAGTCCTTCACATTTTGGGGAGGTGCATCCATTTGTGCTGAAGTGCCAATGCATAATTTAAAATAACAAAGGAATTGAAAGGGCGATTACAAAAGTTCACATCGTTTTCTTCAGGTTGATAAATATTAATTTTAGGAACTCATTGGTCCATCCTAAGAACTGTGTGCTTTTCCATCAGATCCATGGAAACCTCTTCAGGAGTCCCAATAAGATGCCATCAGAGCAGGACCTGCCCAACTATCCACCCATTCACATGTCTGCCACCTGCATGATATGTTCACCACTGGGTAGTCTGGTGTAAGGATGATGTTCAGTTAGATGTTTTCTCCAAATGTGAGATGGAGGGAATGAAAATAAGAACTGTCCAAATAAAATTAGATGTCGGAGGTGACTAGGCTGAACCTGAGGCAAAGTCATCATCAAGTCCCTTCATGCCAACCAGAGATCTAAGTCCAGCCCTCCTTGAACTTGATTGACTCTTATCTACCACCAATTTGCTTTGACAGTTAGTAATTCAGATTCTTGTAGAGAGCTCTAGCATACCACACGCTTATATTCATTTGAATTGCCTAGACTCCTGATTTCCTGAGCGTGACACTAAGGATGGAGCCGAAGAACGTACAGGATCCTGCTGTAGATGCCATTTTAAGGGGGAAACACCCACTTGTCACGTCTCTTTTTATCAACGCCACATGCAACCAAGGCTCCCTCTGGGAAGACTCAAGACTCACCGTGGTAGGGCACCGTTTTCCTGGGCACCAAGTTCCACCAGTTGCTGACCGCAGAGGCCTGTGTGCTAAGAACCAGCGAGGTGAAGAGACACACGCCAAGAGCCAGCTGAGGAACCATTCTGCTGGGGAAGGAAGATTCCCACCGTAGGCCGAAAAGAACCATCCACACCAAACCACGGCTGCTGTTACAATCCCAGTTCCTTTCTTCCTCGGTCAGTTGGCCTGGCAAAGGGGAGAGGCAAGGGGTTAGCTGGCTAAGGCTACAGTGGCATCAGTCCCAGTGGGAAGGACCAGGAAGGGTGGTGAAAGAGAAGGGGGCCGCGCGGGAACAAAGGAAGCAGCGAGGGAGTTTCCATTCGGGTACCAGTCTTCTCAGAGGCTCAAGGGCCCTGGTGATTCAGCCAATGAGCAACAGGAAGTGGAAATTTGAGAATCCCTGTTCATCTCCCTCCCCTCCCCCCCAGCTGTCCTACACGGTCCTGTTTCCCAGATTTCACAATCTGGGTTCCTGTGTATTAAGGGAAAAGCTTTTTACATTTCCCGGAGAGGCTGACCTGGATGGAAGAGTCACTGAAATGCAAGCAGTGCATTAAACAAAAGAAACAAAAGGTGCTTCTAATCTCGTCATTAAACTTACAACAAGGAGAATTTCCTCCCCGGCTTTTGTGTGGTCGGAAATGAGGGCTTCAAAGGTGAGCAATTCCGAGGGCACAAAAAGGGAAAGAGAGAAATGGCTTTCGTTGCAGGCAGCAGATTCCCCCAACCAATCTTGTTGCAGTCTATTATCTCTTAAAATTTACAACCAGGAGCAAAAGGCAGCGAAATGAACCCTTCCGGTCTCCCAAATCACCACACAGCGATCCTGTGAGGTAGGCTAAAGAAGAAGACAGTCACTCATCCCGGGATTCCAAATAAGCTTCAATAGCTGAATATGGACCAAGTCTCCCCAGCTGTACCCCCAAATATTAGTCACTTCTTCCCATGAACTCCAGACCCGCCATTGCCAACCAGTTACATCTCACTTAAACCAAAATCATTTAGAGGGCACCAGGTTGATATTGCCTGGAATGGAAGCAGAATTTTGCCTCATCTCAGGACATAGAACAGAACATAGAAAAACAAGAGTCTGAAGGGACCTTGGAGGTCTTCTAGTCCAACCCCTTGCTTGGGCAGGAGACCCTATATGACATTCCAGATAAATGGCTGTCCAGTCTCTTCTTAAAAACCTCCAGTGATGGA
The DNA here is from genome assembly GCA_024449315.1 of Daboia siamensis. Taxonomy (NCBI): domain Eukaryota; kingdom Metazoa; phylum Chordata; class Lepidosauria; order Squamata; family Viperidae; genus Daboia; species Daboia siamensis. The sequence continues at coordinate 968,121 of JAKJMR010000463.1, forward strand.
ACACCCACAACTTCTGGGCAAGCTGTTCCACTGGTTAATTGTTCTCACTGTTAGGAAGTTTGTCCTTAATTCCAGGTTGCTTCTCTCTTTGATAAGCTTCCATACGTTATTTCTTCTTTGGTGCTTTGGAGACTAGGTCAACCCCCTCTTTTCTGTGGCAGCCCCTTAAATATTGAAGACTGCTTCTCATGTCACCTCTAGTCCTTCTCTTCGTTAAACTAGACATATCTAGTTCTCTCAACCATTCATTTGTAGGGTTTAGCCTCCAGACACCTTATCATTCAGGGTTAGAAATAAGTTCACCTCTCCTGGTTTACTTCAACCATCCAAAACCCACTGTGTGAACTCGTGCCTGGTGATTCACCAGGCTGAAGTCAAACTACCTTTTCTTAGAAAGAGCTGAAAGTCAATAGCCAGCAAAACTAATAAGAACAAAAAAATAGCATCTTCTACTAAGAAATCTTCTACTGTGAATAAGTACCAAGAACGCAACATGTTCAGTGCAGAAACAAACCGCATAATCTCAGCATCACTAGCTCAGCTTCTCCCAAATTCATGTTCTCCAAAGCTCCTGGATTATAAAGCTCACAATTCTCAGATTTCTCTTCCGAGAAGTTTTGAGCATCATTAAGATTATAAAAAGATAGAGCAACCAGTATGACTGTAATAATTTATCTGCCTGTGGATATCTGCACAGGATTGCAAAAGCTATCACTACATTTTTCCCAACCAGGTTTTAGAATTCAAGATAAGTATCAAACCCGCTAGATATGGAGTCATTGATATGCATGCATGCGCTCCTTTTAAAATATGGCTCGTACGATGCTCGGGAATAGCAAGTGGCTGGAGGAGCTTTCTCAAAGGAAGAGGGTACATGAAACAGGGGAAAAAATGCTTTATTTCAAACTCCAAACAACCTGCTATGTACTGAAGGCTCCGGTTCAGCACACGTACCAGTAGTGCTGATCACAATGGAGCCCAAACATTTTTGTCCTTAAGTGAGACAGTTGTTAAGTGAGTTTTGCCCCATTTTACGACCTTTCTTGCCACAGTTGCACAGTTGAATCACTGCAGTTCTTAAATTAGTGACACAGTTGTTAAGTCAATCTGGCTTCCCCATTGACTTCGCTTGTCAGGAGGTCGCAAAAGGTGATCACATGACTGTGGGATACTGCGACCGTCGTAAATAAGAGACAGCTGCTAATTAGCTGAATTTTGATCAGATAACCATGGGGATGGCTGCAATGGCTGTCAAGTGTGAAAAATGATCACTTTTTCCAGTTTCATTGTAACTTTGGTCACTAAATGAATGCTTGTAAGCTGAGGACTATCTGTAAAATTATTTCAGAGTTTGGTATGAACCAAAATTCACTGGCTGACTCCCCCCACCCCATTTTCCCAGGCCGGTCCTTCTCTCTCCCCCAACCCACCTCACAAGGTTGTTGTTATTATGGGGAAAATAGGAGTAGGAAGGAGTATTATGTATGTTTGCCATCTTTGGTTTATTTATTAAAAAAAAAAAAAGACAGTCTATGCATAACTAAATAACCAATAACTAACTAACCACCAGGGGCCTTAACTGGCCCCACAACATCCTTGCCTTTTTCCCTGTCCTGCCTCCCATCACTTCTGTCTGGGGTACCCCATGCATAGCCTCAGGTACCCCAACCCTGCCTGTCTTGTCTGGTGTCAGAAATGCAGGAGCTAGAAAAGGGGAAAATCTTAATTTAATATTTAAAAAAATTAAAAGCTTTCATCATAGTAGCCATTGTCCCACCCTGCCTGTGAAGACCGCTTCTGTGGATGAAGTGTCTTTACCCTTCTCAACTTTCCTTTCTGTCCGAGGCTTTTTCACCAGGCTGCTTAAATTTTAAAAACCTTTACTTAAAAATAAGTGCATCAAAACCGTGTACGTTAGCCCAGGCATCTCCGAAAATCCTGGACCAGGGCAATGTCTCTTTCTGGAACATCCCCCTTTTGAAACATTCAACTTTCTGACGTGGCAACCAGCCCTGATCCAATCTCTCAAGGCAGCTCTGCCAGTTGGATTCTGCATTAGCTAGCAACGTTTCTCTCCAACTG
>JAKJMR010000463.1:970212-982912 GCA_024449315.1 Daboia siamensis
CAAGTCTCAGCTCTGGAATATTTTTGCAAAGGAAGCACAATCCTTCCCAGTCCCTTTTCCCTTATTTTCTCAGTGCAAAATTCTGGGAATGTGCACAACACTCGCTCGCTCGCTCCCTCACCACTTACACGACAGCAGGATTGGTCAGATTTGCAGAACCAAATCCAGTTCCTGTGTAAGACAACTATGTTCATGTTTGTGAATTTTACTTCTGATAGACTGCCTCTAAACTTGGAAGATCTTTGTTGTTGTTAGTTGCGAAGGTGTGTCTGACCCATGGACAACGTTCCTCCAGGCCTTCCTGTCCTCTACCATCTTCTGGAGTCCATTTAAGCTCATGCCTACTGCTCCAGTGACTCCATCCAGCCACCTCATTCTCTGTCGTCCCATTCTTCTCTTGCCCTCAACCTTTCCCAGCATGAGGCTCTTCTCCAGTAAGTCCTTCCTTCTCATTAGGTGGCCAAAGTATTTGAGTTTCAGCTTCAAAAGAGCAGTCAAGGTTGATCTCCTCTAGGACTGACCGGTTCGATCGCCTTGCAGTCCAAGAGACTCGCAGGAGTCTTCTCCAGCACCATAGTTCAGAGGCCTCAATTCTTTGGCGCTCAGCCTTTCTTATGGTTCAACTTTCACTCCCATACATTGCAACTGGGAAGACCATAGCCTTGACTATATGCACTTTTGTTGGCAGGGTGACATCTCTGCTTTTTATCCTCACTAAATAGCTCTGGACAGACTAATCTGCCCATAGGATCCTAGCCTTCAAATCCTACGCAGTTGAACCTGGGAGGAAAAACATTTGCAACAGAACAAATTATTATCCCTTTCTAATCTCTTGCCAATTAAATTTCCCAATCTGTGACAGTTTGAAAATAATCAGGGGCAAAGATGTTTTTTTTGCTACCGTCAAAAGCCAAGGAATCAAAACGCAGTGCAGGAAAGAGAAGGAGGATCAGAACTTTTTCTGTTTTTCTTTCCCTGCTATGAGACACACATTAACATTTCCAGGATGTGTGGAAAAAAAACCCAAAACAAAACAAAAAAACAGAAAGAGCATTGTTTAATTCCAGGATTTTGTAAATCCTGGAAGGTCTTTTTGGAAAAATCTGCAAATTTCTATCTTCGGAATCTCTTGCCAACTCAAAAGGGCTGAGGTTTTCATTGCTTGGAAAAAGTGCACTTGGTTTCAAGCTGGAGATGGACTGGGTTTTTTGTTTTTTTTTTGGAGGCAAATTTTCCAAAGCACTCCCTGTCCCCTTGAAAGCTTTATAGAAGGAACTTTTCCAGGCTAAAGGCCACCCTCCCCAAGGTAGGCGGGTCTGTGACAAAAACACTGGGTGAGCCCAAAACAAAAACAGCCAGAGAGATCTTCCTTAATTTAACTGATACACCTACTGGATTCCAATGCCAGCTGATAGGACCCATTAATCTGACGATACCTTTTAATAATAAGGGTACTTTTCCCCCTTTTCTTGATTCCCATTCAGGTTTGTGTTTATCTCTGTTTCTTTTGTGTTTTGTTTTTTTGCATTTATTTTTTTAAAAAATGTTTGTAACAATTGAGAGAGAGGGACGCGGTGGCTCAGTGGGTTAAGACGCTGAGCTTGTCGATCAGAAGGTCGGCAGTTTGGCGGGTCGAATCCCGAGTGCCGCGTAGCAGAGTGAGCGCCTGTTACTCGTCCCAGCTTCTGCCAACCTAGCAGTTCGAAAGCACGTAAAAACGCAAGTAGAAAAATAGGGACCACTACGGTGAGAAGGTAACAGCGTTCCGTGCACCTTTGGCGTCTAGTCATGCCGGCCACATGACCACGGAGACGTCCTCGGACAAGCGCCGGCTCTTCGGCTTTGAAATGGAGATGAGCACCGGCCCCTAGAGTCGGAAACGACTAGCACACCTGTGCGGGGGAACCTTTACCTTTTACCTTAACAATTGAGAAACCATACTCTTCCTCCTCCTCCTCCTTGAAAACTTCTGGAGAGTTTGTGATTCACATCCATGCACTGGCTTTCCTAGAACGGAAGAAGCACCTTGGCTTACAACAGTTCATTTAGTGACCAAAATTACAGCACTGAAAAAAGTGACTTATGACCCTTTTCCAGTTACCACCTTTTGCAGCACTCCTACCGTCACGTGTTCAAAACTCAAACACTTGGCAACTGCCATGTTCTTATGACTGTTGCTGCGTCCCAAGGGCACCTGATCCCCTTTCGCGACCTTCCGACAAGCGAAGTCCATGGGGAAGCCGGGGTTCACTTAACACCCTGGTGACTAACTTATCCACTGCAGTGATTCACTTAACAATTGCGGCAAGGAAGGTCGTACAATGGGGCAAAACTCACTTCACAAGCGCCTCACTTAACGACAAAAATATTGGGCTCGATTGTGGTGGTAAGTCAAGGATTTACCTGTAGTTTTCGCACGTTTGTTTTTCTGCCCCAATCTGCTCCTATGGAAATAAGGATGTTGGAACATTTGCATCAGCTGCCAATGGAACAAGGAAGCAGAAGCGAGAATCATCTGAACATCCTGGCTTGCCAGCTTTTGAAAAATATCCGCAGGAGGAAGCAAAGGGCTAGACTAGACAGATTAGTGGCCCAGCCCCATGATTTATAGATTGGGGTGCTGCTCCTCCCATGAAGACTCCCCACGTACACAAGATGAGCAACTGGAGACTCCCTCTGCCCCTGTCACCTGTGTAGTATGATATAAGTTATCTCTCCTTCCCATCAGGCATCCTGGCTTCCTTCTTTCTAAGATGACCAGAGTTAGAAGGTTATCTGCCCACTTGGTCCCATTTACCACTCTGTGTCAACAGACTCAACCCTAGACAAGGGAGATGCAAGAAAGGGGACCCCCTCGGTTTTTGGCTGAAATCTGAGCACTTTGCCAAGTGCACAGGGATTGCAAAGGGATGAGAACAGTAAGGTTCTATATACTTAGGCAAGAAAAACCAAATGTACAGGTATAGAATCCGGGGAAGCTGGCTCAATCGCAACAACTGCGACAGGGATCTAGGATTCCTAGTAGACAACCACTTACATTTGAGCCAGCAGTGTGCTGCAGCAGGCAGCAAAAAAGGCAATGCAATGCTAGGCTGCATTAATAGAGGGGCAGAATCAAAATTACGTGAAATGTTAGTACCGCTTTATAATGCCTTGGTAAGAGCACACTTGGAATACTGCATCCAGTTTTGGTTGCCACTATATAAAAGAGAGGTTGAGATTCTGGAAAGAGTTCAAAGAAGAGCAACAAAAAGGATTAGGGGGCTGGAGGCTAAAACAGTTGCAGGAATTCGGTATGGATAGTCTAGAGAAAAGAAGGAGTGACGTGATAGGAGTTTAGCAATATTTGAGAGGCTGTCTGTCACAAAGAACAGGGGGTCAACCTGTTCTCCAAACCACCTGAAGGCAGGACAAGAAGCAATGGATGGAAACTAATCAAGGAGAGAAGCAACCTTGAGGATTAAGGAGAATTTTCCTAATGATGGAACAGCTTGCTTTCAAAAGATGTTGGTGCTCCATCACTGGAGGTTTTTTAAGAAGAGACTGAACAGCCATTTGACTGAAATGGTATAGGGTCTCCTGCTTGAGCAGGAGGCTGGACTAGAAGACCTCCAAGGTCCCTTCCAACTCTTATTCTGTTAAGGTTCTGTTGAGGGTCAAGATTGCCCTCAAGAGCCAGTCAAATTTTCACTTCGTCTTCATTACAAAGGTTAACGGCAATTCAAACCCTACATTTTTATACAGTATAAAATCTTTTTCCCCAACAGATATCCCTTCCATGTCTCTAACAAGGGGAGCTCCTTGGTTTCATTATCAGATCCCTTTTTGCAAATTTGAATCCTAAGCTAAGGATCAGCCCTTTGCCCATGGGGCAAACTATATGCTATTTCCATGGCCATCTGCAACCTAGGATGTATATATTTATAATTAAAATAAATCCATTCCCATAAAACAAAGCCTTTTCGTTTGGACCTCAAATGTCTCCTTAGTCACAGACCTAACACAAATCACAGACCCTCTGAGTGGAGTGACCATATTTTTGGGAAGAAAAAAAAAATTAAAGGAGAAACTTGGGAAAGGGGCAAATCAGAAAGACCTAATTGTTTTTATCACCTTGTTTTACCAAGGAAAATTCAGGAAAAACTTCAAAAATCCATATCCTAATTTAAAAAAAATATATCTAAAATCAAAGTTTTGTTTTTTTAAAATTCCATTTCCATATTTTTCACATGAATGCAAAAGACCGGGCATTAAGTGGTACCATTTGTACAGTAAAAGTTTAATGACCAAAATAAAGGACAAAAGGATTTTTGAAAAGGACATCTTTCCAGCTAACGGAAATCTAAAGGACAGCTTTTTAAAATAAAGGACTGTTCTTTTTTGCAAAGCGGTGCTATGCACAAATTGTTTGGAGACTCAAGTCTGGCCTTTGCAACTGTTCTCTGATGGAGCCACCGGGCTGTCTACCAGGGCATCCGGAGGGGCCATGCAATATAAGGGGTAGTTACTTCTCTGATCCCCCCTGGGGACACCGTTCTCCCTACCCTACTTGACTGGGTTTTTCGAAACGTATTTCCATTTCCAAAAAATGTAATTAAATGGAGTGAATGTGATGCCCCTGAGGCGTTCATAGAGAATAAAAATTAATGGGCAAGGAGGGGAGGGAGCCTGGGAGCTGTTTTGCAAGTCTCCCCATCTGCATTAGAGAAAGGAGACGGCCAAAGCAGAGGTTGCAGAGGGCTTCTCCCCACAAAGGCCATTTGGACTGATGTACTCTCCACTCGCTCTTCAAATCCTGACGTGCGCCTACTCGCCCCAAGACTACATGACTGAACTTGCACAGGCTATTCCACACGGCCTCATGCGGGCCTCCCACTTCCCTCTAAAAAACGAGGACCTCTGTGGATGTAACTAAGAGGATTTACTTTTCCATAATTCTTTGTGGGAGTTAGGAAGGGGTTCCCTAGCCGAGCTTTGCAAAGGAGGGTTTGCAAATGAGGCATCGGGGCGAGATGTGGAGCAGAAAGCCAATCTTCATTAAGCATCTGAGTTCAGGGATTCAGCCACCAAACTATGGTTTCTGGAGACAGGCATATCTGCAGCCTTGTTGAAGGCCTCTCACAAAGTTGTGGAAAAGAGGAGAAAAATGTCCAACGGCTTTGAAGAGCAGGTAGGACGAATGGCCGTCCAAGGGTGGATGTGGGGTGAAGAGGCAAGCTTGGAGATTTAGGTGGGATGGATTTGCTGTTAGAGGCAGTCCTCGACTTGCAACAGTTCTTTTAATGACCATTCAAGTTACAATGGCACGGAAAAAAGGGACTTAGGGCTGCTTTTTCACACTTATGGCTGTTGCTGCATCCCCATGGTCTTGTGATCAAACTTCAGACAATTTGCAACTGACTCGTATTTATCACCGTTGCAGATTCCCAGGGTCACGTGATTTCCCCATTTGCGACCTTCTGGTAAGCAAAGTCAATGGAGGAAGCCAAATTCACTTAACAGCCGTGCTGCTAATTTAACAAATGCAGAGATTCACTTAACAACCATGGCAAGGAAGCTCATAAAAGGGGGCAAAAATTCATTTAACGGCCTTAGCAACAGAGGTTTTTGGGTTTAATGGTGGTCGTAATTCGAGGACTACCTGTGTTGTTCAGTTCAGGATACCTGGCCTAAAGGTTAACAATGCAAATTCTTCTTTTCAATTTCATTTTACTGGCCCATTTTAACTGAAGCAGCCTATAAGTCCTACAAGGAAATAAGCGCCCTACAAATGGAACTGCTCAATACATTTTGACCCAGCTCATACAGTCTTTTCAGTCTTAGGGCAGGGGGTCTTCCAACTTGGCAACTTTAAGACTTGTGGACTTCAATTCCCAGAATGCTGGCTGGGGAATTCTGGGAGTTGAAGTCCACAAGTCTTAAAGATGCCAAGTTGGAAGACCCCTGTCTTAGGGAGTTTTCTATAACACCAAGATCAGATCTTTGCTCAGAAGATGCTCACTCCTCTTGTCCTTCTTTCAGGCTCTTGCTGAAAGACACTGTGAAGCATCGTTGGGCATTTAGGAAATCGCCAAGGCTTGAAACTGCCCCCAAAGCTGCCTCTTCTGTCTGGATGGAGTCCATCCGCTGAGCCCAGAGCGGTCTTAGGAGCAAGGCAGATGTTCAACAGAGCCTGGAGTCTTTCAGCAAGTTCACAGGCGGAGCCAGCCTGAAATTTGTCTATCAACCGCAGGTGTACAGATAAACACCCTCCTCCCTTTTTCTTCTTTTACTATTTTGGCAATCAGCCTGCAAGCTAGGAGCCAGACAGGTTGGGCCTGTTTTCTCTTGGTTGGCTGGCAGCACCAGAGAGCCCTTTGCAACTGGTTGTAAACAGGGGCAGTCCCCTGCCCCAAGGAACAAAATCTGCACATGGTTGCCTAGAGGAAGCCCTCTCTGTACTTTCTACAGGGGCGGCAGAGGGACAAGAAAAAGATCCCCAAACCTTCTGCACAGAAGAAAAGAGATTTTTGCAGATATATGCACAATTTTGGAAAAATGAAGAAACAAAACCCCTGCAGAGGAGAATTACAAAAATACTGGAATGTGCAGAAATGGATAGGTTAAGGTTAAAAATCAAACAAAAAGAAGAAACTAAATACTATTATATGACATGGGACTTATTTTACCAATGGTTAGCTGATAAAAACGGAGGTTAGAAAGTTGGAAATATGAGAAAATGTGGATTATGTGAGGAAGATCCTACAACGGATTAGTAAATACCTTTGATTCTTATACAGTTAATGTTAATGTGGGAAGTACTATTTTTAACAATACGATTGCTATTTCCTAGCATATGATTGTATTTTGATAAGATTATTATGTATGTGATGTTTATTGTATTGTAATATGCGTACACCTAGACAACGCACTGTTCAGGACAGAAATGGAATTTCTGAGATGATCATAATAAAAAGAAGAAGAAAAGAGATTTTTTTGGAAAAGCAGCAGCAATGCTCTCTCAGGAACAACCTGGCTGCCACAGCTGTTCATGCCACAAATTGCAACCAGACCCTCAGGCCGGGCCAGCTTAGCCAGCTGACCATATTGCGCTCCATGCTCCAGGTCCCCACCCAAAAAGACTTTTTTTGTGGTTTTATTTTTCCTGAACTTTTAACTACTTCCTACTTTGCATCAAGTCCAGTGCTGAGTCAGCTCCACACCGGATTGGATTGGGGAGGAAGACAGGGAAGAGAAGCAGGAAGGAATTGGATGCAATCGTATTTCCTCCAAAGCAGCAGGATTATTTTTTTTCCAACTGAGTTAGTTTCATATCCTCATCTATTCCCACCTCCTGGGAACTAACTGTACTCCTTGGACAGTGAACTGCACATCTTCCAGGCCAAATCCGCTCCCCCGCCATGCCACATTCCCCCCAAAAACAGACAGGAAGGGAGGAGATGGGCAAAGGAAATTGGAAGGGCAAAGAGGCGCGAAACACATATCCGACGCATTTCTTTGCATGTCAGAGGTCAGCCAGTGTCTCAGTGTTTGCCCACCATGATAAGCAGGGCTAATTTTAAAGGGAAAGGGAAAGGAGGGATTATGGCTTAGCATGTTGTATGAACTCAGCTAATTTGGCTAGTTTAGGGTTCGGCGTATTATGCACAGCCCGAAAATGGCTAAATATATCCAACAAATGCAGTCTGTGTTCATGTTATTCATGCTCGGCAAAGAAGAAACCAACTCTGTACAGGTAGTCCTCAACTTACAACAGTTTGTTTAGTGACCGTTCAAAGTTACACTGGCACTGAAGAGACTTGTGACCGTTTTTCACATTTACAGCCATTGCAGTATCCCCATGGTCACATGATCAAAATTCGGATGCTGGGCATCTGATTCATACTTACGACCTTTGCTGTGTCCCGGGGTCACGTGATCCCCTTTTGCAGCCTTCTCACAAGCAAAGTCAATGGAGAAGCCAGATTCACTTAACAACCGTGTTACTAACGTAACAATTGCAGTGATTCGCTTAACAACTGTGGCAAGAAAAATGGGGCAAAACTCACCTAACAAATGTCTCACTTAGCAACATACATTTTGGGCTCAATTGTGGTCGTAAGTTGAGGACTACCTTGTACATGCCCAGGGTTTCTTAGAGAAAAAGCAAGTCCAGTTTGTCTGTGGATCTTCAGCCCTCTGCCGTAGCCCCTCTGCCCATCTCCCAGAGTGCGTTGCCGAAATTAACTTTCCAATTGCTAATTTTCAGCCACATGGGTTTTGGCTACTTTTTCGGGACAAAATAATCCCTTGAAAAGGTGTGTGAAAGCCTCTAGGCAGCTCACGGCTCCCAAAGCTAGCGAAACCCCAACCGCACATCCTCCATCTGGCGACATCACGACTTCAAGACGGGAGAATAAATTACACGTTTGCCCTGTTCTGGCTGTTCTTGTCTTAGAACCAGGTTTCTGCATTCTTTTTCCAACTTTAAGTAGAACAACTGGCTTTGCAGATCTCCACAGTTAACAGAAAGAGCAAAAAATCAGTAGCCAGCAGAGACCTTAGTAAGTTCCTTTTTCTGAAGGGAGAAAGTTCCCACCCTTGGAGGGCATCTGAGTGGCCTTGCAGGAAAGCACTTTTAATGCCTCCCTTTAGCCAAAGCTTCTAGGTTACCAAGTCATTTCTAAAAAGGTCTCTCTAATTCGCCCATCGCTGGTCAAACCTGGTTGAAAGGAAGCTAGTGGCTATGAGAATGAAAGATCTCAGGGAAGGAAAATGAATGGGAAGGGAAGATTTCAGGCAGTCCTTGACTTACGACCACAATTCAGCCCAAAATTTCTGTTGCTAAACAAGGCAGTTCTTAAGTGGGATTTGCCCCATTTTATGACCTTTCTATTCTATTCTATTCTATTCTATTCTATTCTATTCTATTCTATTCCATTCCATTCCATTCCATTCTACTCTATTCTAATCCAGTCCAGTCCAGTCCAGTCCAGTCCAGTCCAGTGTATTGTTACCAAGTTCTGTTTTCAAAATCCTGGAAGCTGTTGGAAGAGGTCCAGTAAAGGCTCATTCCTCACCCTGTGTCACAATCTTCAGAAAGGCATCCTTAGGAGCTGTTAGAAGAAATATATTACCCCTCTCACACACAACAAAAGCCATGGGAAGATGGGTTTTAAAAAATATTTGCTGCCTACCAGCGGCATTGTTCCAGAGATGGAAGATTATTGTATGACAAGGGCAGCAATGCCAATGCCAACCTTTTGGAATCGAGAGGGACAAGGCTGGGTTTGAATAATTTAAGATGCTAGTCCTGATGACAGCTGAATTGGCCTTCTGGAGCATCCCACATATATCACATTCTACTCATTCAGCAAACAGAAAGACTCGGTTTTGCTCCCCAAGAAAAGGTACCAGTCAATCACTCAAATGAGTAAATGCCACTGGATTATAATTTTTGAATATAATCCACTTATGTTAGGAAAAAGTCTGCTTTGGTATTAAAGCCATCACCAAAAGACCATCCTGTTAAAAGGGGAATAATCTGGCTCAATCACTGTTTGTTTGCTGGATGGATGCAGCAGCCCCCAGCCAGCTTTACCGGAGCAGATTGTGCAGGCAAAGGATCATAGTGGTGCTTCTTTCCCCCACCCCACCCCCCAATACACCCAGCTGTGGTCTTTGCAATGCCTGAGCAGTGCACAAACCAATTCCCCCATTTTCCATACATCCAGATGCCAGGCCAGAGGGATTTGGGCTGAAAGTGCTCAAGAACCCTCAAGTTCCACTGAGGTAGCAGCCGTAGCTGCCATTGTTTTTCCATTAAGGGAAACAGGAAATGTCGACTTTCCCAGGGTCTCTGAGGGAGTAAAGTTCACGGCAAAGAGGTAGATATAAATGGATTTCCGGAAAGGAGAAAGAGCTTAACTAGCAAGCATTCTGTGGGAACTGCGAAGCCTACTTCCAGAAATCCGCACCATTGAGCCACGCACGTAACGTAGCCAGATGTTCCCATTCGGTGCTCATTCAGGTTGAGGTGCTTAAAAGAAGCTGGGTTAGGTTTGCTGAGGGATGACAGACCAGAAGGGAAATCCGTAGACAAGTCACCCCAACCTGGTTTTGTAAGAAGGGCTGGATTCAATTCCCAGCCAGAAGGGGTCCCGCACCACCAAGGGCTCTGAACTTACGCAGAGTCTTCCCCCCCAAGTCTGGGATAAAGCAACTTTAATGCAATGTTTCTCAGCCTTGGTGGCTTTAAGATGGTTGGACTTCGACTCCCAGAATTCCCCAACCAGTTAGGGGATGAATGCAAAAGAGGGTAGAGTTTGCACACCCCTATCCAAATTCATCAACCGGCTTGTCCCCGTTTCCTGACATCTATCATGGCTATATTATACACCTATAACATGGTTACTTGTGCATCTCTAGGATAACACTGTGATGAGCACAGAACTGGGACATGGATTCTCTTCTGTCCAGGATAGGCGTGAGAAAAGGTTATCCAACAGCCTCAAGAAATCTGCAGGGGGTTACATGCCACCTCACCGGAGGACGGGGGGGAAACGACCTGGCATTGCCATCTCTTTTCGTCCTGTCAAAACCAACATCCACACCTAGAGTTCGTGGCCAACGGTGTGAGAGAGCAGATTGTGAAACCACTGCTTGGCAATTTCCCCAAAGTTTCTTCTCCTGAGAAAAAAGGGATCTGTCTCCGTCTCAACTGGATTCAGAGGGCAGCTTCTGGATTTCTTCTAGTGATGGTCTCAAGTGGGCTTGTTGGTCTCTGCAGTGGTGTGTTCTTATTTATTTATACCCCACTTTTGCTATTTTCTTAAATAACTAAAAGTGGTGAACACGTACAATGTTCCTTCCTACTCTTTTCCCCCAAAACAGCTATTTTGCGAGTTGAGTTAGGCTGAGCGAGGGAGAATGGCTCAAAGTCACCCAGCTGGCTTAAGTCGCTAAGCGGGACTAGAACTTCCAGGCTCCTGGTTTCTAGCCTTTAGCACTGGACCAAACTGGCTCTTGTCACACTCCGCAGCCTCCCTGACTGCTTCTACTTCCAATCTGGAAAAGCCCAGGGAATGAGGTCTCGGGGGGGGGGGGGGGGGAACCAAAGGCGGATCTGCCAAAGAGGCTCCAGAGGTCTCCATATTCCAGAGCAGCCGCAGAAGACCCTGAGCCCTTTCACCACCACGCTGCTCATCTTCGCCAGAAGGAATTTCATAAAACTAAATCTGGGTTCCTCAAATCAAAATGAGAAGAGGGGGAACAAAACGCCAGCCTGTTTTGCCTGCAAACCTCCCCCCCCCCCCCCCCAAAAAAAAAAAAAAAAAAGCCCTTTTTTCCTGACTTCATCCAACAGCAGGCAGGAACTCAACCAGAAAAGCAGATATCAGCAGCATTAGATTACAGACCGTAGAGAAGTGGATCTGGGCAGCAGCATTAGATTGGATGGAGATAATCTGCCTCCAAATACTGGAACACGGTGTGTGTGTGTGTGTGTGTGTGTGTGTGTGTGTGTGTGTGTGTGTGCGTGCAAACAATTAAATCAGAATTCATTGAAAACGCCAGGCTGATTCTGGAGCAGCTGCAAATGCCTGACGGGAACAAGAGCTGTCATTTAGAGCACGGCAGCGTGGGTGGCCCAGCCAGCCACCTCCTGAAGGAGAAAGTGCCTGCATTACAGAGCCTTGCCCAGAAGGTTCTCGACTTACGACCATTTCTTTAGTGACAATTCAAAGCTACAATGGCACTGGAAAAAAGTGACTTTGTCACCATTTTTCACACCTCCGACCATTGCAGCATCTCCCTGCTGCAAACGCTTGGCAACTGTCTCATATTTATGACGGTTGCAGTGACCTGGGGTCACGGGCGAGCAAAGTCAGTGAAGGAGCCAGATTCACTTAAGAACCGAGTTGCTAACTTAACAACCGCTGAGATGTACTTAGCAACTTGTTGCAAGAAAGGTTGTAAAATGGAACCAAACTCGCTTAACAACTGTCTCACTTAGCCATGGAATTGTGGGGCTCGGTTGTGGCCATAAGTTGAGGACTACCTGCACAGTTTCTTCAGCCTGCACTTTATGTCTTTCCCCCAGGAACTCAAGATTGCTGATGACAAGCTTGAGTGAGTGATGATTCTATTTAACCCCTGCACAACAATCCTGTGAGGTAGGCTAGGCTAAGAGAGGTTCCGTGGAAGAGGAGGAGCTGACCCTGGATCCCTCGGGTGCTAGAGGGGAAGGGGCTGGTCTGCTCCAGGTAAAGATGTTCCATCAGCTGAAAAAGGACTTCTGGCTTTATCTACCTGGCTTTCTTAGCAACATTGTGCTTGTAAATGGGCTTGGCCACTTCTGTCTTCCTCTGGGGTGATTTTCAGCTTCCCTATGTAGCCTCCAAACTGCCCGGCAGCCCCCCATCCAAATGCTAACCGGGTCTGACTCTGCTTAGCTTCCAAATCCAGAGAAAGTTGGCCGCTAGCCCAGCTTAGAAAAAAACCTTTTGTCTGCTCAAGGGTTAAAACTGGTTTAACAAAGGCAGAGATTTGGGATTCAGCTCTAATCTCCCAAAACTGAGATGGTTCTTTGTTTACCTGTGGCTCGAACAAAGGGGAAAGCAGAGGGAGGAAAGAAATACCGTGAGAAGAAACCTTTGACAGAGTATTGTACAATCTGGAGGCAGAATAAATCTCACAAAGGAGGAGGGTTTCCCCCCCCCCC
>JAKJMR010000464.1:101660-114999 GCA_024449315.1 Daboia siamensis
AAGAAAGAAAGAAAGAAAGAAAGAAAGAAAGAAAGAAAGAAAGAAAGGAGGAAGGAAGGAAGGAAGAAAGGAAGGAAGGAAGGAAGGAAGGAAGGAAGGAAGGAAGGAAGAAAGGAAGGAAGGGTGGGTGGGTGGGTGCTTGATCCGTATTTGTTGGTGGGCAATCCCATGCTTTCACTCAGGAAAGAAAGAAAGAAAGAAAGAAAGAAAGAAAGAAAGAAAGAAAGAAAGAAAGAAAGGCTTTCCCATGACTTCTGCAAAGCCACAGCCCAGCCTTGTCTTGTATCCCACCCTGCTGAAGCAATTTATGCAAGCAGTAGACCACGCTGAGATCAGAAGCGGCCTTTTCTCTGGAGCCTTCGGGCCAGCTTTGTAGTTTGATAGCCCTGCTTGCTGCACTATTTACCACTTTGAGCCTAATAGAGGAATCACATGCCCTAAAGCGAAATTTTCACACAGGAGCTTTCAGTTCAGGAAAGCCTCAGTTCAGCTGGAGGCGTCCCATCAGCAAGATCAGAGTTTGTCTAAGACACACACACACCCCTTTCGTACATCTCTCGACGCTTCCTTTCCTCTTTGATTTACCTTGCTACTTATTGGGATAGTCAGAAACTTGACGGGTAACGACTTCAATCTCCTCCAGGCCTGAACCCAACAACCGCCCTCTCCTGCTCCTCCAGAGAGTGGCACAACAGTCCTTGCTTTACAGCCTCAGCCAAAAGGATTCGGTCTACCCCAGGGGTAGGAAACCTCGGCTCTTTTATGACTCATGGACTTCAACTCCCAGAATTCCTGAGTCAGCTATGCTGGGAGGAATTCTGGGAGTTAAAGTCCTTGAGTCATAAAAGAGCCGAGGTTGCCTATCCCTGGTCTACCCCATAAGAAGAGACTGGACTGCCTGCCATCTGTCAGAAATGGTGTAGGGTCTCCTGCTTGGGCAGCGGAGGGGAGGGGTTGGACTAGATGACCTACAGCAGACATGTCAAACACAAGGCCCAGGGGCCGGATTCGGCCCGCAAAGTGGTTTCATGCGGCCCGCGAAGCCATCCTGGAAACAGTGAGGGAACGGCCCCCTCTGCCTTGGCCCTGGCCCAGAGACCCTCCTTCTGCCAGAGACCCTCAGATCTGTCCCACTCCTGCCCAGGCCCCCATAGGCACCCTTGATGAGAACCATGTAGAGCTGGCCACGCCCACCCAGTAGGCCATACGCACTCTAGCCACGCCCACCCAGTAGGCCACGCCTACCCTGGCCATATCCACCTGGCCCCCTGAGGGCAACCGCAATGCTGATGCGGCCCTCAGTGAAATTGAGTTTGACACCCCTGACCTACAGGGTCCCTTCCAGCTCTGTGATTTCGATTCTGATTTGGCCAAGCTTTAGACTGCTCCCTTGACAGCATCGCTTGCCTCCATCTCCCGAGGTCTTTCCCACATGCCATTACAGCTGCCTCCTTTGCAGCCCAAGAAAGGAAGAAGCGTCCCTTCCAAGCCTCTTTCTCTACCCATTGTTCAGCTCTGGGCTACGCTGTCTCTTATCTGATCGTTCCCTAAGGCAGCTTCCCTTCACCCCGTCTTCCAAGGTCATTCTCAAGTGCCATTCTTTCCGTTTATACCCCCAGGTTGTTTTCGAACGCCAGGTGCCCTTTGCTCTTTTTCTGGGCAGGCGGGCGTCTTTCCAAGCAAACGCTACACTACTGACCATTTTTACTTCCCATGCAAACTTACAGGGCCCAGAGGCATTCTTGGAAATCAGCAATGGTTCTGTGCTGGGCAGCAAGCCAGCATCCATTTATTTTTAATTAGAAGAAGCTTTAAAACAAACCTAAATTGAGAGAAGAGCGGCTGGCAGACCACAAGGCAGCAGTCCATGGGTGCCCCTGGTGCCCACAGACAACGTACTGCTTGCCGTGGTGTAAAATGGTGGCATTGGGAGTGAATTCTCGGCCCTCCCGTTATTTCAAAGCAAGGACGTTGAACCAGGAATTCAGTGGGTCTTCGAAGTACAACTGCCATTGAGCCCAACATTTATGATGTTAGGTCGGACATATATTGAGTTTTGCCCCCTTGTACGACCTTTCCAGCCACAGTTGTTAAGTGAATCATTGCAGCTGTTAAGTTAGCAGCAGGGTTGTTAAGCGGAACTGGCTTCTCCCCCCCCCCCCCTTGACTTTGCTTGGCAGAAAGTCGCAAAAGAGGATCACGTGAGCCTGGAACCCTGGAACGGTCATAAGGAAGAGTCAGTTGCCAAGTATTCGAATTTCGATCACGTGACCCAAGGGAATGGTCCAAGGTTGTAAAAGTGGGAGAAAACGGTCCTAGGTCACTTTTTCCAGTGCCGTTGTAACTTTGAATGGTCGCTAAACAAACTGTTGTAAGTTGAGGACCCCCTGTGTTAATTCACTGGTGCTTATGTGCTGTTTCAATTCAGGGGGAATTTGAGCAGCTTACATTCCCTTCTTTCACGAAGATGATTAGAACCACAAAAGGGCATCTCTCTCTCTCACACACACACACACACACACAAACAACAACCCTCAACCCACAAAAGAAAAGTCCAATTGCAAAGAAAACTACAGGCTATCCTCAACTTACAATCACAAACTGGGACCAAAATTTCCACTGCAATGCAACTGACCGTGCTAATTGAAGACCGAATGGGTGCATTTAAGCCGGATTCGCTTTTAATTGTGCTTCCTGGGTTTCGCATTCACATTCGTGCGCTCATAATTCTTTGAACCAAGTCTGTTTGGGCTACGGTATGATTCCATGCATGGAGTCAGAGTCCGTGCTGGAGAGAGACTGGCTAAGCCTCAAGCAGGGAATTAGTCTGGAATCCTTATGTAGGCACAAGAGGGCAAGGTCCAACCACCTTTGAATGCTGCTGAATCTTACCCAGTTAGTGCCAGTTTTGGGAAGATTCCTGTAAAATAGGCATGAGCAATAAAATAGCTAACTGAACTGTGGATCTGGCGGCTCGCGCCTAAGAGTCTACAAGAATGGGCGTCCGCCCCCAAATCTAATGGAACAAATGAACGAGACAAAGCCCCAACATTGCTTCATGCAGTAAACAAGCCTCACAGGCCAGTTGGGGCATGCTTTGTCTTTTGTTCCAAGCGTAACCAAACACTAAAAACGCCGCATCTCTCATTCGCAGGTTCTGAAAAATGCAAGCTTTGGGGCTGAATTTGGTTTTCCTAAAAGTAGTGACGATTCAGTTCCTCTCCGGTAATCAAACAGCTTCTCCCACGCCAAACCCTTCATCCTCAAACACAATCAATTTTTTTTTTTATATATTGCTCTCAGTCGGTGGAGGTAGCCCCAAACGCTCAGCAGCAGACTAATCTGCGGATTTAAGTATCTCTAAATACACAGTGAAAAAGATGAATGGCCCATTAAGAAAAACATGTGCAAGTCCCTAAATACATATGTTTAGTTTAATGCGGTTCTACGCAGTCTTGGAGTGTGAATTTAAAAGGAGCTAGCCCAGTTGGAGGGAGGGAGGGAGGAGACATATTGACAAAGGACTCATTACATGCTGGATAAATAATATATCATTTAGAACAAACTCTCTGGATGGTTGTGAACAGCTGTTTTGTCACTATGCAAACAGCAAAGCAAGACGGGAGATGCAAAAATTTAAACTGTGCTAATCTTCCGGAGGGGAGAGGCAAAATCATGGAAAGGCCCCTCCCATCCAAAAAGAAACAAAAACAAATAAAGCAAGGGTCTTCAAACTTGGCCCTTTTATGACTTGTGGACTTCAACTCCCAGAATTCCTCAGCCAGCATGGCTGGCTGAGGAATTCTGGGAGTTGAAGTCCACAAGTCATAAAAGGGCCAAGTTTGAAGACCCTTGAAATAAAGCCTTGTTTTGGTTCGTTGGAACATGGCGGCAAAGGAAGACGGATCAGAGCATTCCCATGTTCAATTTCGGAATACAGGTAAGTCCTCGACTTACGGATTCGCTGCCGCTCAAAGGTACGACAGCGCCGAAAGAGGTGACGCCTGAATGCGGATTAGTCCTCAACGTACGGCCACAACTGAGGCCAAAATTTCCGTTGTTAGGTGAGACAGTTGTTAGGTGAGTTTTGCCCCCTTTCACGACCTTCCTGGCGCACGGTTGTTAAGTGAATCACTGCAGATGACAAATTAGTAACCCGGTTGTTAAGTGAATCTGGCTTCCCCCATTCATTTTGCTTGCCAGAAGGTTGCCTCTGAATTCTGATCACGTCAACAGGGGGATGTTGCAAAGGTCGCAGGTGGGAAAAGCGGTCGCAGGTCACATTTTTCACTGCCCTTATGGTCACTAAGCAAGCTCTTGTTCCAGCCTCAAGTGGGCCGATGGAGGGGGATGCTTCAGAGCACCGGCTGCTGTGCAGAACACAGCCCAAAAAGTTGCTTTTCCCAAAAGGCAACTGGATTTCCTTGGTTTATTTTTTTTTCCCCTCTTCTTCTTTGAACTGAAGAACTGAAGAAGCTTCTTGGATGAGAAGTAAAACATTTTCAAAGAAGAAAACCAAAGAAGTCCAGTTGCCTTTTGGAAAAAAGCGCTGTTGGGATTATATAGAAATCTTTCTTTGGTGCTTAAGCTAATGACCTAAAGCAGGGTTAGGCAACCTTGGCTCTTTTATGACTCGTGGACTTCAACTCCCAGAATTCCTGAGTCATAAAAGAGCCAAGGTTGCCTACCCCTGACCTGTTCATGACCATCCAGGACTTTAACTCATGCTGGCCAGGGAATCCTGGGAGTTGAAGTCCACAAGTCTTGAAGTTGTCAAAGTTGCAGACCCCTGACCTAAAGCAACCTTGGACTTTTAACTCATGCTGGCCAGGGAATCCTGGGAGTTGAAGTCCACAGGTCTTAAGGTTGCCACGGTTGGACACCCCTGACCCAAAGTCAGCTTGAGGGTCTAACTGGGCTGAGTTATTCTCTCTGAATAAACCGTTTGGAGAAAGTTTGCAGAACGAAACACAGGGAGGGACGTTCTACCCATCACAACGTCCCACAATGATTTTGCACATCCGTAACACGCTCTGTGGACCCCCAGGCAAGCTAAAACATTGGCGTTATCGGTCCCTCTCTTCCAGGAGCTAAAGAAGAAGATAAAACTAAATTTGCTGAAGCTAAAGAAGAAAAATCTCTCTCTCTCTCTCTCTCTCTCTCTCTCTCTCTCTCTCTCTCTCACACACACACACACACACACACACACACAAACACACACCCCACTACAAATTTGGCGAAGTGAGCTGAAGAGTGACTAACAGCCGTGGCTGGAAATGCCTGTTGAAGGAAGACTGATGCATTGAGTAAGGGAGGCTTGCTGGAAGAGTACGAATTATTACTCAGGTATACAAGTACAAGTAGTCCTCAAACGACAACTGTGAGTTGGCAAAGTGGCACTGTGAACAAGTGGCTTACGACGGTTCCACTTCAGAACAACCAGCTCTGTGATTTCGTTTCAAGCTCGGATAGGACACCTCTGAGTTTTGAAATGCCTCGTTTTTGACAGTTGAGCCCCTGGGACAGGTGAATCTAGTTTCAATTTTGCGGCCACAGCGTCGCTAGCAAGGATATGAAAGTATCCAGTGTGTTCACGAGAAAGCAGATCAATAACTTGGCTGCCAAACTCCGCTGTTTTGCAATTGTTGGCGGGGTTTGGTTTTGTTTTCAATCCACAGAACTCAAAACCTATAATTATATCACAGGAATTTGTTGAGTTTTTTTTTTTTAAAAAAAAAAAGTTCAATGAAAATCAGGGATTTGCTGCCTTCCTTTTTCCTCCAAACGGTTGCAGGAAACGGGCTGGGTAGTCTAGTGAAAAGAAGGATTAGGGGGGCCGCGATAGCAGCGTTCCAGTATTTGAGGGGCTGCCACAAAGAAGAAAGGGGGGAGGGTTGGTTTGTCAAGTTATTTTCCAAAGCCCCAGAAGGCAGGACGAGAAACAATGGATGGAAACTAATCAAGGAGAAACGCAACCTGGAACTAAGGAGGAATTTTCCAACACTGAGAACGATTAACCAGTGGAACAAGCGGCTTGCCTCCAGAAGTTGTGGGTGCTCCATCACTGGAGGCTTTTAAGAAGAAACAGGATAGCCACCTGTCTGAAATGGTATAGGGTCTCCTGCTTGAGCAGGGGGTTGGACTAGATGACCTCCCCCCAAGGTACCTTCCAACTCTGTTATTCTGTTAAACCTCATGCCTTATTGGTATTTGTTTCCCTAACCAAAAATATTCCAGCAGTGGGATATGCAATTTAATTGCCTCGCCCCTTCTTCGTCTTGAGCATGCATTGTCATATAGTTTCATTCCCAGCCCACTCGGTTGTTCCCCCTCTGACGGCAAGCGCACAGTTGTTGAAAAGACTCACACTGTTCCTGGCTTGGAGGCCTACTAACTTCATTTATTCGCCAAGAAATTCTTGGCACAAGACAAGGGGACAGAGATTATCTCCCAAAAGCAGAGACTTGGAAAGTCAGACCAAACCTGACCAAAACCTGGTGTCTTGGCTCTTCGTGGATAAAGTCTGTGCAATGCATATTTTGAGGGTTGCAATTAAGGGGCTAAAGCAGACTCCAAAACTTCAAAGCCCGACTAATCAGGGAGGCTAAAACCAATCAACATTTCAAGAGGAAAGTCCGCCTGGGACTGCTGGGGGGGGGGGGGGGGGAGAGATCCCCTTACAGGCAATGTTCTGGCAGACTGTTTTCTTAGCCTCCTGCTATTCCTAAATTTGGAAAGCTATCCGAGCCACGCTGAGGTTTTTTTTCCTTCCTCCTCTCAAAGCAGGCCCCCACCTTTCTTCCCTACGTTCTGCTTCTCTAGCTTAAATGCAAGGAAGGCAAACTCCTGTGGAAAATTTATTCCAAATATGTTGTTTACCAGATGGGAGGGAGAAAGATTAACAGGGTAATTGCTGCAGAAGACAGAGACAGACACAGAGAGAGAGAGAGAGAGAGAGAGAGAGAGAGAGGGAGAGAGATACAGAGATAGTGATAGAGAGTAGATAGTGATAGAGTAGATAGACACATAGTGATAGAGTGATAGAGTAGATAGAGAATGATATAGTAGATATAGTGATAGATTGATAAGAGTGATAGATCGATAGTGATAGATCGAGAGATAGATAAGATAGATAGAAAAATATAGATATAAAGAGATAGATAGATAGATAGATAGATAGATAGATAGATAGATAGATAGAGTAGATAGATAAATAGATATAATAATGGATAAGACAGACGGATGGATGGAAATACAGACAGATTAGAGACAAACAGACAGATAGAATTAACTAGAGCTGAAAGGGACCTTGGAGGTCTTCTAATCTAACCCCTGGCTCAAGCAGGAGAACCTATACCATTTCAGACTGACTGTCTAGTTTCTTCTGAAAAACCTCCAGTCATGGAGCACCCACAATTACTACTTTAGATACAGACAGATGAATGGACAAACTGGCAGGCAGGCAGGCAGGCAGATAGATAGGCAGACAAGTAGACAGGCAGACAGACAGACAGACAGAAGGCCAAGCTCAATAGCAAACAGCAAATTATGCTGGACAACTTGCTAGTGATGCAAAGAAAGAAGTTTGCATTCAGGGCAGTGTCCTCACCCAAACTTTCCTTCTTGCCCTCTTGTTGCAAACTTATAATTCCACCCAGGATATCATGAACTGGTTTGGACTAACCTAGATCTGGTGACAACTCCCTCCCTTCACAACGAGGAAACAGGCACAACTAGAGGGAAAGTAAGAGATACAGCTCAAACTCTCAAAGTGGCCCTTTCTGAACTCCCAACTTCATAACTCTGAAGGTAAACATTGTTGGTCACGGCCACCAACACAGACACACACACACACACACACACACACACACAAACAGAGAGAGAGAGAGAGAGAGAGAGAGAGAGAGAGAGAATGTAAACCTAACTACACAAATCAAGTCGGCCCTTCACGACGTATACAAGGGCTGTTATGATTTCCTGTTGTAAATTGCTAAGAACTGCCGCATCGGGAAATCCTCTCAGGCCAAGAGACTCGTTATATGAATCATGATTAGTTTTCCCTTTCATCAAGTGTGCACTTTTTCTTTGCGAGATGAAAGGTGGAAAGCACACTGCATCGTATCCCAGAATTCAGACGCGCGCACAGAAATGGTAAACAAATTACAGCGTTCTTTTCTGAGAAGGCTTAGCAACCAGGAAACCAGAGAAATGTTCTCTCTTCGGTGAGAAGTGAAAGAACTGGAAATTCTGGTTCAGCACCAAACAACACTAAGATTGGTATCACCTAGTCTGAGTAAATTATATTGTGGGAATGTGCACCAGTACTCATACGGCACTCAGTTTACGTTGTCCGAATCCAGCATTCTATCTTCTGCATGCTTTGTCAATTCCACTTGCATTTACTTAAGGTAAAGGTAAAGGTTCCCCCGCACATGCGTGCTAGTCGTTTCCGACTCTAGGGGCCAGTGCTCATCTCCGTTTCAAAGCCAAAGAGCCAGCGCTTGTCCGAGGACGTCTCCGTGGTCATGTGGCTGGCATGACTAGACGCCAAAGGCGCACGGAATGCTGTTATCTTCCCACCGGAGTGGTCCCTATTTTTCTACTTGCATTTTTACGTGCTTTCGAACTGCTAGGTTGGCAGAAGCTGAGACGAGTAACAGTCGCTCACTCTGTTACGCAGCACTCGGGATTCGACCCGCCAAACTGCCGATCTTCCGATCGACAAGCTCAGCGTCCTAACCCACTGAGCCACCGCGTCCCTTGCATTTACTTATCTCTCAGCAATTCAAAAGCCAAAGAGACATTTAGACTTTCAGTTAAAGCTCTATGAGGGGATAGGAGAAGGAAATAACAACAGGTAGCAGAGTTGGAGGTGTTTTAGTCCAAGGGTAGGCAACCTCGGCTCTTTAATGACTCATGGACTTCAACTCCCAGAATTCCTGAGTCAGCAGAGGTTGCCTAGCCCTGTTCTAGTCCAATCCCCTGCTCAAGTAGTAGACCCTTTACCAGAGAGTTGTCCAGTTAATGATTGTGAAACTTTGTAGAAGATCTTGGCTAATACAGATAGGCCTCAACTTACGGCTGCGAGGGAGCCCACAATTTCTGTTGCTAAGTGAACCATTTGTTAAGTGAGTTTTGCCCCAACTTTCTAGGCACAGTCCTTAAGTCAATCACCGCAGTTGTTAAATTAGTAACAGAGTTGTTAAGTGAATCTACTTCCCCATTGACTCCAGGACACTGTAATAGTCATAAATATGAGTCTGTTGCCAAGGGTCTGAATTTTGATCACGTGAGCTTGGGGCTACTGCAAGGATCGTCAGTGTGAAAAAAGGTCAGAAGTCCTCTTCTTCAGTGCCCTTGTAACTTTGAATGGTCAAAGTAAACTAAATGAACAGTTGTAAGTTGAGGACAAGCTGTATCCGCCTATTATGAGCCCTGGTGGTGCCGTGGTTAGAATGCAGCATTGCAGGCTAACTCTGCTGACTGCCAGCAGTTCAATCCTGACTGGCTCAAGGTTGACTCAGCCTTCCATCCTTCCGAGGTCGGTAAAATGAGGACCCAGATTGTTTGGGGGCAAAAGAATCATTTACAACAGGCGATGGAAAAGGACTTGCAATCCCTTCTTGGTGGGAGAATCTGAAGTTTCAATTTGGAAGGATTTCACATATTCCTGGAGTTCTTCAGGGGAAAATGTCTCTGCTTCCACCAAGACATCTACGAAGAGACATCTTCTCTGCAGCCAACAAGACTCCAAAATAAAAACTTTATCTTGACCAAGAACTCTAAAGCAGGGGTCTTCAAACTTGGCCCTTTTATGGCTTGTGGACTTCAACTCCCAGAGGAATTCTGGGAGTTGAAGTCCACAAGCCATAAAAGGGCCAAATTTGAAGACCCCTGCTCTAAAGGAACCGAGTAGGAATCATTAACAATGAAAGGCCCAAACATCTCTGGACTTCAGCAACATCAGGACCTTGGAGAGTTCAACCCAGAAGATTTATAGGCTGGGTTAAGTCTCAGAAGGAACGCTGTTGTTCCAGTTCACCTTACACAGCTTTTAAGAAAGAGCCTTCATGCCTCCAATTCTGCTTATATTTAAAAAAATCATCCCTCTCCATGATTCTTAAGTACCTGGGAAATTCACTTGAAGGTCACTGCTCTCAAAATAATAAGAGGGCTACAGACTCAGTCTGAAAAGACATAAAAGGAATTGTCAAAGCCTTGACCTCAATTGGGTGGTCGAATCTAGGCAAGATATGTTGTTCCATTCAGGTCCTAGAAAGGTGACATATCTTCTGTAGACAATTCAGACAGTCTGAAGCCAGTCTGCTTCTTGAACTTTTGGATAAAATTAAGGCCTATTCAATGCTCTGACTTGCTTTCTGGCTCCAACCAGACGCCTCCAGAGAAACCTTTAAAGAACCTTCCAGATCATGTTCTCCGACATCCATTAGAGCAGAGGTCCACAACCGTTTGGACACCAGGGACCCGTTCCGTGGAGAGATGTTTTTCCACGGACCGTGGTTTCGTGTGCTGTCTGCATCCCGCGGATGGGGCCTTGCTTGTTTGTGCGGACCGGTTGCTGGCATGCCGTGGCCCGGTACTGGTCGACGGCACGGGGGTTGGCGATCCCTGCATTAGAGAAGGGGCCTCCAACCTTGGCAACTTTAGGACTTGTGGACTTCAACTCCCAGAGTTCCTTAGCCAGCATCTGAACGATGATGATGGTGATGGTGATGATAAAGTTGGAAGGGACCTTGGAGATCATCTAGTCCAACCCCCTGCTCAGGCAGGAAACTTTATACCATTTCAGACAAATGGCTGTCCAGTCTCTCCTTAAAAACTTCCAGTGTTGGAGCATTCACAGCTTCTGCAGGCAAGCTGTTCCACTGGTTAATTGTTCTGTCAGGAAGTTTCTTAGTTCTAGATTGCTTCTCTCCTTGATGAGTTTCCATGCTTCTTGTCCTGCTTTCAGGTGCTTTGGAGAATAGCTTGACCCCCTCCTTTGTGGCAACCCCTCAAATATTGGAAGACTGCTATCATGTCCCCCCTCGTTCTTCTCTTCATTAAACTAGACATACCCAATTCCAGCAACCGTTCCTTATATGTTTTAGCCTCCAGTCCCCGGATCGTCTTGGTTGCTCTTCTCTATACTCTTTCCAGCCCACTTTGTGGTGACCAAAACTGGTCAAGGCCTTGTAAAGTGATATTAACACTTCAGCTTGTGGAGTTGAAGTCCACAAGTCTTAAACTTGGCCAAGTTGGTGACCCTTGCATTAGAGGACCCATTTCACCAAGCGACTTCTCTGCAGGCAGCAATCCTTATCTGTGCTAGCTTGGACAGAGAAGCTAAACCAGTCCAGTCCTGCTTAGGATTTGCAAGGAGGACCCCAGGGAACACACACCAGCACTCCAGAGGAGGCTGACAAGTGAACGCAATTCTCTAGGACAGACATGTCAAACACAAGGCCCGGGGGGCAGATCCGGCCCGCGAAGTGGTTTCATGCGGCCCGCGAAGCCATCCTGGAAACAGTGAGGGAACGGCCCCCACTGCCTTGGCCCTGGCCCAGAGACCCTCCTTCTGCCAGAGACCCTCAGATCTGTCCCACTCCTGCCCAGGCCCCCATAGGCACCCTTGATGCAAACGATGCAGAGCTGGCCACCCCCAGCCTGTAGGCCATACGCACTCTAGCCACGCCCACCCAGCAGGCCACACCCACCCGGCCCCATCCACCTGGCCCCCTGAGGGCAACCGCAGTGCTGATGTGGCCCTCAATGACATTGAGTTTGACACCCCTGCTCTAGGAGGAGGCAGGCACCTAGAAACTACTTCTGCGCCGCTGCTAGGAAAACTGTGCAGGTGTGTCTGGGCAATAACTGGCAGCCAAGCTTGAATCGAAGGAGACTTTATCTAAAACCAAGAGAGACAGGAAACCGAGGGCGAACTTCGTTTTATATTAGCACAGCTTTCAGAGATTTATGTGGCTATTTCTCAACAGTCACAACAGTCCGTTTGAGCCAAACTGCCTTCTGGAAAACTCAACTTGCAACCCCCTTCGATTCAAAGCCAGCATCGTTTTTGTGTGTGTGTGTGTGTGTGTGTGTGTGTGTGTGTGTGTGTACAAGTAGTCCTTGGCTTACGACCACAATTGAGCCCAATATTTCTGTTGCTAAGTGAAAGAGTTGTTAAGTCGGTTTCACCCCGTTTTATGACCTTTCTTGCCGTAAGTCAATCCCTGCAGCTTTCAAATGAGTAATGTGGTTGTTAAGTGAATCTGGCTTCCCCATATTGTCACAAAAGGAGATCACGTGACCCCTCCCCCCGGGGGGGGGGGGGACACACTGCAACCACTGCAACGTTGACAATAAATATGAATCAGTTGCCAAGCGTCCAGGTTTTGATCATGTGACCACAGGGGGATGCTGCAACAGTTGTAAGTGTAAAAAAAAAAAAAATGACCGTAAGTCACTTTTTTCAGCGCCGTCGTAACCTTGAATCGCCACTAAACAAATGGCTGTTAACTCGAGGACCGCCTGTATATGTGTCTGGGAGTTTACAAAGGCAGAAACCATCCCTTTGGACTCTACATTGTAGACTAGGTTTAACCTGTACACACGCTTCTGAGATTTAAACCTTTCCCAAAGCCATGCCCGGACCGGATTCGGTGGCTTGCTACGGAAAAATGCCCGCTGCTTTTCATCTCCTTTAGGAGATGAATGTCTAAACTTGGGAGTTTGCGTGAAGCTGGCACCCAGATTCAGGTGAAAGAGGTGGCGTGCTAATTGCAACTTAAGCCCCTGCCGGAATCAAAATAAAACCCTGTGTCCGATTTTGCTGAAATGAAGGTATCCGTTGTGCTCTGTAGCTAACCAGAAAGGTATTTCTGGGCTACTGCTAACTTGCAATTTCATTATGCAGTGCAAATAAATAAAACCGCACCGCAGGCAGACAGCCAACCTGAAAAGACTCATCAGGGCAATGTTACAAAAGCGAGAAGGACTCCCAAGCCACTCTGGATCTCTGGCGTTGAGTTTAACTCCTTCGCTTCCCTCTCTTTCCAAACAAAGGGAAAAGCTCAGTGGGAGTTTCACTATGGAGAGGCAACCTTTAAAAGAACACATCGATTTGCATAAGTGCAATTAAGTGGGTCTTAGGGATAAAGAGCTTCCCCCCTCCCCTTAATCCAGATAAGAAAGCTGCGAAGAATAATAAAACCACTGTTCTGAAGAACTAGAACTTTCCTTCCCTCTTTCCCCTTCCCTTCCCTCCCCTCTTCCCTTCCCTTCCCTCCCCTCCCCTCCCCTCCCCTCTCCTCTCCTCCCCTCCCCTCCCCTCCCCTCT
>JAKJMR010000464.1:150396-161823 GCA_024449315.1 Daboia siamensis
AGCACCAAGGACCCCCTGGGGTAAATCTGAGTTAAGTAGGGTTTGTATTTTAGCAGCAGGGCTGAGGAAAGACAGGGTGTGGGGGGGGAATAAAATAAAATGCTCAAGCCCTAAGGATTTAATAGACTTCAGTGCCAAGGCACGCCACCTGCAGTCTTTGCAATTTATTATAAAAAGGTAAAGATTCCCCCGCACATTCGTGCTAGTCGTTTCCGACTCTAGGGGCCGGAGCTCATCTCCGTTTCAAAGCCGAAGAGCCTCCGTAGGGATGTGACCGGCATGACTAGACGCCAAAGGCGCACGGAACGCTGTTACCTTCCCACCGGAGCAGTCCCTATTTTTCTACTTGCATTTTGACGTGCTTTCGAACTGCTAGGTTGGCAGAAGCTGGGACGAGTAACAGGCGCTCACTCTGTTACGCGGCACTCGGGATTCGGCCCGCCAAACTGCCGACCTTCTGATCGACAAGCTCAGCGTCCTAACCCACTTTGCAATTTATTATAGTGCCTCCATAATTTATGGCTTGGGCTTTATTAGTTAGTAATCTGGCCCTAGTGGGTCCATATATCTGTAGGGTAGACATCAGGTCCAGCAGCCCAATGGCCAAGGCCAGCCTAGCATCAAGGGAAAGAAGCCTTGTACAAAGGCTTCTGGGGCTTGAGCATTTTGCCTCCCCCAAACACAACCACGGATGGGATTCCGGGAGAAGCCTCTCTCTGTCGCCTTTGTCTCCAATTCCCTTCGCTTCGGAAAACTGAAATCATTTTGTCTTCCTTCCCCCGTGTTTCACAGCTGGCTAAAAACCTAGAAGCATCTTGCGCACATTAAACGAATACTTATCAGCCTGAAGTGCTTTAGAAAACGGATATCTGAAAGGATGAAATGAATCCCGCTGCAGCATGACAAAAGGAGATGGGAACCAGCTTTCTGCCAGCTCAAGTGTCGGAAGAAGAGAGTCGGAACGAAAGGGGCTGGCTAGGCGGCGCATGGAAGATGCCCAAACACACATGTCACAGAGAGAGAGTGGGTTCCAATCCAGTGCTCGAACAGCCCAGAAATTCTGAATAACCCAATCAAGGAACTATCAACTCAGACAATCAAACAGTCAAAAAAAAGAAGCCTAATCAAGGAACCACCAACACTGACAGGGCAAGCCACTACTAGTATATAAACGGAAGAAGAGTGCAGAGAAGAGCAACCAAGATGATCAGGGGACTGGAGGTTAAAATATATAAGGAACGGCTGCTGGAATTGGGGATGTCTGGTTTAATGAAGAGAAGGACTAGGGGCAGCATGATAGCAGCATTCTAATATCTCAGGGGTTGCCCCAAAGAAGAGGGAGTCAAGCTGTTCTCCAAAGCACCTGAAAGCAGGACAAGAAGCAACAGATGGAAACTAATCAAGGAGAGAAGCAACCTGGAACTAAGTAGGAATTTCCTGACAGTGGGAACAATTAACCAGTGGAACAACCTGACTCCAGAAGCTGTGAATGCTCCAACACTGGAAGTTTTTAAGAAGAGACTGGACAGACATTTGTCTGAAATGGTGTAGGGTTTCCTGCCTGAGCAGGGGGTTGGATTAGGTGACCTCCAAGGTTCCTTCCAACTTGATTATTATTATTGATCATCCCAGAGTCAGCCAGATGTTCAGAATGGATTTGGCACTTTTATCTACCTATCAAGTCCTCACCAAGGACCTGGGATACACAGATGTGGATTATTATTATTATTATTGTTGTTGTTGTTGTTGTTATTTCCTTCTAGTACTGTTGACGTTACTAGTAGGGTAATGAAAACAACCAAGCTCAGAGAGCACCAAGGAGAATCTCCTCCTCCTCCTCCTCCTCCTCCTCCTCCTCCTCCTCTTCCCTCTGCAAACTCCACTCCCTTCTAGCACTGATGACATTACCTAGTTTGGTCATGAAACATCTGCAAGAAAACCATCAAGATCAGAGAGTCCCAAGGACTCCACAATTCTAAATTCTTCTTTTTCATACCTTTGGAGTCTCTCAATTTAATTCTGTAACTCCCTGAGTTTCAGTGCTGAAATGGGTGTGAGCGCTTCCATAAGGACATGGAGCCGAGACGCTTGAAGAACGAGCGTTACGCAACCTCTCCTAAAGGATCTTGTCTTGAAGGCACAGAGTGTTGACACTGACAGCATCTGGACTGGGTCAGCGCTGAGACGGAAGATTGCTTTTCTTCTGGAATGCAAGGAAGGGCCCCTGGCTTACACTGGCACCAACCACGGTTATGTCTTGGATAGTTCTGGATCTCCAAATGACACCCCTAAAGCAAGTGTGTGTCAGGCCTCGAGCCACACCTTCTGGGTGACTCTGGCAGAGTCTAACCGACTTCACAGGGCGTGGGTTGTGATGGTACAAGGCGATCCCAGCGTAAAGCACATTTCCTCCTGGAAAAAGAAAATGGTGGCACATACAGCACTTCTAACATTTCTTTGTTGTGTAAGTAAAACCTGGGAGCTTTTTTTTCTTTTTTTTTTTTTTTTGAAAGATGTCTGAGTGGTTTCTATTACCACTTCTTTTATCTATGTTCTGTCTTCACTGTCTTCAATTCTTCTCGGATATTGCTCAGGGCACCTTGGGAAGAAGAGATTAGGAAACAAACAAATCACAGGACGATCAACCTGGTCTCCACGTAGGTGCGGAAAAATACCAAGGTTTTATTACAGCCCAGACAGCAGTTCACTATCTCTCTGGAGACCAAAGATCCCAGCTGCTGACTGACTGATGTTTCATCTCAGGCCCTTTTAAGAACATGGCTGTATCTTTAACCTTTCCTAAATAATTAACCTGTCTACCGAGAAAGAGAGACAAGAGTGGAGCAACCTGCAGCGAAAATGTGGGCCTCGGTTTTGCTAGAAGGGATTTGTATCTGCTGAAGAAGCGGGAAGGGAAGGGAAGGGAAGGGAAGGGAAGGGAAGGGAAGGAGGGAAGGAAGGAAGGAAGGAAGGAAGGAAGGAAGGAAGGAAGGAAGGAAGAAAAAGCAAGTTTGCTTTGCTAAAAGCTCACGTGAGAGGCCAAACCAGCTTCTCTCTCTCTCTCTCCCATTCTCTCTCTCTCTCTCTCTCTCTCTCTCTCTCCCATTCTCTCTCTCTCTGGCCTTTCTCTCCCCCTCTCATTTTTCTCTCCGGCTCATTTTTCTCTCTCCTTCTCCTCTCTCCTCCTATCCCCATTCTCTCCCCTTTTTTTCTCTTTCCTCTCCCTCCCATTCCATCATGCTCCCTCCTCCCTATTTTCTTTCATTTTCTCGCTCCCTCACTTCCTCTCTCCCTCTCCCCCCTCATTCGCTTTTTTCTATCCCTCTCACTTCCTCTTTCTCCTCCCTCTCATTCTCTCTCCCTCTCTCATTTTTCTCTCTCTCATTCTCTCCCTCTCCCTCATTCTCTCTCTCCCTCTCCCTCTCTCTCTCTCTCTCTCTCTCTCCCCCTCTCTGAGGTCTGAAAGATCCCCACCAACCATTTACAAAGCTGCAGGAAGACACTTATTGTTATCCATGTTTACAAACAGCCCTTTCAGATCTCTGTCCCCTGAGGAGGCGTGCATTATAATAAATTCACAGTAGGCATGGCGATGATTTAAACAGCTTTGGAGTGGTGGGTTTTAATGACTTTGTTTCCCATTTGTCAGCCTGTCCTACCTGTCAAGTTTGCATGTCGACAGAAGGCATTTGTCAACTCGCTAAAGGAGATGCGTGTTTTTTTCCCCCCCACACACACTCTTGTTATCGGTGGTAGGAAGGGTGGAAGGTTTCCTTGCATGGGGGAGGGACAGACCCCCCATAACCACATTTGTCTTCTGAGTTTTTGAAACCGTTCCTTCTCAAGACTGCAAAGCTGGAGATCTTCTCTGCCTTAAACCCTCACAGGATGATAGGGAGCTGAAATGTTACGGGTTTGAGAGTTGGAAGGGACCTTGGAGGTCTTCTAGTCCAACCCCCTGCTCAAGCAGGAGGCCCGATACCATTTCAGACATGTGGCTGTCCAGTCGCTTCTTAAAAACCTCCAGCGATGGAGCGCCCACAACTTCTGGAGGCAAGTCGTTCCACTGGCTGATTGTTCTGTCGGGAAATTTCTCCTTAGTTCCAGGTTGCTTCTCTCCTTGATTAATTCTCTCCCCCCCCCCCCCCGCGCTGCTTCTTGTCCTGCCTTCAGGTGGTTTGGAGGACAGCTTGACTGCCTCTTCTTTGGGGCAGCCCCTGAGATATTGGAAGAGTTGCTATCATGTCCCCTCTCGTCCTTCTCTTCATTAAACTAGACATACCCAATTCCTGCAAGCATTCTTCATATGTCTTAGCCTCCAGATCCCTAATCATCTTTACTGCACTTTTTCTGTATATTTATTTATTTTTATTTTGATTCCATTTATATCCCGCCCTTCTCCGAAGACTCAGGGCGGCTTACAAGCTTAGCAGTATATATTCTATCTCTCTCTCTCTCTCTCTCTCTCTCACACACACACACACACACACACGCACACACACACACAGAGCTTACCTCCTCCTCTGACCTTGCAGTCCTTCACCCGCTTCAAAACGCAATCCCAGAGCAGAATCCACCACCCACCACTGCAGATTTTTTTTTTATATCGCTGACTAAATGTTATTGCTACATGATACCCAATAAAATGACAAACTGTACCGCAGCAAACCGAGCGTGGAAAGATAAAAAGTAATTATAACTTGGCAAACACGAAGCCTTTAACTGGATCACTAATGAGGCGCCACCAGCTTCCACCCACAGGGAGCAGAGCGTGGTGGCCCTACGTTTTGGCCCTTGCCCCCGTC
This sequence comes from Daboia siamensis, assembly GCA_024449315.1. Taxonomy (NCBI): domain Eukaryota; kingdom Metazoa; phylum Chordata; class Lepidosauria; order Squamata; family Viperidae; genus Daboia; species Daboia siamensis. The sequence goes on from JAKJMR010000464.1 coordinate 155,202, forward strand.
TCCCTGCGCACCCGTTTAGAACGGATTGTCCTTGACTTAAAATACATTCATTTAGTGACCGTTTGAAGTTACAACAGCACTAATAGAGCCTTGGTGGAGCAGTGGGCTAATGCCTCCTTCAGTAACACCAGCTGCCTGCAATTAGTGCAGGTTCGAGTCCCACCAGGCTCAAGGTTGACTCAGCCTTCCATCCTTCCGAGGTAGGTAAAATGAGGACCCAGATTCTTGGGGGCAATAAGCTGACTTTGTAATAATGCCGCTTGGGTGTGTGTGTGTGTGAAAGCCCTAACAAGCAGGCATATACATAGAATGAAGGCTACTGCTAAGCTTGTAAGCCGCCCTGAGTCTTCGGAGAAGGGCGGGATATAAATGGGATTAAAATAAAATAAATAAATAAAAATAAAAGAGGAACTCAGGGCCATGTCTTACCCTCATGCCTGTTGCGGCATCGCCGCGGTCACAGGATCAAAATTCAGACGCCCGGCAACTGACTCATATTTATGATGGTTGCACTGTCCCGGGGTCATGTGATTTCCCCCCTTTTGCGACCTTCTGACAAACAAGCATAGCCAATGGTAAAAGCCAGATTCACTTAACAACCGGGTCACTAACTTAACAACTGCAGCAATTCATTTAACATCTGTGGCAAGGCACGTTGTAAAATGGGGCCAAATTCACTGAACGAGCGTCTCGCTTAGCAATGGAAACGGTATGAAAATACGATGCCAGCTCAGGATTACGGGACCACCGTGACTTATGACCGTTAACGGGCGGGATCCATTACAGTCATAAGTTGAGGACGACCTGTATTCAATTTGGAGAGGCAGGGGAACAAGAGCAAAATTCTCAAGAGAGAAAAGTTGGGGAACGAATATGTAAAAATACTGTTCAGATACAAGCGAATATGTAAAAATGCAGTTCAAATACAAACCCACACATTTGACAAGATTCCCTTTGTCACTGCAGGAAGCCACCCGCCCACTCACTAACTTAAACACACACACACACACACACACACACACACACACACACAACTCCTCTGCGTTGAGAGCCAATGGGACAATTCACTGCGGAACAATTTAACAGTTCTTTTTAATTATTTAAAATAAATAAGAAAAATTATTTTAATTTTTGTTAATCGCCTTTCATTCTGTCCCTCCTTTGGCATCCTTTCTTTAATGGTTCTGTTCCATCGTTTCTTTGTTATAAGTGTAACGTTTGTCCAGCAACAAGTGCTCCCACGGCAAGCTGGCCACGGCGAGTTGGCCATGGCGAGTTGTCATAGACCCGTGCCAAAGTCTCACACTACCTGGTACAAAATGTAGGTGCTTCAACAGAGAAGGCTTTAAAGAAGCCTTTAAAAGATATTGATTTAATATTTAGGATTCAGATCTATTAGAATATAGTTTTGAATTATAATACGGAAGTTGGATTGAGACAGTAAAGGCTACTTTATTAGTAAGTGATGAGGTACTAGGGATGAGAAATAGAATATATTTGTGAAATAAAATAAGAATGTATTTAACTAAGCAATATGTGTATTTTAGATATGATAACTACTATGTAATGAAATAGGGGAAATTTGGGCTACCCGAAAGCTAAATATTATGAATCTTAAAAGCTAAATTGGAGCACTGTAATTGAAATTAGGTAAAATTTAAAAACAGGACATAAGTATAAGTAATAATATATTAATAAATATCTAACTGATTGTGTTATAATTAGAAATGTATTAACTTGATTGTGATATAGTAATTAAGGGAAATAGAGAAGTAAGTGGAAACTCAAAGACTTTGGCCACCTAATGAGAAGGAGGGACTCACTGGAGAAGAGCCTGATGCTGGGAAAGGTTGAGGGCAAGAGAAGAAGGGGACGACAGAGAAGGAGGTGGCTGGATGGAGTCACTGAAGCAGGAGGCGTGAGCCTAAGTGGACTCCAGAAGATGGTAGAGGACAGGAAGGCCTGGAGGAGCATTGTCCATGGGGTCACGATGGGTCGGACACGACTTCGCAACTAACAACAACAACAACAAATGAGTCTTCTCAACTCACAGTTTGCACTGCTTGAAGTTAGATAAAGGTCAGGGGAATTCAAGGGAGACTTGGCTCACTTGTAACTATGTAGGGATTCTAGGCTGATCCTACTTTTAACTCCGCCCCAAGTCCTTCTTCTACACCCATATGTTCATTTTTGTGGTTGTGTACAAGGGACTGCAGAAGATGGTGGAGGAACAGGAAGGCCTGGAGGAACATTGTCCATGGGGTCGCGATGGGTTGGACGCGACTTCGCAACTAACAACAACAGCAAGAAAGGAGGGAATCTTTGATGATGTAACCTGAGATATGCACAAAAGATTTTGTTATTGGACTTCTGATTACCCAGTAACCACGTTGCTTCCGAATTATTTGGCTGTAAAACTGGAAAATTAATAAAACTGGCTTTAAAAACCAAAACAAAACATAGAAGGCCCTTGATGGTCATAACTGTGGGCCGGGTGAAGGTCACAGATGGAGGAGTGAAAAGTTGTTGTTCTTGTTTTGCTACTTAGATCCACAGGGGTCCTCGGGCTTCAGCAGGGCAATTAACCCCGTTGAGTGAAATGTTAAAAAGCTGGAGCTGCTTGCTCAAGAGCTGCCTCGGTTTGTTTGGACGGTGATATTTTATTCCCCTGACCCAACTTTGGATCTCCTCTTTCACCTTTGCATGCAGACGTGGCTGCAACATCTTTGCGTTCCTCTTTGTGATGGTTTCTCTTTGCAATTAAAGGAGATGGTAGGGGAGTGAACGAGTGAGAGAAGCCAAGATATTGTAGCAGTAGTAGTAGTAGTAGTAGTAGTAGTAGTAGTAGTAGTAATAATAATAATAATAATAATAAGGCATGTGGAAGGAAGGCATCTCCAGTGCACTTACCCTAGCTTAGTGGCATGCAATTCCGCCTTATAAATAATCCAAGACGGCGAACATACCTAATGCTCTTTCTTCCTCCTATTTGGCCATGGGTGCTAAGCGGATCCTTGCATTGGTTAAAGGAATCAAGCATTAAGTGGATCTGGTTCCCCCGCCACTGGCTCTGCTTGTTGGAAGCCAATGGCGGTCACGGGGCCCAAAGCTGCTGCCACTGGTCTCATTGCAGGTGGTCCTTGACTTACAACAATTCATTTACTGACCGTTCCGACATTACAAGGGTGCTGAAAGAAATGACTTAGGACTGTTTTTCGCACAGCCAGGGCAGCAGAACGTGGGGCTCAGTTGTAAGCTGAGGACTAGCCGTGCATGCCGGTTGCCAAGTAGTGCCCGAATTTGGGTCACATGACCCTGGGGATGCTGCAACGACTGCAAGTCCAAGGACTGCTTCTAAGTCCCTTTTTCGGTGGGTGACTTTAAAGGGTCACTCAAAGGGAAGGTGGTTAAGTCAAGTACTGCCTGTGTTTTTCTTCCAAATGCAAATCCCCTGTGATATCAAACATAGGTAAAGGTAAAGGTTCCCCCGCACATGCGTGCTAGTCGTTTCCAACTCTAGGGGCCGGTGCTCATCTCCGTTTCAAAGCCGAAGAGCCGGCGCTTGTCCGAGGACGTCTCCGTGGTCATGTGGCCGGCATGACTAGACGCCAAAGGCGCACGGAACGCTGTTACCTTCCCACCGGAGCGGTCCCTATTTTTCTACTTGTATTTTTACGTGCTTTCGAACTGCTAGGTTGGCAGAAGCTGGGATGAGTAACACTCTGCTACGCGGCACTCGGGATTCGACCCGCCAAACTGCCGACCTTCTGACTGACAAGCTCAGCGTCTTAACCCACTGAGCCACCGTGTCCCTTGATATCAAACATACTTTTTTTAAAAAAAGAAAGCGCCGAGGTAAAGCTTATAAAGTAGGGGGGGGGAGGAAATAGAAACAGAGAAAGCTGCGTTTTCTAATTCTGGCAGAGAGCAAAAAACAGATTTCTAATGTGCCAAAAATGAGCGCTTTTTTTCTTTTTCTTTCCCCCCCCCCTTTCCTCTTCTACCCCTTCCCCCACCGGCCACACGCAAGGAAGTTTGGGAAAAAGCGGTTTTATTTTTAGCCCGGCAACGTGTTCCTTTGTTCGCTCCAGTAAATGCCGTTGCATCACAGTAAGTGATCCTTGGCAGACGCAGCATGAACTGCAAAGCCGAAGAGGGAAGGTCCGAGTCAATACCAAAAGCATTTACGGCACTACAAAGCACCTTAGAAAGCAAACAGAAGGAAGGAAAGTAACCCAATCCATACTTGCAGTCAGGAGCCAAGCCCATTAGTCCAGCCAGGAAAGGATAATTCACTTTATCTTATTTATTTATTTACAAATAGTTCAAGCCGGCGAACATATCGGACACACATTTTCCCAACAACAATCCTGTGAGGTGGATTGGGCAGAGAGAGGGAGGGGGGGGAACTGGCCCAAGGTCATCCTAAGGCGGGAGTAGAACTCGCTGTCTCCTGGTGATGGTCACCCAGCTGACTTTCATGCCTAAGGCAGAACTAGAACGCAGTGTCTCCTGGTGATTGGTTCAAAGTCAGCCAGTGTCTTCATGCCTAAGGCAGGACTAGAATTCACAAGTATCCTGGTGATTGGTCCACAGTCGCCCAGCTGGCTTTCATGCCTACGACGGGACTAGAGCTCAGAGTCTCCTGGTGATTGGCCCAAAGTCACTCAGCTGGCTCTCATGGCTAAGGCGGGACTAGAACTCCCAGCCACCTGGATGATTGGCCCAAAGTCACCCAACTGGCTTTTATGGCTACGGCAGGACTAGAACTCCCAGTCACTCAAAGTCACCCAGCTGGCTTTCGTGCCTAAGACGGGACTAGAATTCACCGTCTCCTGGTGATTAGCCCAAAGTTACCCAGCTGGCTTTCATGCCTAAGGAGGGACTAGAACTCACAGTCTCCCAGTTTCTGGCCTGGTGCCTTAAACTACAACACAACTCCGAAATATAACCCGTGCCTAATGCTCATTTCTTTTTCTAGCCATCATCACGTCGAGTGATTTCCAAAATCTCATTCCTCTCTTCGGAATCTCACCTTCTGATCCTCTGAAAGCGCTCAAGATTTCTCCCCAATCTAGAGAGGCAAAACCCTTTCAAATGTGTATTCGATACTCGGGGGGGGGGGGGGGGGGGTGTTCCTTTTTTTTTCCCCAAGGACGAGAAACTGGCGTGCCAAGCACCCAGGAAGGTTTGCAGAAAAGTCCACGCTTTTTCAAAAAAATCAAACGTGAAGATAGATTTTAGCAGCCGTCACGCTTCAAACTGCCATATTACAATCTATGGGGTATGTTGGTTGCGGTTAAGGAATACAGTCGGTCCTCGGCTTACAGTCAGATTTGGGAGCAAGAAGGCGACTAAGTGAGTTGCGCCCACTTTGATAGCCCTTTTTTTTTTGGCCACGGTTATCAAGCCAATCAGTGCGGTCGTTAAGCGAAATACACACTTGTTTAGCAAATCCACTTTCTCCTCCATTGACCTTGCTTGTCCAGGAGCTGACCGAGGAAGGTTTGCAAATGGCGACTACGTAAGCTCAGGACGCTGCAACCGCTGCAAAAAAAATGTACCCCAAGGACCCAAATGTTTAATCACGCTGGCCACAGGGATGGCGCAAAGGTTGAAAGCGCAAAGGCCACCCGTAAATCAGCATTTTCAGTGCCACTGTGAGTTTGAACGGGTCGCTAAACGAATGGGTTGTTAAACTGAGGACTGCCTGTAGTGGCAATCTTTTTTTTTTTTTTTTTTGAGGTGTGGAGGGGGGACTTAATGCTCTTGAAAACTAAGATTTTTTTGTTTGTTTTTTTAATGGAGCGGTCTTAAAAGTAGGGACAGTTAAAACTTCTTTTAGAGAAGAATTTGAATCTCATAAAGCACTTTCTCGTTCCTTATTAAACACAAGTGAGCTTGGCAATATAGCTGCATTTATCACTAATGCCAAAGATGTTAATTGTGTACATCTCTCTTTCTCTCTCTCTCCCTCTCCCTCCCCCTTTCTCTTAAGTGGAAACCGATTAGCGGGGGTGGGGGGGGTGGGGGGGGGTGTATCTACAGTGAGGACCGACCAATTTGCTATAATAGTTATGCTTTTAAAGGTTATCAAAAGCCCCAGGGCTAATAGCCAGACCGCTCCCTTTGCACGAGATAAGGGGAAGGGCTCTTTAAATCTGAAATCCTTCGGTTAAATAGATCATTAATTCAAAGGGCTTAACAATGAGACATTATGCCCACCAGATTGCCCTCTCGAAAGACTGTGGGCCAGAACGGCTTAATTTTAGATATTAGGCTGTGATCCACATACTGACAGGAACCGTTTATTTTTTAATTTCCTTTCCTTTCCCTTTCATTTTTTCTCTTCCTTTCCTCTCCTTCCCCATTCATTTATTTCCTATTCTTTCCACGCACGCTGGTTGCGCTGGATACCAAAGTCAACCCAACAAGGCTGGGCTCTGAAGATAAGTAGGGTTAGGCCTGGAGATTTTTTGAATGGGAGACTAACAGGAAATCCCAGGACCGTAGGCTGGTAACAGAGGTGGGGAGGCTGGGAAAGAAACACAAGGAAGAGTAGAAAGTGACGGCTTAGCAGTAAAGGATAATATCTGTAGCTCGGGGTTGAACTGTGGGGTCC
>JAKJMR010000464.1:174497-188580 GCA_024449315.1 Daboia siamensis
GAAAGAAAGAAAGAAAGAAAGAAAGAAAGAAAGAAAGAAAGAAAGAAAGAAAGAAGAGAAAGGGAAAGAAGGAAGGAAGGAAGGAAGGATCTGGCCATGCAGCGGCCTTTCAGATGTATTTAGGAAATGACTGCTTGTTTTTACATTGCTTCCTAGCCCCCATTTAAGTGATGTTACTTTAATATATTAAACAACCATCAAAAATCTGGAAATACAACAGATCTCTGAATCTTTTTAAATTTCCCTGGAACTTTCCTAGATCCAAACTTCATGCCTGGAGACTAACTACTGTATATTTTCTTGGCAATCATAAGGCAGTAATCTGAAAATTATGTCTGGACGTTGTTTTCCAACTTCACAGTCTAATCTCTACATCCCTAGGCTTGCAACACTGTTCAGCTGCCCCAAGGTCAACGTGCCCAGTCAGCTGCGGTGAGTTTCGCCCTTTTTAAGTCTCCTTTTAAGGCCATCCGAATGGTGATCACCCCAGTGAAAAAAGAGTGCTTTCCAAAACTATGCTTTCCCCAAAAAGTTGTTTCATCTATTTCCGAAGATGCAACTACATCTTTGGAAACTTTCCAAACTACACCCAGTGTAAAACTTACAAGCAATGATGTAACCATTGTTCAAAGTTACAACGGGCCTCCCCCAAAGCTGCTTTTGACCCAGTTCTGAAGTTCTAATGGCTGCACAAACGGCCACAGTCAGATAATGACATTTTGGGCATGTGGCAACCAGCTCACCTGTATGGTTTGTAGTCACTGAACTGAAATTTACCATTTATCAGATTCCAACCATTGTTATCTGGTTTCCAGCAAAAAATGCCTATAGGAATACACTGATGGTTTTAATGTCCACGACATTTGCTTAATGGCATGGCATAGACTTAATGTCCGCTGCAAAAAAGTCATAAAAGAGGGTACGGTCACTTGGAAGCATGGACTTAAAACAGTCATGACTTATGATGGAAATTCAAACATCCGTTATGGTCGCGAGTCAAGGATTACCTGGCTGTAATCCTTGACTTTCTGCAACCTGGCAATCCCTCAAAATATTAGGAATAGGATGTGTTAACTGCATCCAGTTTGGGTTGCCACGATGTAAAAAAGATGTTGAGACTCTAGAAAGAGTACAGGGAAGAGCAACAAAGATAATTAAGAGGCTGGAGGCTAAAACATATAAAGAACGGCTGCTGGAATTGGGTATGTCCAGTTTAATGAAGAGAAGGGCGAGGGGGGACATGATAGCAACTCTTCCAATATCTCAGGGGCTGCCCCAAAGAAGAGGGAGTCAAGCTATTCTCCAAAGGGCCTGAAGGCAGGACAAGAAGCAACAGATGGAAACCAGTCAAGGAGAGAAGCAACCTAGAACTAAGGAGAAACTTTCTGACAGTGAGAACAATTAACCAGTGGAACAGCTTGCCACCAGAAGTGGTGAATGCTCCAACATTTTTTTAAAGAAGAGACTGGACAGCCATTTGTCTGAAATGGTACAGGGTTTCCTGCCTGAGCAGGGGGTTGGACTAGATGACCTCCAAGGTCCCTTCAAACTCTATTATTATTATTATAAGCATCTTTCACTGCATGCTTTCCAAGAAACAAGCAAGTGAAGTCTTGACTCCTTGGCTGTCCACACAGCAAATACGGAGACCAAGTACAGGGAGTCCTCACTTTACAGCCATTCGTTGAGTGATTATTCCAAGTTACAACAGTACTGGAAAAAGTGAGCTTTGCCACACTTATGACCCCTGCAGCCTCCGTGCGGTCATGTGATCAAAATTCAGCCGCTCGGCAACTGGCTCGTCTTGGTGACCCCGGGGTCGCGCGATCTTCCCAGCTGGCTTCCAACAAAACCAATGGGGGGGGGGGGGAATTGGCTGAATGGCCACGTGATTCGCTTAACCATTTCAGTGATTGGCTTAACGGCGGTCGCAAAACAGGGCAGCCTCGCTCGGCGGTGGAAATTTGGGGATCGATTGGGGCTGTGCGTGCCGAGGACTAGAAGCGGCACGGGGTGGCGGCTTGCAGATCTCTTCCCGCAACTGGGCGGCTTCGCTGTGTATTAATAGTTGCACCCTTTTCCAAAATAGCACCTAGAGGGGAAAAAGCAGAGCTGGCCTCCGATTCCCCGGCTGTGTTTCTCTTCTCCTCCTGAAGCCTGTTTCTGCCAGATTTGGAAGCCAAGCGGTGGTGATCACCATGGAAACCTTTAACTAAGGAGACAATGCACAGGGCATCAATCCCCGTCACCCCCTTACAAGACGTTGGCGCGCAAGCTGTGTGAAATATAATTAAGCGGTGATTAAGCGAACATCTAGGTAGAGGCGGGCTCCTTTGTCCCTAATCTGCCCTCTGGATAAATATCAACAGGATGGGTTATTAAGAAATACGCAAACTAAAACAGGCCGGATAAAAGATTTCTCTGTTCTTTTCCCATTATCGTTCTCATCTGCGCAGGGTGCTACTCTCAATGGGTTGTCTTTTTTTTCTTTAAAGTAACATTTGTTCAAACAGTCTCTAGGCTGGCCTTTTCGTTTCTTTGGGTTTTTGCTTTTTTGAATACAATTTCAACTAGTTTCCATTCACCTAAAAAGATACAGGGGTTTAGCGGCCTGTACCGTACAGAGGGATAGGGACGCGGTGGCTCAGTGGGTTAGGACGCTGAGCTTGTCGATCGGAAGGTCAACAGTTTGGCGGGTCGAATCCCGAGTGCCGCGTAGCAGAGTGAGCGCCTGTTACTCGTCCCAGCTTCTGTCAACCTAGCAGTTCGAAAGCACGTAAAAATGCAAGTAGAAAAATAGGGACCACTCCGGTGGGAAGGTAACAGCGTTCCGTGCGCCCTTGGCGTCTAGTCATGCCGGCCACATGACCACGGAGATGTCCTCGGACAAGCGCTGGCTCTTCGGCTTTGGAACGGAGATGAGCATCGGCCCCTAGAGTCGGAAACGACTAGCACGCAAGTGCGGGGGAACCTTTACCTTTACCTTTACCATACAGAGGAAGAATCCAGACGGATTCCAAGGATTTAACAATGGAATTCAAATCAAGGATAAAATAAAAGAGTCTTCCGAAGCCAAACTTAACTTCGATGGGAAGTTGGGTAGCACTTTTCATTTCCCTGGTTAAAGACGGCTCTCGACTTACAACTAAAACCGACCCCGCATGTTGCGCTCCTCGTTAAGCGGGTCGCCACATAGCTGTGCCTTAATTTTAGAATCATTTTTGCGGCAGTTGTTAAGTGGCAGTTAAGCAAATCCACTGTCCGCAGAGTTGGGGTTCTTTCGTCAGAAACTGGAAGTAAAGATCACTTTCTGGCAAAACCATGGGACGCTGCAAACATCCGTAAATGCAGGTTTGGTTGCTGAGTGCACAGAAGGCAACCAATTTCCTTGAGTAGGGGGTTGGACGAGAAGATCTCCGAGGTTTTTCCGACATGCACTCATGTTAAAATGTTGTATATATTACCCGTCCAATCAACTAGCATGCCGAATGCAAACAGACTACTAACTACTGAGAAAGAGTTGAAGGATTCTGAACGTCAACCCAAAGACTCCCTGCCCCCCATTATTTCCAGAGAAAATTAATTAAATAAAGAGCGATGTGTTTTTTTTCCTCTTTGGGGGCCTGGACCTACATGCTGGATTTGCAGAGCCGTGAAGTTTCGAGTCTGGCACTTGCCAGGTTAAGAAGAACGAAATGCAAATTGCGCCAACCTGGGATACAGGTGCAATTAACTTCAGCTCTGAAGCGCCAGTCTGATTTCCCCTGTGGTTCTAATGCGAAGCACGTTTTCTGCTCCGGCTCCACCGTTTACCCTTCCCCAAACTCCTTCGGGACCTGGTAGCTGATGTTTTTCGTATCTTCGGCTTGCAGAGAGGGAGAGAAAGTGCACAAAAAGACACACACACACACACCGCAAATAACCAGGTCCTGCGGAAGACCGTACCAATTCAAAGCACGGATCGGGAAGCTTAGAGAGATGCAAATTTTTAAACCTTCCCTCCTGTTAAAAAGCTCTCTTTCTAACCACCTTGCTCAAGTTGAAAAGAATATAGGCCCATGGTGGTGAACCTCTCTGTGGGCACGTGCGCCGTCGCCCCAGTCCTAGGCTGGGTTTTATAAAACCTTTTCACTTTATGCCTCTGCCACCGTGTGCAAAAAAAGGTTCCATCAATCAATCAATCAACTTCAACTTCTTGCTGGGGAAAAAAAGTTGTCGCAAAGTTGGAATTGATTGATTGAACTTTTTAGTCCCACTCAGTCTGCCGTTACCACCGCAGCCACGCCCACCCAATGGGCCACACCCACCCAATGGGCCACACCCACTCGGCACCCGATGATACATAAGTGGGTTTGGGGTTGCAGTTTGGGCACTCGGTCTCTAACAGCTTCGCCATCACTGATATAGGCAGTCCTCAACTTACAACCGTTGGAAGCTACGTGGGACCCAGTTCCGAAGTTCTATCCCCCCTCCCCTCACAAGTGACTGCATCTGAGCCCTCAGAAACTGGCTTGCGAGCTGAATGGCGTGAAGAAGCACAGCCATCTTGAACTGAATAGAGATAAACAGATGGCGATTGCAATAACACAACTGAAGTTCCTATAGTTTTAGATTACACACTGCAGACCCCCTTGGAAATCACCTGGCATCCTTGGAAGTAGGGTAGGAGATATATATATATATATATATATATAAAAAGAGTCCCTGTGGATTTTATTCCGCTAGTCGTTGCCGACTCTAGGGGGCGCTGCTCACCTCTGTTTCAAGGCCATCGAGCCAGCGCTGCCCATAGACATTTCTATGGTCATGCAGCGCAGTTACCTTCCCACCAAAGTAGTACCTATTAATCTACTCGCATTTGGGTGCTTTCGAACGGCTAGGTTGGCAGGAGCTGGGGTTGAGGACAGGAGCTCATCCGTCACGCAGTGTACAGGGTCTCGAACCTGGCTGTCAGTTTCCAGCCAAGAAGCCCAGCATCTTACACACTAAGCCAGGGGTGTCAAACTCAGTTTCATTGAGGGCCGCATCAGCATTGCGGTTGCCCTCAGGGGGCCGGGTGGGTATGGCCAGGGTGGGCGTGGCCTACTGGGTGGGCATGGCTAGAGTGCACATGGCCTACTGGGTGGGCGTGGTCAGCTCTACATCATTGGCATCAAGGGTGTCTATGGGGGCCTGGGCAGGAGTGGGACAGATCTGGGGGTCTCTGGGCCAGGGCCAAGGCAGTGGGGGCCGTTCCCTCACTGTTTCCAGGATGGCTTTGCGGGCCGCATGAAACCGCTTTGCGGGCCGCATCCGGCCCCCGGGCCTTGAGTTTGACACGTCTGCACTAAGCCACTGCACCACCGGGGTCGGAGATAAGCAGACGTGTTGTAAACCAGCAAATAAATATCCAGCTCTGTTCTTCTCTGCGAGCAAGGATCCCCCAGCCAGCTTTGTCCCGAGGATGCAAAATTGGAAAGAGAGACGAGAATTCTCACATTTCCAGTGGCTGGATGTCCACGCACTGGGCGCCACCGAAAAAAGGCCAAGTATGCACCGCCTCTGGGTTCTTCTGTATCCCGTGGCTGACCAAGTTCAGCTTAATGCAGAAGAGAAGTCTGCCAAAGGTCTAACGCAGGAGGGAGAATAAAAGCTGAGTTAGAAAAGGACGCCAAAGCACTATTTACACCCAGCGACTGACTCAGCTGTGACATGACCTTGATTGTGTCTTCTTGCTATGGAGCACATGAAGTGCCAATAGCTTCTATTCAGCACCTTTTGCCAGAAAAAGAAATAGCAACTAACTGGGGACTCCTTCCTTGGCTGTTTTCAGTGGCCTCCTTCACTCCTTCCTTCTTTTACATTGCTTTTTTTTTTCCCCCTTCTTTTCCCCAGATTCTTTCAACGTCTGAAAATATTCCTTGCCTCGTTATTTCTTTTAGGATCAACTCAGGGAATGTTTAGGCCGTAATCAAAGGGACAGACAGATCCAGGTTTCCCGTGATGTGGGAGAAGAAGGCAAGGATAAGAAGCATGCAATGTTAGGACAGGCAGTCCTCGACTTGCAGCCATTCGTTTAGCGACCGTTCAAAGTTGTAACAGTGCTTTGAAAAAATAACCACCAGTTCTCGCAACTTGCAGCTCTTGCAGCATCCCCACGGTCAGGTGATCAAAATCCAGGCACTCGGCAACTGCTATCTCACCATGCTCAAAGTTGACTCAAGCCTTCTGTTCTTCCGAGGTCAGTAAAATGAGGAGCCGGATTGTTGGAAGGCCGGAAAACCCTGTGAAGCAGTATATAACTCTAAGGCAGACATGTCAAACACAAGGCCCGGGGGCCAGATCCGGCCCGCGAAGTGGTTTCATGCGGCCCGCGAAGCCATCCTGGAAACAGTGAGGGAACGGCCCCCACTGCCTTGGCCCTGGCCCAGAGACCCTCCTTCTACCAGAGACCCTCAGATCTGTCCCACTCCTGCCCAGGCCCCCATAGGCACCCTTGATGCAAACGATGCAGAGCTGGCCACCCCCACCCTGTAGGCCATACGCACTCTAGCCACGCCCACCCAGCAGGCCACACCCACCCGGCCCCATCCACCCGGCCCCCTGAGGGCAACCGCAGTGCTGATGTGGCCCTCAATGACATTGAGTTTGACACCCCTGATCTAAGGGCTATTGCTATGGCCCTTCCTTCCTTCCTTTCTTCCTTCCTTCCTTCCTTCCTTCCTCCCTTCCCAATGGCTAGAAGGCAGCATTGCAGGCTAACTCACTGCCCACAGCCAGCAGTTTGATCCTGGCCATCTCAAGGTTGACTCAGCCTTCCATCCTTCCACGGTCGGTAAAATGAGGATCCAGACTGTTGGGGGGGGGGGCAAAAGGGTGACTCTGTAAACCACTCAGAGAGGGCTGTAAAGCACTGTGAAGCGGGCTATTGCTATGTATTTACAATAGTTGCAGTGTCTTGGGGTCCTATGATTGGCCCTTGGTGACCTTCCCGGCCAGCTTCCAGCCAGCAAAATCAACGGAGGAAGCTGGATTCCCATAATACTGTGAGGGTTCACGTAACAACTGAAGCCACTCGCTTAACAACCATGGCCAAAAAAGGAGGTCACGCTGAAAAAGCGCCTTGCTTAGCCACAGGAATTACGGTCCCAACCGTGGTCGTAAACCGAGGATAGCTGTAGGCTGGATGGGCACCCATTTTGCAACCAAGCAAGCCAACTCTTAACACAACGTCAACTTGGTTTACCGTGAATTATCAACCCGGGTCATGTAGATCGGTTTTTAATTCTTTCCAGATTGGCCTCAAGGTAGAATCGCACAGCCGCAAGCGCTTCTCATCTCGGCAAGGTGCATCTCCAAGCAAACCTAACCTACCTCGGGGGGGGGGGGGGGGAGAAAGGGGAACAAAAAGCCCCCGAAAAGGTGGAAGGAAAGCAAAGGCACCCTCTTGCTTTTCCTCCCAGCGATTCTTCAAAAGCTGAATCTCCCGGTGGGGCTCTGCTCTCCCAATATTTTGAGGACCTTGTGGAGTCTGGCAAACGGTTGATAGCCGAGATTTTTTTTTTGTTTGTTTGAATAGCATTCCGTCTGTTTGAAGGGTTATTTATATTTGAAAAAGCAGAAAGGGAGAGAATAGGTGTCCTAGTTTCAAAAGAACTGAAAAAGGGGAAAGGGTGGGGGGCGGGAAGGGAGAGAGAGGAAATAATGTTTGTGCAGCATGCTCCAGAGCCAACACAGTGCTAGGCTGCATTAACAGAGGGACAGAATCAAGATGAAGTGAAGTACTAATACCACTTTACAATGCTTTGGTAAGGCCACACTTGGAACACTGCATCCAGTTTTGGTCACCACGATGTAAAAAAGATGGCAACAAAGATGATTAGGGGACTGGAGGCCAAAACATATAGGGAACGGTTGCTGGAATTGGGTATGTGTAGTTTAACGAAGAGAAGAGTGAGGAGTGACATGATAGCAGTGTTCCAATATCTCAGGGGCTGCCCCAAAGAAGAGGGAGTCAAGCTATTCTCCAAAGCAGCTGAAAGCAGGACAAGAAGCAACGGATGGAAACTAATGAAGGAGAGAAGCAACCTAGAACTAAGGAGAAACTTCCTGACAGTTAGAACAATTAACCAGTGGAACAACCTGCCTCCAGAGGTGGTGAATGCTCCAACACTGGAAGCTTTTAAGAAGAGACTGGACAGCCATTTGTCTGAAATGGTATAGGGTTTCCTGCCTGAGCAGGGGGTTGGACTAGATGATCTCCAAGGTCCCTTCCAACATTATTATTATTATAGCAAGAATTTGTTATGTGGGAGGGGAATAAACTGGTCTACAGACCTCCATACTCAGCCATGATCTATTTCTCCCCCAAGGAAAGTTGAAAATGCCGCAATGAAGGTGTTCACGTCTCAATAAGCTACTAGCCCTTACTGATACATTACAGCGGTTGAGTTCGCACGATAGCCAAGACATTTTTAGAACTGGGAGAGCATTATATTTCTGGGGGAAAAGATCTTACGTTTGCGCAAATGCAGAATACATACAGTTCAGATAGTCCTCAACTGGCAGCAGAATTTTCACTGATAAGCGAGGCAGTTATGAAGCCCAGTTCTACAACCTTTCCTCCCGCCCCATGGTGGTGAAGCAGAAACAGAGATGTGTAAGAGAAGACATTACAATGTTCTCAACGGTCCATTCACCCAAGTTGGTTGACCACATAAAGGAGACCATGTCCTTATCCTCAAAATACTCATGACGGCCAGCATCACACTGACAGTCCAATAACAGGACACACCACAAGTTGCATTTGGAGAACTTTTTAAGCTTCATGCTCAGCCATTTGACGCGCAAGGTACACCTGGTGAGGAGGGTTTAAACGTGTGTGGGCTCTGCTGCCTTTCTGGTTATTCATCTACTCGGCTGAGTTGCTTCCCAAATATCAGGAGAGTAAATCAGATAGCACTTGGGGAGTAAATACCAATAAAAGAGATTCCTGCCTCCTGGGAGAAGACAAAGATCAGATGCTTTCTGTGTGGATCGGTTTAGCTATTTAAATTGCTCTGTTAATCCCTCCGACCTCTTAAGTTCAGAGGCAGTTCCCAACTGAGGACCACAACAACTAGGAGGGGAATTTCCATCGCTAAGCAAGGCAACCATTAAACGAGTCTGCCTGAATTTATGATTTTTTTTGCCCAAGCCAACCACCAGGGCTGTTAAGTTAAATCACGCGGCCATTAAGCAAATCCAGTTTTTACCCATTGGCGTTGTTGGTTGGAAACCGGCCGGGAAGGGCACAATTAATTAATTAATTCTTTAGTTAATTTGCTTGCCGCCCATCTCATTTCAAAGCAACTCTGTGGAGCACGTGACCGCGGGATGCTTCAACCGTGCTGGCGCCTGAATTTCGATCACGTGACCACCGGGACGCCGCGAGCCTCAAGTCTCTCTCTCTCTCTCTTCGTCGCCACTGCAGCTTTGAAAGTTGCTAAACGAATGGTCTTTAAACCCAGGACTACTCGTACCCTTCCTAAAAAAATAAATAAATCTTAAAAGACGGTTGTAGGTAAGATTCTGACCGCAACGTCCGTGTGCCAGCAACCTTGTGTAAGGCCCATTCCCATCCACTTCAAATCCAACCACGTTAGGGATGATAGTTTAATTGCCTGTCGTGGGGCTTGTGACTGTTTTGCTGGCCTCCAAGAAATGGCTCCGGTTAAACTCTTTGGGCTGCCCTTAATAATCTGCCTTTTCATCCACACTTGGCCCACTCAGCAAGGGATCATCAGCAGATGATCATAAACCGTGTCTGTGTGTGTGTGTCTGTGTCTCTGTCTGTGTGTGTCTGTGTGTGTGCATAGGGGAGGAAACGTTTTTTACACCACCCACCAATCAATACAGAGCCATTGGGTTGTTGTTTTTTAACCAACCACGGAACGAAACTTGGCAAACGAACGGGGAAAGAAAAGCGAAATGCACCAAGTCCACAGAGCACGAAGACAAAGCAGAAGACCCGTTTCGTTTTAATGGCAGCACTGGAGAAGCAAAGGCTTTTATCCTTCTTCCTGGAAAGAACACCTGCTCTCCAAATGGACAGGCGGTTGGTTCGCTTCTGGTTTCGCCTGCCATTATCACGCACAAACGGGTGCCACTCAAAAGCTAGTGCCATTGTTTTCATCAAAGGCATTTTTTTTTTTATTTTTTGGTCCAATCACAATCACCGAACATTGTCTTCTCTGACAGTGCCGGAGGACTGGGGGAACATGCTTTTGCAGACAATTAGTACAAATCTGCCTGATGCCGTCAGTGCTTAAAATAAACCCTGTATGCTAAGTAGCATCAGAGCAAGTTCAAAAACCCCCAAGAGGGAGGAGAAGGAGGAGGAGGAGGAGGAGGAGGAGGAGGAGGAGGAGGAGAAGCCAGGAGAAAAATGCAAGGGGAAAAAAAAGGCCCAAAGAATGCAAACAAAAATTAAGAAGGAAGCGATTGGCACACACATCTTTGGCAAACAACAGCCCCCCCCCCCCCCCCCTCCTCCCCAGCGTTCCTGTTTCAGCTCACTGAATAAATGCAGCTCCTTCTGCATTTTAACTAGTCGGAAATTGATACCCTGTAAGACCGTTGGGGTTACAAGTCCAGCAGCTTCTAGAATACATTTGGAAGCTGTCCATTTGTCCAAGCAGATGGCAGCCAGACCCCAAGGGATGGATGAAGCAGCAGCCTTGTGGGGGGAAAACTGTTGTGTTACAGAGTGTGGCTTGGGCACCCATCAGAATTTATGTGATTTAGTATTGGGCATGTCTAGTTTAACGAAGAGAAGGACGAAGGGGGACATGATAGCCGTCTTCCAATATCTCAGGGGCTGCCCCAAAGAAGAGGGAGTCACGCTATTCTCCAAAGCGCCCAAAGGCAGGACAAGAAGCAACGGATGGAAACTCATCAAGGAGAGAAGCAACCTGGAACTAAGGGGGAATTTCCTGACAGTGGGAACAATTAACCAGTGGAAAACCTGCCTCCAGAAGCGGTGAATGCTCCAACACTGGAAGTTTTTAAGAAGAGGCTGGACAGCCATTTGTCTGAAAGGGTATAGGGTTTCCTGCCTGAGCAGGGGGTTGGACTAGATGACCTCCAAGGTCCCTGCCAACTCTGACATTCTGTTATATAGCTGCCCAACTCATCCAGACGGTTTGCAAAATTTGAAAAACAACAACAATCCACCATATAAAAACCCACAGCAAGCCCCCAGGCCACCCACTCCCAGCAGCAGCAACAATAATCAAATCAGTCGCTTGATTGGCTCCATCTCCATTCGTGGCCCATTGGCAAAATCTCTTTTTTTTAGCACTTTTGGAAAAGCAATGGGGATTCTGTGATTGATATATATATATATAAAATGGGTTTAATTAAGGAGAAAAAAAAGAAGCTGGCATGTTGCAAAGAAAATAAAAGCTTCTAGCACTGTTTTTATTTACAAGAATGCCTGCTGGCCCCTAAGTATTCTTCGGACGCTTGTAAGGGGCAAATATTAAGGGTTAAGTAGCAAGGACTGCTCCTAGGAGCAGCTGTTAGCAGCAGCCCTGATGTCTAACAATTATCATTATTAGTCTTCCTTATGAGTTCCTGTTCTTCGTCATTAATGTCATCTATTATTACCAGCTCACCCAGCCAAAAGAAGACCCTGGATGGAGAGAACCAGGAAGCTCGTGCAAAATAATTGCATTTTTGACTCACATAGCAGAAATTAGGAATAGTTTCCGCAGATACGAGGCAAAGCAGAGGGAAAAGAAAGGCCCGGAGCAGAGAGAGAGAAAAAAAACAACGCAGCAAACCACAGAAAAACAGGAGGAAGGCAGATGGCCTTTAGTATACAAAGGTCTGTGGCTTAGTTCACAGCCATCCTGTTTTCTTCAATTTTTTTTTTCCACTGAGGGCACTAGCAGAGTGTATTTATGAACAACAGGCCTAGCCTCTGAGCCAGAGACCACAGATTTTGCACGGACAAGTTGCATTCTTGGGGTGGGGGGGGGGGGAAGAAACCTCCGGCTGTTGCTCTGAGTAAGTGCAGAAAATAAACAAACACAGCCTCTGCTGTGACGGCCTCTCCATCACCATCCCACAGCGATGTGAAAACTCTCTGGGGTGGGAAAAGACACACACAGACACACACACACACACACACACAGAGAGAGAGACACACACACAGCACTTCAAATCTGTGATTCGAGTGGGAAAGGTGAGGATGTCGTGTTTCCTGGCTAAATTCTTCACAGGCGTGACCGGGGTGAACATGGTTGGGAAACAGGTCCCTAGGCTCAGTGGGAAAAAGGGTTCTGGCGTTATCTGGTTAAAGGGGATTAATCTGCAGACCCACTAACCCGACGTCGTGAAGGTTCCCCAGCCATCTGGGACAGATGAACTGCAAAATAATGTTGAAACACAACTTGCCGCAGACACACTTAGCTGTTTTCCAAGGACCACATTCTGCAAAACTAAAAAACAGTGGTGGGTGAAGAAGGAACAATGGGGTTGGGGTTTGGTTTTTTTTTTTTTTTTGGAAGTATGTACCCCTTCCTTGAAGAGGGACGCGGTGGCTCAGTGGGTTAGGACGCTGAGCTTGTCGATCACAAGGTCGGCAGTTTGGCGGGTCGAATCCCGAGTGCCGTGTAACAGAGTGAGCGCCTGTTACGCGTCCCAGCTTCTGCCAACCTAGCAGTTCGAAAGCACGTAAAAAATGCAAGTAGAAAAATAGGGGCCACTCCGGTGGGGAGCGTTCCGTGCGCCTTTGGTGTCTAGTCATGCCGGCCACAGGACCACAGAGACGTCCTCGGACAAGCGCTGGCTCTTTGGCTTTGAAACGGAGATGAGCACCGGCCCCTAGAGTCGGAAACGACCTGCACGCATGTGCGGGGGAACCTTTACCTTTTAGCTTTTACCCCTTCCTTGAAAAGAAAGATAGCTGTCTGGCAGAAACGATCTCAAAGGACTTGGAACATCTGGATGGTGTTCACGCAGGAGGAGGACTGCTTGTCTGATGCCCCAGGAGGAGGGACCAGAACCAAGAAACTTAAATTGCAAGGATACTGATTCAGGATAGGTGGACATCTGGAGGGAGTTCCTGACCGTAGAAACCATCAACCAGAGGATCAGCCTTCTACATAAACCAATCAGTTCCCATTGACTGGAGGTCTTCAGATGGAAGCTGGATAGTCTTTGATCAGATATGTTGTAATAGATCTTGCACTGAGCAGAAGGTTAGTCGAGAAAACATATATGGTCACTTCCGACTCTATGACTCGCAGTTATGAAGAGCACCTCACGTTCGCTTTCTGCAAATATGTGTTTTGTGGCTGGCCAATAACATCATGGCTGTCGTTTTGTGTATCAGCAAAGCTTCCTTACAGCCATTATTCTGTGAGAACACTCATAACAGCAGGAGGAGGAGGAGGAGGAGGAGGAGGAGGAGGAGGCTACCTATCATGTTGGTGTTGACTCTTAATGATCATGTTGGTGTTGACTCTTAATGACTCTTAGATAGATCCTCTTCAGAACAACCTGTCCCTAACCTTCCAATTGTTGACCTAGTGCTACTGTAATTGAATCCATCTACCTCCAGCAGTCATGAATGATCCAACACTGGAAGTTTTTAAGAAGAGACTGAACAACCATTTGTCTGAAATGGCATAGGGCTTCCTGCCTGAGCAGGGGGTTGGACTAGATGACCTCCAAGGTCCCTTCCAACTCTTCTCTTCTGTTCTCTTCTATTCTTCTGTTTCTCCTTCTCTCTTTCCCTTCTCCTTCTATTCGATTTTACTCTACTGTACTTCTACTCTACTGTAACTCTATTCTATTCTGTTCTGTTCTGTCCACTTTTCCCAGCATTATAGACTTTCCAATTCATCTACTCCCCATCTTTAATATTCTGGAAGCATAAAAGGACACCAATGGTAGCATTCTCTATACTGGCACATTTTCACCTCTGGTCTTGAGAAAACCTGCTGGGCTTCCAACCGCTTAGTTGATAAACTGTGTATCCAGATGGCCCTATACAAGTTCCTTTTTAAAATAATAATAATAATAATAATAATAATAATAATAATAATAATAATAA
>JAKJMR010000464.1:196002-217061 GCA_024449315.1 Daboia siamensis
TCTCTCTCTCTCTCTCTCTCTCTCTCTCTCTCTCTCTCTCTCTCTCTCTGTGTGTGTGTGTGTGTGTGTGTGTGTGTGTGTCCGTCCTCTTGAATTCCACCTTATTTGGCCGCTTCTCTTTCGGATGTTCTATCACGGTTAAAAAGGAGCTCTTTGTCTTGTCCACATATGTTAATATAGCTTTCGTGTTGCTGCTAACCCACCTACCCTTTTATTTCTAAGCTAAAAAGTCCTAATACAATTATTCATCCAGCTATCAAATTATCTTGACTGCCTCTTTAGTAGTTTTGAAAGTTTCTGCTTTATGAATCAATCAACTGTTTTACTTCCGACATCTAATCAATTGTGCCAAGCGAGTTTGCCAAGGTCACTTTCCGACACTTTCTGTGGAGATAAATCTAAATAAAACTTGGTAGCATCTTCTAGGTCTACCATCCTTAAAACAAGGTAGTCAAATCCTACAGTCAATGACTTGGAGGTTTAAAGACGCTGAGCTTGTCAGCTGGAAAGGGTTCGAGAGCCGAGCGCCGCACGACGGGGTGAGCTCCTGTCTGCCTTGCAGTTCGAAAGCCTGCAAATGCGAATAGATCAATAGGTACCACTTTGGTGGGGAGGTAATGTTGTTCTGTGCGCCTTTGCTATAGAGCCACGCTGGCTACCTGACCACAAAAAGTGTCTTCGGACAATGCTGGCTCCCTGGGCTAAGAGACAGAGATGGGTACCAAGCAGTAGAGTCGAACATAACTGGACAGAGAAAACCTTTTACTTTTACGATCCCGGCAGCCTCAATGTTGGTAGTCAATATCTGGGCAGCTCTGACCGATCTCCTTTTCTGGATTCAAACTATTCTCCAATCTTACCTGGGCTATGTCAAATCTTCTCACCTGTTACAAGAGCTGATAGATTTAATTCCTGCCCGTTTATTTCCATTAATCTACTGACAGGGCACTTCACAAAAACCTCTCCTCGATTTCCTCCTATTTCTCATTCCAAACCATCCATCAAGATACTTTTTTTTTCCTTAAAAGAGACATCAGCAAGATTTAGCAGTTGAGGCACCAACCTTCAAAGACTTTGGATATCATATTTCTCATCGGCAAATATTGGAAGAACAGAAGACACACGCCATTGCATTTTACTGTTCGCTGCAGCATGTCGTAAATCTGTTCCCAATACGTAAATCAATAATTTGCTGGAGTGGCCTTGTCCCTGTCAGTGAATACTTTTAGTTTTCTGTCAAGCCGGGAGGAAAAAAAAAAAGATGCTTAAACCTCTGTAGTGCATTATAGAAACCAGGAACTATAGACATTGCAAAGGACCAACTGCAAAAACTCACATCTGCAACAAAATGTGAAGTGGGCTTTTTCTCCTCAGAGAATTGAGGAGAATTGAGAGCTCAATTGTCTTCAAGAAGCACCTGGTTCCTAGGGACTACAATGGGGGGGGGACTTTCCATTAAGTGGGTAGAATCAATAAATGAACTCCTGCATGTACACATATATAGGTAAAGGTAAAGGTTCCCTTTCACATGCGTGCTAGTCGTTTCCGACTCTAGGGGCCGGTGCTCATCTCCGTATCAAAGCCGAAGAGCCAGCGCTTGTCCGAGGACGTCTCCGTGGTCATGTGGCTGGCATGACTAGACGCCAAAGGCGCACGGAACGCTGTTACCTTCCCACCGGAGCGGTCCCTATTTTTCTACTTGCATTTTTACGTGCTTTCGAACTGCTAGGTGGGCAGAAGCTGGGACGAGTAACAGGCGCTCACTCTGCTACGCGGCACTCAGGATTCAACCCGCCAAACTGCCGACCTTCCGATCGACAAGCTCAGCGTTCTAACCCACTGAGCCACCGCGTCCCTTGTACACATATATACCATACGATAATAATAAAATATTTTTATCCCTTAACCTACAATTGTAGTGAAAAAACAGAAACAAAGCAAAACTAGGAGCTATCAGTAAACACTAATTTGTGCAGAAGTTCAAGTAGGGAAGCCGTTGTTTTGCAAACACCTCCGCATTCCTAAGTGTCTTCTTTGGCTTTGTAGAAATGAAGTGATCTGCACTACTAAAGGGCTAGAATAGAGGGTATGTGCAATCTGAGTAATATCGGAAGCCTAGTGTGTGCATGTTGAAAGTACTGCATAGGAACTCCCTAACATAACCTACTAGGTTTCTAACAGAATGTAAATAGATAGGTGTTCAAAGACGCATTTCTCTGAAACATTCATTCTACCTCCTTCTAATCCAAAACACATTTATAATTTTCACAGTCATCCTGAGACTGGCCTTCCTGGTTGTTCTTATAAGTCATACCTTGTTCTCTGCCTTTGCTCTCCCCGTTTTACTAAGATCTAACCTGCATTTTTCACAAATAGATAGAAGAAACGGCGTGCATTCTCCTGAGCAGTAGTACTATACCAGGAGTAGGCAACCTTGGCTCTTTTATGACTCATAGACTTCCCAGAATTCCTGAGCCAGCATGGTTGGCTCAGGGATTCTGGGAGTTGTAGTCCATGAATCATAAAAGAGCCAAGGTTGCCTACCCCTGTACTATAGGGTCTGTAGGACGTCAACAGCACTGCATTCCTTGGATATCCAGTGTGCAACAACCTACGCCTGGATCAATAGGCGTACATTTGCGCAAACCAGCACTGTCTTTTGCAATACAGATAATCCTCAACTTATGACTCTAAAGGAGTCTGCCCGTTACAGTACGTCAGAGGTGGGGAACTATGATCCTTTTATGAGTTGTGGACTTCAACTCCCAAAACTCTTGAGACAGATAGTTCCCTATCTCTGCAGTAAGCCATGGTGGTCCACTGACTCATTTTCACAACCTTTTTATTTTTATGTTGGTGATTGTTAAGCAAACCCCATTGTTTGTTCTGGGGTTAGGGTTTGCTGAAAACTAGAAGTAAATTTTGTGATTCTGCAAAGGTAGATCAATTGCCAAGTCATCTAACTATGGGGAGGGGTTAGCCACTGGAACTTTGGACCCAGGTTATAAGTACCATGGGGAACGACACCGGAACTTCAAATGGTCACTAAGCAACCAGTCATAAGTGAAGGGTTGTCTGTCTTTATATCAAGGCACTGAATAGAATAGAACTGGAAGGGACCTTGGAGGTCTTCTAGTCCAGCCCCCTGCTCAGGCAGGAGAATCCATACCATTTCAGACAAATGGTTGCCCAATCTCTTCTTAAAAACTTCCGAGGTTGGAGCACCCACAACATCTGAAACCAAAGCTGTTCCACTGGTTAATTGTTCTGTCAAATAAATCCCCTTGGTGTTTTCCCCATGCACAGAAACTTAGCTGGCCTCCAAAGGTTTGCCTTTCTGTTTCTCACTGCATGCAACTCACATTGCAAGATCTGGAATTTGGCACCACAGAACGTAGCTGAATGGCACCCACTCCCCAAATAAAGATACTGTCCCAAGCACCCGTCTTTCACCATATCCAGCAGCAAATTCCAGCAGGTTTGATGGGTTCACCTGAAATCCTTCCAATCTCTAGTCTAGGTCAGTGCAAAAGCACCTCATTACTGCAGTCTAGCTTTACCTGCACAGGTGAAAGGATCCCTTCCCTTGAGCATCCTTCTCTGCTCTGTACCAGCCTACCCTTGGAAGGAAACATCTGCATCCCTTCACCAGGAAGCCCTCTAGGATAGAAACAGGAACTGCTTGAACAATTGCCCAGGATGGATCAATAGTCCTGCTACAAACCAGAAGATGGCTCCCTCTTCCCCGACCAATTTTACTTCAATTTTACTTCACTTATTGATTTTATTTTATTTTTAGATTTATCTCCTATCTTGGCTGAAAGTAGCCTGTACAACAAGCACATCCTCTTCCAATTTCTCCATCCAACCACCACTTTGAGATCATAGTGGCCGGCCTCAAGTCCTCCATGCCTGGCATCAGGTTGAGCCTGAATCCCTCAAACTTCATCTAATGCTTTTAAATGAAGGCTTTTTGCGCTTGCGCGCGCACACACATATACATACATATATACATATATACACATATACATACACATATACATATATACACACACACACATACACACACACACACACATATATATATATATTTGGATTGCTGACAAAGAATTAAAGGGAGACTGATATAGCTATTTCAAGCTTCTTTGGTCATATTTCGCCCATATTTGGGTCGACAAGGTGCTCAAAAACACTCAAGATAGAGATAGATAGATAGATAGATAGATAGATAGATAGATAGATAGATAGATAGATAGATAGATAATGTATAAAGATATATACAGACAGAGACACACAGACACACACACACACATATAAAATGGGAACCCCACTCTTTCACCTTCCTTAAAGCTTTCCTTCAAATCTTGTTCTTGCCTATTTCCTCTACTTGGTTTCTCTATTAAAAAAAAAAGCAACTCTTTTGTGTTAGGAGCAGAAAAGGTTAATTACACTGCTGTTGTCAGATCAACAGAGAAGCTGTGAGAAGGGACTGCCACACCCCCAGTGTTAGCAGCTGTTGACCCAAATATAACATGGCCAGGGGGGAGAAAAAAACCCACAATTGCACCTACTTTTGTAGACTAGAAGCAGAGCTTGCTCCTGAAATTAGCAAATTACTGGGTTGGGGTGGCAGGTTGGAATCCTTCCTGCATTCCAGCCGATTCTACCTGTCTGGGGTATCTGCCTTCTCCACCTCTCTTTCCAAATATATGTGTGTGTGTGGGGGGGGGGGGTTTCAGTGGCTGAAAGCCGACAGATCGTTTGGATAAGACTCACTGAGCATTAATGGTATTATGAGCAGCCTGCACAAGGGATTAAAAATGTACAAGCACAGATTTGCTTTGGGGAATAGGATGAAGTCCCTTCCAATTCTGATGCTTCTTCAGCATTCGACACCTGGTTCTTATGTTGTGGGAAGCCAAAATGTGGTTTCGTTTGGCTCCTGGTTTAGCTTTTTGTGAAAAAGCCAGTCACTGTAGCTAGGTCAGACCAGGCGGCTTCATTAATGTGTGAATGAAACTTGGATTCTCTCCCAATTCTTCTTACGCTTGGTTACAAGATCGGAAAATAGATCTGCCCTTGGCAGCCTCGCCACGCTTGGCAAATCAACTGGATTCACTTTTGCTAACCTTCTGATTTGTCCAGTCCTAAGCTCATGGAGCTGGGTTTGTGGTCTAAGAAAAGGATTCTTAGAGCAATTCTCCCCCCCCCCCCTCAAAGGTTTGCAAACCAGTTCGCCTATTTAGAGAAAAGTAGAGTTCGCATTTGCAGGTTAAAACCCACTTTCAAATGTGAACTTAAAACCTGCAGAAAAAGCAGAATTGTTTAGCAAACCATCCAGGTTGGCAGAAACATTTCTGGCGTTCTTATCATTAGTTACACAGACTTCATTGTTTTGCAACAGTTACATATGCTTTTGTAAGCAGTCACAACATGAACTGTGGTTAAATATGTTTTTTTTTTCCCTTCCTGTTGGCTCTAATGTTAACTAACCAAGGTCTGGCACCTAGTCACAGTATCTATCGGAGCTTAGAATAATTTTGTAAAGTACATTAACACCTAGGTCAGGTTTGACACATCTGGCAAAGGCCAACCCAGATGTGATTTGGTTGATTTTTGGCTTAGAGCAGTGCATACCACCGTTAGGTTGGCTTATTAAACCATAGGTTTCAGCTTAACTAATTGCATGAACTCATTCTAGCTTATTCATGAAAGCCCAGTCAAATAAAATAGGGCTTAGCCATGCATGAACCTGGTTGCACACACCTAATAATTTAATGCATCCACACCACCAATATCAATCAACAATGTTTGACCCAACCAACAGCAGTCAACAAAATATCACAAAAGAAAATGATGTTCTACTACCGGTAAGCAGAATTTCTACAGATTGACACAACTGCTCTGCCCATTACAGGTTTTTCAACAGCTACGTTTTTTTTTTAAAAAAAAAAGTTATTTGCAGTAATATGTAAAGGCAGAGGTTTCTGCCTGCAGTTTCAGCTGCTACCAATTGCAAATGCCTTCAAGTGGCTCTAAAAATAGCTCTGGGCACTGGAGACCATTAAACACCCTTCCCATTAAAGAAAAAATTAGCAGGCCATCCACTGAGTTATTTAAGAAAGAAGCAACCCAAAACTTCCCCGCGTTTATTCCTCCCCCCTAAAATGAATCTTGATCAAAAACAATTAGTTAAACACCAGGAGCAATTTGACGATAAATAAATATTCTTTTGTTATTAGACATGCTGCAGTGTAATTGAAAAACACAAATTCCCGAGCCGTTTATAGTGATGTATTTGAACTTGTGAACCAATGTTTGCAGGGGGGCGGGGAGGGGGGCAGCCTCTGTCTTTGTCAATAATCGCACAATTATACAATCCCTGAAGTACATGCTCGTTGGCAAGGTTTCAGGGGATTTTTAATCATTGCAGGTGACAGGATTCTCCTTTGCCACCATGCTGTAAAAGAGGAACGTCCATTTTATTTCTATATTTAACGTTCAGATTCATCAATAAAGAAACTTCTTCCTTTCCAAAGCGCTGATTTAAACAGCTTCAACAAGAAATGCAAAGATCTTCAGGTGACCAAAGTTGGTTGTTTTTTTTTTAAAAAAAAAATAATATTATTTTTTACTTTAATGGAACAACCGATCGTCTAGGAGTTCTGCTATCCCAACCATTTTTAATGGATTTCACATCCTTTATTTAATTTTACAAATCTTGACAGAAATGCCAAGAAACTTGCAATGCTATAATTATATTTCTTCCAATGGTTGTAAGTTATTAACAAGGCTGTCAAAACACCATAATTATTTTATCCCAAGTTTGACTGATTCCATAAGCTGCCTCTTTTTAACTCTACAACATCCATCCTTGCAGTTTCCTCCTTCAATTAACAGTGGTTGTGGACACACAGAAGATCCTGCGGCTATTTAAAGGAACAGCTGCCTCCTTATGTGAAAATAACCATCAAAACTCTGTCTTACAATCCAGGGAACGAGAGATCACCTTAGCCCAGGGGTAGGCAACCTTGGCTCTTTTTTTTTATGACTCGTGGACTTCAACTCCCAGAATTCCTGAGCCAGCATGGCTCAGTCATAAAAGAGCCAAGGTTGCCTACCCCTGCCTTAGCCACTACTTCGCAACCTTCAAGAACCAAAGGATCCAGTTTTAGCTTCCTACTATAAAAAGCAAAACAAAGCTGCAGGGATTTAAAAAAATACTCAAACAACAATTGGGTAATAAGTATATTTTTTCCAACATATGAATGCAAAAAGAAGCAACGGATCTGTTTTGTATTAAAGTGTCCGGTGACAAGAATCATGTCAACAAAGCAATTGTGAACATCTCTGGTTTAGGAACCTTGGTGGGAGGGGAATTATTTGATATAAATGATCCCAAATCCCTCAAACTCCAATTATCCTTGAGCATTAATATGCACTGGAAACAGGGAACTGTTGATTGGGGGAAAAATCCATTAATAACAATCAAATAAAATAGAAGAGAGTATTTGTAGCGCAGGGATGAACTGTGGGGTCCTTGGCACTCTCTGAACTTGATTATTTTCTTGCAGATGTTTCATTACCCAACTAGGTAACATCATCAGTGTATGATGTTCTGATGATATTACCTAGTTGGGTAATGAATCATCTGCAAGAAAATAAACAAGTTCAGAGAGCACCAAGAACTCCACTCCTTAGTCCAACTACTTCCTCCAATCCCCTCCCCCCTTTTTTTTTTTTTTGCAAGAGCTTGCTTCGTGACACATTCTTCAAAAATTAATTAAAATCCTGCAGGCTTTTCAGGTGGGCCTAATATGACTGCCCTACTATAAAAAGTCTTTCTGCAAAGTCATGTCTCTTGGTGAAGTATCCCTCAGTAAAACTCACATTTTGTAGGATAAAAATGTCAGTTCAAAAAAATTTAAAAAGTTGAAGGTCAGCAGATTTCAGCCTCTTATTCCTTATGCCTAACGATCTCTTGCCCTTCCTTCCTTGGCTGCCTTTCTTAAACAAGGCAGGGTTTTTTAGCTGGAGACATTAACCCAATTATCTCTCCGGGAAGATTTGTCAAGTTTTCAACTGTCAAATTCAACAAAACAACAAGAACCCAGCAGAACATCTGTTTGCTTGCAGGGCAGGGCATGTTGGAGGCAGAAACGGTTCCTACACGTTTGTGTGGTTTTAAGAAGCACAGAAAGGGCCCCAGAAGAGCAGCTAGCCTCTCCAGCACGGTAATCTCTTTAAAAGGAAGACTGGATCAATCTGCAGAAAATAAGACCTTAGCCGCTAAGCACAAAATCAGAGACAGCGTGAATTTCAACAGCTGCTGGAAACAAGAGGAAGATAAAAATTCTTCCTTTGCGTTCCCCTTAAACACTTCCTGAATAAAGCTATTTGCCTGTCATTGAAAACAGGATGTTCAGTTGGAAGGCCTTTTAACTCTGATCTGGAAAAAGGGCCCCGAGAACACACTGGAGCATGCAGGCTATTAATCCTGGCATAGGTGGCAAACCTCTGTTAGGGTTGAGGGTGAAGTCAGGGTCTTGAAATATTGCAGCCAATTTTGGTCTCCACACTATAAAAAAGATGCTGCGACTCTAGAAAGAGTGCAGAGAGGAGCAACAAAGATGATCAGGGGAGGGGAGGGGAGGCTAAAACGTATAAGGAACGGTTGCTGGAATTATGTATGTCTAGTTTAATGAAGAGAAGGACGAGGGGGGGACATGATAGCAGTCTTCCAATATCTCAGGGGCTGCCACAAAGAAGAGGCAGTCAAGCTATCCTTCAAAGCACCTGAAGGCAGGACAAGAAGCAACGGACGGAAACTCATCAAGGAGAGAAGCAACCTGGAACTAAGGAGAAATTTCCTGGCAGAGAGAACAATTAATCAGTGGAACGGCTTGCCTCCAGAAGCTGTGGGTGCTCCATCACTGGGGATTTTTAAGAAGAGACTGGACAGTCAACTTGTCTGAAATAGTATAGTGTGAGACCTCCAAGGTCGCTTCCAACTCTCGTTATGGCCACATTATGTTAGGTGCCAATAGAAATCTCCAATCTCTACTGAGATTCTAAGACCTTATCCTTGACTTTAGAGGGCAAGAGACGATCTTCAGAACACGATGGAAGAAATAGTAAAACTGAATCCTGCTCCTTTCGTCTTTCAGTCCCAAGGCTCCACCGTTCCTAGGACCATACAAAACGCAGGTGACCCAGGACCATGGATCACCCTTCTCCAACTCAGAACGCTCTTTAGAATGGTTGAGCCAGGAAACATCCAGATTTCTCAGTATCACATCGGAAGGACACAAGGTTGTAAAAGGCTGCCTTGATCTCTTCAAGTGTAAACATCCTGAAACCATCACATGATAAAGGACTTTGTAAGACTCTGCAACTAAGAAATCAGCCAGCTTTTCATTTAAGCCATAACTTCCATCAGGATCAAGGGATGCTGCCGCGCTGCTGCTTGCTCGCCAATTCTTTCAGCAAACCAGCCAAGCAAAGAAACGTGTCCAGCTGCACTTTAGAGCAGCAGCTGACTCAGCTGGTGGGGGGGGGGGAGTCTATTTCAAGATCTGCAAGAAATGCAATACTTATGGATCAGGTTGGCAACCTCCCTGCCCACTGAGAAGGACAAGGGGTGGGGGGGCATGTAGGAAACACAGCCCGGGAGTAACAGGGGGCTTTAACTAGCCTGGCATTAACTGGGAAACGAAACTCTGAATCAAGTGTGTATGTGTGTGTGGGGGGGTGTCAATCAGGTTCCTGAGCAACCTAGCTGACAACTTTGTCATCCAAAAGGTAGAGGGAGGGACACCTATAATGGGCCTAATTCTTCCTAGCAGAGAAGTAAGTGACAAAAGGGGTTGAAGTTTCTGGAACTTTGAGGGAGGGAGACCATGCCATATTGGAATTCAATATCATGCAGACAACAAGCAATAGAGCATAATCAAGCCAGTCTCTTAAGACTTTAAAAGAGCCGATTTCAACAAACTTAAGACAGACAGACAGAGAGAGAGTGAGTGAGTTTGGGAAGGATTCCACGGATGAAAATCGTAAAGGGGAAAGCAACTCAAGAAGCTTGGGAAAGTGTGGAAAATATGACTTAAAATGCCTGGTCCAGCACAACACCACATATTCTTAACTTGTACAATCTCTAGAAAGAAGCATCGTTGTCTTCTAGCCCAGGGCTTTTCAACCTTTTCACCCATTGTACCATTTTTAGGATAAGGCAACATCCGAGGACCACCAGTCGCCTAGCAAGGGGTCAAAAATTTGATGACCAAAAAATAAAAAATAAAAAGGGAAAAAGTGATGAAGTACAGGTAGTCCTCGAGTTACAACAGTTCGCTTAGTGACCGTTCGAAATTACAATGGCACTGAAAAAAGTGACCCCAAGCCACAGCCGAGCAAGACACCTGCCTGCCTGCCCAGCGGCGCTCTTCCTCCTGTCTGAGGTTTTCATTGTTGTGAGCATTTCTGTTGAGGATTGGCAGTGGGGGTGGGGGGTGGGGGGGTGTATGGTTTTTATCCTCTCCCCCCGTCTGCTGGGTGGTTGCAGCAGGTTTTGGTCACTTCACATGACCCTGGGACACTGTGACCGTCATAAATATGAACCAGTTGCCAAGCATCTGAATGTAAATCACAAGACCCTGGAGATGCTGCAACATTCCAGCTGATCGGTGCTTCTTCTGGGCTTAGCAGAAGCGCCGGGATCAGTGCCGAGCTCCAACTGGATCCTGGCGCTGATCCTGGCGCTTCCGCTGAGCCCTGACAGCCCGGCAGCTCTAGCCATCTCTTGGTCAGGCTTTTGCGGTGCTGCCACCGGCTCAGCTCATTCCCCTCCCCCGCTACCACTTTTCTAGAATGGTCGCGTACCACCTGTCAGGTGCCAATGTAGCACAGGTCGTACCCGTACCACTGGTTGAAAAGCCCTGTCTTATAGGAGATATAGGAATATAGCCAGCCGTACCAACAGGCTGAAAAATAGCTTTTATCCGTGGGCTGTTAGGCTTTTAAATGGGGACATAATCTTATGCAGAATTGACTTGGGAGGCCGGTGTGTGGTGTAGTTGGTTCACATAGTGTGAGGGATGGAGGGTTTGTTATCACTGTGTGTTGGGGGGAGAGAGCACGGGGGGAGGCTCAGCTAATCTCAATGTACACACATTGTACTTTGACAATAAAGGTTTATTATTATTATTATATAGGACTTCTTACACTTCATTATAATTTTAAAATCACTCCTGTTCGTTGGCTTACTCTTCCATACCTTCGTGCATTGAAATCTGCTGAGGAGGAGGAGGAGGAGGAGGAGGAGAGGAAGAAGAAGCTGGTTGATCTGGTCTAGATTCCCAATCAAACAGCTGGCTTTGAACATTGTTCGCTGGTCTAATTAGATTTGCCATTAGCTTGTTCTCCATTCCTGGAGTTTTAAAACAAACTGGAGTGGTTAAACTATGGTCAAGGGTCCAAATTTAAGATTAATGGTTCATCTAGTGGTATTATCTAATGTTGGGAGGCAAGAACTTTCCAAGGTTTCATTCAAGGAGGCAAAAAGAGATAACAAGACAGAGCTTGAATAAATAGTGAATTATTCAACATTACTGATAACCTTCCGTAACCCTGATAATCTCTGGGCCGATCAGAAGAGGAAACACAAAAACAAAAGGGGGAAAAAAAAATATACAGCAATAAAATCCAGTCCCCAAACGCAAAAAAGATTCCATTCCGCTGAGGCAATGCATGACAGTGTGTCACGGCTCAGAGAAAAATATTTTTCACCCTTGCTTTTTTTTCCCCCCCCAAACCTTGGAGATGAAGTGATGCGGTTTTTTTTTTTTTTAAGGAGTGAAAATATATTTCAGGCTAATGGATTGTCTGCCACAAGATGTGGTTGCTTTTGACTAGATTACATGGCTTTCAAGGAAGCCGTGAGGAGCAGGCAAATTCCTATTAATGAAGATCCATCATGAAACAATGATCCCTTGGAAGTCCAGATTTCTTGGGGAGACGGCAAGAAGAAGAAGAGCTTTTGGGGGTTCCCCTAATGTAACCATCTCAACAGCTTCTCAACCTTAGCAATTCTGAGATGCGTGGCTTTCAACTAACCATCGTGAACAAGGGTTGTAAAACCAGGAGAGACTCATTTAATAACCGCATTGCCGAGTCATGGAAAATCTGTAAGTCCCAACTGTAAGTCAAGGACTATCCGTGATTCACAACCAGTTTTAAGAAAATTCACCGCTTCCCTCTGCAAGTTTGCATTTCTCTTCAAAAATCCCCAGTGCTACTTTTTGGGTGTTTGTTTCGCTGCCTTCAAACTCCTGGCAACTCTGTAGGCAAGTCTCCGCAGTTTCCTTGGCACGTTTTCCAGAAGCTGTTTGCCATTTGTCAGCCTTCTAGAAGGACTAGCCCAAAGACATTCCAGCAACTTCTGTGCCTAAGGCAGGACTAAAATTCCCAGACTTCTGCTTTCTGGGCTGGTGCCTGTAGTCTATATACCAAAGGGCTTCTCTTGAATGTCATCCTCCTGTTATAAAGCAGAACATCTGTAACTTCCGCAAGACAGAAACCAATTGCAGCTCAATGCTCCTAGTTCTTTTTCAATGCTTACCTGCTAAATTCTAATATCTGATTTGCCATTAAGGTTAATCAGTAGCAAACCTAAGGAATCCACCTGTGCCGCGTTACCAAAGACAGCTGCTGAGTTATCTCTGAAGAGAAAACTTGGACCAAATGTAGAATTTAGTCACACAAGGAACGGCATAGTGGGGTTCCCGCCAACTTAAGAACCTCTCAAGGTGTGTTTCCCCCCTACAACTTTCTTCCTCCTCCACAGTTCTTTAGAAACCAGATTTGTTCAATTTCTCAGCTGTCTTTCCCCCCCCCCCAAAGGGGAAACTCCACCAAAATTGTCTTTTTGCAATACTCAGAGCACTATCGACTCCACCTTTGTCCAACAAATTCTAAGTTAATCCCTTTTCTTTCTGGGTAGATAATTACTTCCATAATGTGAATAGATGATTGATGTAAGCCTGGTTCGGATCTTGCCCTTTGCTTCTCTCTTAAAAACGAATGCGATGAAAACAAAGGTTTTGAACACAAGAAAACAGGTTTTCTTAAAATTTGAACTTGCGAGATGGAGACGCCGACTGATTGCAGCAGGGTTCAGAATCAGGCAAAGTCACAGACAATTTACACAGCTGTCCAGGCAGTGGGCTTCAAAACATAACCTTAGCATACCATGTTTGACTAGGGCACTGGAGGAGGACTATTGACTGAGGAGGGTCAGGCTTTCCTTCCACATCTGTGTAGTTTCCTCAGCCTTAAGAGAATGGCTAGATAATAATCAACGACATGCTTGCTTGCAAAACCCAGAGCGTGTCTGAAGTCCCAGTTTTGCTAAGCGAAAAGGCCTGAGCACAAGAACCGTGTTCTTGCAACAACACGAAGCTACCGTGGTAAGTTTTACAGGAAGAGGGAAATCCCCAAGCAAGGAGATAAGTAAAATACAACTTCCCAATTTCATCACCACAATGTTTCCTTTTAATGCAGAGAGATGGCAGTTCGGAAATTCTGCAGGGGAAAAAAAAAGTCCCACAGAGTAGCTTCCCCCCCCCCCCCATTTTTCTTAATGTTTAGTTCTTATAGAACCAGGTTTTTCACTTATATTTACCTATTTATGCAACTGATACAATGCAACAAGGTGAGAACCAAAATGCCCCATGCACAAAACTTTTGCTTGTCCAACTAGTCTGTAGATTTCAAAGAAAATGACAGCATTGGTTTAAAACCAACAAGAAACCACACCCACTTTCAATTTTTTTCTAACAAAATTAACTGCAATGGAAAGTTCTCACACATCAAAATAATACGAGACCTGCTTTTTATTTTCAAGGACCCAGCAGCCCTTCTTCCTAAGTGAACATAATTTATATCTAACATCCGTTGCTTTCCTTGAAAAGGTGCACACTTGTCCAGAAAGAAATTATTTAGATGGCGGATCCAGGGTGATCTCAATAAGCTAAGCAGGGTCAGATCTGGTTTAGCAAGTCTAAAGTCTAAATTGGGAAGATACACATCTCAGAAAACAGAGGGAAACGAGCCAGCTCCATACTGTTAGCCCCCGATGTGCACAGATGCTGTCATAAATTCATCAGCTTAAAGTTCTGACTTGAAGATGATTCACCTTAACCTGCGATGGTCAGAAGTATTCCAACAGGACAGAAGACCTTAAGGAGGCAACCTTACCAACTTGCTCTCTAATTTTTCAGGACTTTGAACATACAGAATATAGCCCACCATATCTCCGTCATCAGACGGCCACCCGTGACATGCTTTGAATGCTCTGGATGTTCTCCAGCTTCCATCTATGGCCACTCTTTGGCCAGCAGAAGTCTCAGCTCCTGAACCAAGCTGTATTTGGCTGAACATACCACAACTGACTTGATCCAGACCAAAGAGGAAGCCATTTTTACCACTCGCAGTGCTTGGTTTGACACAACGCACCCGACGAATAGCAAGTCAGCCAAGCTAGAGTTTCACAAGATGAATGGAGTCCATCAAAAAGATGAAAAGAAACAATTACCTTAAGTGAAATATGTAATATTTCTTGCTAGATCAATGCTTTCCTTCCAACAGGACACAATAGATAGAAGAACTTTCGAGTACAACCATTCATTTAGTGACCATTCAAAGTTACAATGGCACTGAAAAAAAAGTCTCTTATGACTGTTTTTCACACTGATAACCACTGAAGCACCTACCAGGATCATGGGATCAAAATTCAGCCGCTTGGCAACCGGTTCATATTTATGACGGTTGCAAGTGTCCCGGCCTCAGGTGATCTTCTTTTGCGACCTTCTGACAAGCAAATTCAAGGGGAAAGCCAGATTCACTTAATAACCGTGTTACTAGTTTAATAACTGCAGTGATTCATTTAACAATTGTGAGAAGGAAGGTCACAACATGGGGCCAAACTCACTGAACAGCTGTCTTGCTTAGTAAGAGAAATTTTGGGCTCCAGTTGCAGTCATAAATCAAGGATTACCTATATAAAATTGCACAAGTAGACTATATTAGCAATGCAAAGGTTTTTTTTTATTACTGCAAGGACACAGCATTAATCTAGGAACATTTGCACTGCAAAACACAGAATGCATTAAAAAAAAATTCCCTCCAGTGGTCTACAACACAACTAGACCTCAATTTACAAGATGCAACTAGCTATAAGAAGACGGGAAAAGTTCTATAACATGAGTTGAGCACATGCTAATTTTTTTTAGAGTTTTGGCCCTGGTAATCCCCTTGACTTCTGCCTAATACCAGAAGCTCCTCTGGCATTTCCCCCATGAACAACAGGAGCAATCACATCTTGATATGAAGAAGGAAAAAACCAGAAAACCTCGAGTCAGCCTTGCCTCTGAATTCCCATCTTGTTTTGTTACTGAACGTGTGACAAGAACACTTATGGCACACTTTCTGCCAACACAACTGCCTTCTGGAGAGACAACTCTTGCCCCTGCCCATTGTTTATTGCAATGGGCCAACTACCATGCCGAGAAAGCAAAAGTTGCATATTAATGAGGCAGAGCTCTAAGCAGTTCCCGCCATCCTGTAAGCAGGACGATCCTTTAAAGATCCTATGGGACCCCTGGCCTAGTTCTTGATCAGAACTCACTTTTTGCACGGATCCCAACTCTCTAAGCTGCGGGCATTCACAAAAATAGCTCCACCACCCCTAAAGACATCCTAGAAATGAACGGTTGAAGAAACTGGGCATGTCTAGTCTAACAAAGAGATGGACGAGGGGTGACACAATAGCAGCCTTCCAATAATTGAGGGATGGCCCCAAAGAAGAGGGGGTCAAGCTATTCTCCAAAGCGCCTGAAGGCAGGACAAGAAGCAACAGGTAGAAACGGATCAAGGAGAGAAGCAACCTGGAACTAAGGAGAAACTTCCTGACAGTGAGGACAGTTAATCAGTGGAACCGCCAGAAGTCGTGGGTGCTCCATCACTTGCGATTTTTAAAAAGAAATTTGTCCAGAAAGGCATAGGGTCTGCTGCCATGGGCAGGGAGTTGGACTAGAAGACCTCCAAAGTCCCTTCCAACCTTAGTATTCTATGTTCTAAATTTAAGGGTCACAATACACAGCTCTATCGCATAATTGCCATTCATCGGAACCCGTTTTTTTTTTCTCCTTTCATCTAATGACAGGACTGGCCACACTAGGCTCAACCTGCACCATTAGCCAGAGTTCAATCGTGGTTACATTTTATCCCAAGCATATTCATACAATGAACCCGTATAAAATAATCCTTCAAGGTGGTCCCCTCTGGGGTTAAGGCTGCAGAGCCCAAGGGCTAAGCCACAAGTACTGATCGCTCCATTTAACTAAATGCCTACTACGAACCAGATCTCGACCTTTAAGTTCTGCGGAGTATTCTTGGCAAATCAATTTTTTTCCCCCCAAACTTAACATAGCCAATCTTTCAAAGTCAGTGCTGTATTTGGGCTGATAGGAATGAATGAATGAATGAATGAATGAATGAATGAACGAACCTTTATTGTCAAAGTACAACCATGTATACATTGAGATTGGCTGAGCCTCCCTTCATGCCCCCACCACCACAACTCACCGTGACAACAAACCCACCATCCTGTTACACCATGTGAGCCAACTGCACAACACACCAGCCTCGCAAGTCAATCATACATAAAATTATAAAATTATTTCCCGTTCAAGAGCCTGGCAGCCCATGGATAGAAGCTGTTCTTCAGCCTCTGCCTCTCTCTGCACCCCACCTGTCCATCTTTTGTTATCTTACTGAAGTATTCTCACCGTCTTCTTCTTGGTTGTTTGTTTTATTTCTGTTTTGTTGACTCTTTTCATCTCTTCCTTTTTTACTGCTGCAAGCTGCCTAGAGTCGCCCCGCGGCGAGATAAAACAGCAAATAAATTTAACAAATAAAACAATAAATAAACAAATAAAAGGAAATGGCCTGTTGTCTAGCCGGAAGGGACGCGGTGGCTCAGTGGGTTAGGATGCTGAGCTTGTCGATCAGAAGGTCGGCAGTTTGGCAGGTCGAATCCCGAGTGCCGCATAACAGAGTGAGCGCCTGTTACTCGTCCCAGCTTCTGCCAACCTAGCAGTTCGAAAGCACGTAAAAATGCAAGTAGAAAAATAGGGACCACTCCGGTGGGAAGGGAACAGCGTTCCGTGCGCCTTTGGCGTCTAGTCATGCCGGCCACATGACCACGGAGACGTCCTCGGACAAGCGCTGGCTCTTCGGCTTTGAAACGGAGATGAGCACCGGCCCCTAGAGTCGGAAACGACTAGCACGCATGTGCGGGGGAAACTTTACCTTTACCTAGCTGGAAGAAGCTCAAATAATAATAATAAAAAGGATTGCTTTAATAGGGGTGGCAAAATTGCAGCCTTTTTCGTTCTGCCAAAATGACATTTGGTGGAGTGAAGCTCAAGCTAGACTTCCATGTAATTATTTCTACAAGCCATTTCAACGGATACACAAGTGATGTGAGCGCACAGACGAGTCCTTTTTTTTAAAAAAAAAAAAGATCTTTTGGCTCCTTTCTAAACCGGTTGATCAAGATTCAATCATCTGAGAGACCGATAAGATCCCTTTCATCCTTCTCTTTTATTGTTCAAGTGCTCCCACGTATCACGTGCAGGATCTGCTGGAAAGTTAGGTACGTACACCTGTCTTATTCATTTCAGTTCCTTATTTATTCCCTTGATTACAGCCCTAATTTTGCGGTTCCCAGTCAGTTTCATGAATGTTGACAAAACACTTTTAAGAAAGAAAATACGTCAAGAGACTTTACTTTGAAGAAGGAGAGAACCCCTATTGGCAAGTAATTCCATGCACAGAGATCCATTTATCTTGTAAAAATGCCACGGCACACCCAGCAAAGATAGACTTGCACATATTACTTTTTTTTGTGAGCACTTTTCTCTTGATTTTGAACAAAACTCCAAACTATGGGGAAACCTAGTCATGGGGTTTACACTTGGTGGGAATCATCTTAAGAAGGACACACAGAGGTGTAAGCTAATTTAGAAAGAAAACACACACCTTACTCCCGACACTGGAGCTATTTAAATCTCCCTAGATAAGCAATAGAAGTGATTCATGATATAAATATACACCAAGCCAGCAATTCAAATTCCATCTATTATTGAAGAGTAAAGCACATGAAATCTTTAGGTATTCTTCACTACAGAGAGAACCACACATTGTATACATTCTCCATTTTCACAATAATGCAGTCTTAGGGAGACTAAATTCTGACAATTTGAATCTTGTTTATTGGTGACCAGAGAACACCCCCCCCCCCTTGTTTTCCATTAGGGCCTTGTGCAATTCTTTTAAACCACCCAACTTTGTCAAAGATAGGGTGCTGTAAGGATCATCCCTGACAGCAGAAGACACCAAAGCAGCTTTTCCAGCAGGCATCCGACCAAGACATATTGGACAGCTGAAATATTACGAATTCTCTAACAACTGTTCTGGAGGCCCATCAATTTGATTAGCAATTAATTTGAGTGCCTGACAGATAGATAGCAGTCATTTTGCAGAAAAATACCAGGGACAGTAAAGACTGTGAGAACAACAAGAAGAAAAACGACAAGCAAGCACCATCAGGAAATTTTCTTGCATCTGCTACCACCACAATCCAGACAAGAAATAGGAAGGTTTCCTCAAGTCAACCTTCTGGTTAAAAGTCACAATAACAGTTCTTGTGAAAAATACTTTTTAGACTTCACGTGCATGCCACTTCACAGCGTGGAAGGAACATCTTTCTCCAAACACCCATTACTCTGCACATTTCAAAAATAGCACGCACAAGTTGTTTCCTTTTTAATCCATGCAAATGAAAGATTTTGGGAGTAACACCTGTTCCTTGGGGAAAAAGGGACAGTGCTGAGGTTTGCCTACAACCTGGAAAAGTTTGACAAACTACAACAGGAAATCCAGAGGTGACCTCCAAGTGAATCTTCCAGGGAAAACAACAAGGAAAAACACATAATATTCGTAATATATTCTAGAAAGACCAATCAGGCCAACTTTAGAACAATTCTTTCTTTGGGCAAGTATCAGTGTTACTCCCTATCTTTGAAGATCTCACGCCCTACAGACATACAATGATCACCAGATTCTAAGGTGGCCCGTTCTGGTTCAGCTTTATTGACTTATTCCTTAAAAAAACCCAACAACAATCCAGAATAGTAACACTACCCAAACCTTTTTGTTTCTTAATGGAAGGGAATCAAACCAGCCCATCGAAAATGACTAAGATATATAGCAGGATAAAAACAGTTACCAGAAATTCTTACCCATTCAGACTTTCCCATCACATCATGAATAAAAAGTGAACAGAAAAAAACAACAACAAACCAACCCCAAAGAAATCACTAGCAACACAAAATCTCCCATTTTGTCCAAACTCTCCAAAAATATTGTTGCTTGCTTCGCTTAATGTTTACATGCAGAAGAAGCAAGCCAATACAAAATTCAATACAATAATACCAAGCAAAGCAATTCCCTCCGATTATTCTTAATTTCTCTTCTTCCTTAAAAACCAAAAGCACATTAGGGTCAACCTGGAAAAGATCTCTCCAGCCTGATTCAACAAGCTGCTTCTCCCAACAGCCAAAGGATTAGCCTGGTTGGGGCAATGACACCCCAGGTCACCCCATCTCATTCAACCCAGCTTTTAAAAGGGTGGTGCGCTTTCTGCAGGGCTTGGCATTTAAAGAAAGTTTTGCATTCACCTCCCTGCGCTCCAAACAGGTTTGCAAGCCCATTTCAAAGCTAAACCAACAAACACACAGCTTGCCTCGGCGGCCCTCACTGCTTCCCAGCTGGAATGGAGAGCAAGGGTCAACCAGGAGACTTGGCCTACATCAGCTCTGAAGAGTGCACAAGTACACACCCACGACAGTCGCCAGATCTTTAGCAGTGCTTTGGATCACAGATGGTGACCACCACAGACCAAGGCCTGAAAGTCCACCTTTAATTCGTCCAGATATTGACATCAAGCCCCTCAAAAGTTCAATGAGATTGACCAAGCACAAGCAAAGCGGTCCCACAGATGGAGACCAACACAGACCAGCTCCCAGGACTGAAGGTCCACTTTTAACTCCTCCAAAGTTCAGTCCCACCCACTCGCCCCCTCCCGCTCCCAAAAGTTCAGTGGGACTGACCAGTGCAAGCAAAATGGTCCCACAGATGGAAACCAACACGGACCAGCTCCTAGGTCTGAAGGTCCACCTTGAATTCCTTCAGAGGTTGACCCCAAGCCTCTCCAATGTTCAATGAGACTGACCAGCACAAGCAAAGCTGTCCAGATGATGACCAAGCTCTTCCACCCATGTT
The DNA here is from genome assembly GCA_024449315.1 of Daboia siamensis. NCBI lineage: Eukaryota > Metazoa > Chordata > Lepidosauria > Squamata > Viperidae > Daboia > Daboia siamensis. Next base: position 216,406 of record JAKJMR010000464.1, read on the forward strand.
CCTCCTCCCAACCAGGACCACCCCATCCAGATAGAGCAACATCTTACCTCCAAGGCTTCCATGGTGATGAAGCTGGCGATGGCAAATCCATCAATTAAATCCTCTTCCTGGGAACTGGATTCCCGCCTCCGCCGCCTCGGAGGTCTGGCATTTCTGCCTGCAGAAGCCTGGCTCTTGGGAAGACCACCACTTTGGCTTGTATTCTCTTTGCCAGGACTGGCTTCCTGTTCGGAAGTGGAGGAGGGGCTTTGGTGAAGTCTATCCCTGCCGTTGGGGTCTCTGCGCCTCACCCGATCCCTTTGGGATCGGGATTTCCTGCTTTGTCTGATCTTGACATCCATTTCCAAAGCCACCCGAGTTTTAAGACCCAAAAAACACACAATTCGTCTCACTGGGGTTTTTTTGTAGGATCCAGCAGCCTTTTTCTCTGGCTCAGAGCGGCTCTTTCCTTCTGGCTCATGAAATCCAAAGGAACCAAGGGGGCAGCCAAAGGGGGAGGGGGACCAGAAAGCCAGGGGCGATCCAAGCTAAGGCAAGAGAAAGCCACCCAGGGGGGCAATCCACATCCAGAGGCAGGCAAAAACCCAAAGATAAATCCACAGTGACCTTGACAAACGGCGCCCCTCTCTCGGGAGCAGGGGTGGGGGGGGGGGGGG
>JAKJMR010000464.1:232155-248065 GCA_024449315.1 Daboia siamensis
ATCACCAGGAGACTGGGAGTTCTAGTCCTGCCTTAGCCATGCAAGTCAGCTGGGTAACTTTTGGCCAGTGACCAAGTGATTGTAAACTCTAGTCCCACCTTAGGCATGAAAGCTGGCTAGGTGACTTTGGGCCGATCTCCAGGAGACGGTGAGTTCTAGTCCTGCCTTAGGCATGAAAGCTGCCTGGGTGACTTTGGGCCGATCACCCAGAGACCGGGAGTTCTAGTCCTGCCTTAGGTACAAAAGCCAACTGGGGACTTTGGGTTGATCACCTGGAGACCGGGAGTTCTAGTTCTGCCTTAGACATGAAAGCTACCTGGCTGAATTGGAGCCAGTTCCTCTCTCTCAACCCAACCTACCTCACAGGGTTGTTCTTTTGGGGAGGAGGAAAGAGCATTCGGCATGTTCACCATCTTGAGTTTCTTTTATAAAAGTAAGAATGACAGGATAGCATAAAATAAATAAGCACATATTTCAGACTTCGCAAAACCACTGGCCGCTTGAGGAGTAGAGGCAATCTTAGACCACCATAGACCATTTAAGTTCTTGGCCCATCTCATCCCATGTTGTCCACACTGGCTGACAGCCACCCATTCGAGATACAAGGTAGGAACTCTTCCAGCCCTAGTTGAGGAGATCAAGAATTGCTCCTGTGCCTTTCACCCACAAAGCCCACACTGTCCTTTTGCAGTTCAGGTGACTCCACCATACTCTGCCGCACACTAGCTGGGGAATTCTGTGGGTTCAAACCCAGCCATCGGAAAGTTGTGGAGATACACTGCTCTGCAATGCAGCTGGCCAATTCACAAGCACAGAAGCCTGCTTTTCCTTCCCCCAGTTGCTTGCCTGCCCCCTTTCATCCCAAGTTCTCTTTTTCATACGCTGTCCAATATACACCTTTCTACTGTCTCAGAGGCAGGAAGAGGCACCAGAGAAAATGACAGGGCATCCCTCTTTTCAACCATTTGCAGTTCTTCATTTGCACTGTGGCGCTGGCAGCCATTCAAGGAAAGGTAGCCTGAGGAACGCAGTGGCTCAGTGGGTTAGGACGCTGAGCTTGTTGATCAGAAGGTCGGCAGTTTGGCGAGTCGAATCCCGAGTGCCGCGTAGCAGAGTGAGCGCCTGTTATTCGTCCCAGCTTCTGCCAACCTAGCAGTTCGAAAGCACGTAAAAAATGCAAGTAGAAAAATAGGGACCACTACGGTGGGAAGGTAACAGCGTTCCGTGCGCCTTTGGCGTCTAGTCATGCCGGCCACATGACCACAGAGACGTCCTCGGACAAGCGCTGGCTCTTTGGCTTTGAAATGGAGATGAGCACCGGCCCCTAGAGTCGGAAATGACCAGCACGCATGTGTGGGGGAACCTTTACCTTTACCTTTAGCCTGAGGAACACTTCTTGTTGCAAACCAAAACATCAAGAGGCCAAGAACGTCCCCGTCGATGCCCCGATTTCGACCTTGAGGATTGCAGTCTGGGAACTTCTCCTTTCACAAATGCCACCCTACACCAAAGGTCAAGAACCTGATGGCCACAAGACTCATAATCCATTGCTTCTGATGGAGCCGGTCCAAAATATCTGGCATGCGCCATCTTGTCAATCCTGCTGATGTCCATCAATCTGGAGACAACGCCAGGGAGTTTCTTTTTGAGTGGATGTGGAAAATGAGGACACTGTTAGGCATTTTTACTTTTATGGCTTTCAGCTTCTAGGGAACCATGAAAACATTATTGGCTCTGCTCTCTTCACAGCCCTTCAGCCTGAGCCGTTTTTGAGTGACAGACAGGTGCTGAAGGAATTTCCAGCTGTCTCGCTGCCTGGTGTACATCTCTGTTAATGTTTTTTGTCCGTGCAATCAATACAGAGGAGTTTTGAAGGAGAACATTTTAAGCATCTTGATTTCAACCTTCGTGGTTGTGTTAGGTGAGCAGACTGAAGGATAAGAACCTTGAGCATCAAAACTTCGCAGTGGATTGGGTCTGTTTTAGTGGGCGTAGAAAGTTGGTGAAAACCTCCAGAGACCCTGAAACCAAAGACTTTTTTCTTGGGGCTGATGGATAAATAGATGGGGGGTGGGGGTGGAGAGGAAAACTATGGAATTTTGTTTTCGTATATGACAACTGCAATGAGATTATTACATGCGCAAAGGTGGCAAGATCCAGCTTCACCCACAATGGAAGAACAGATCGTAAAGATGATGGCCAAACACATGGCCAAATTGATCACTTTATTTAGAGGCAGGACATTATCTCAGTTCCAATTCAAACCTTTACTTTTTGAGTGAAACTGAAAAAAAATATATGAAATTATGATACAGGGTTTTGATAATCAGAAGGGAAAAAAAATAGATTGCAGAAAAAATATGAGTCATGCCGTAACTATAGAGTAAGGGGATAATCTGCATCTGCTGTGAAAGAAAATCGGAATTCACTCCTTTATATTTCTTTTCTCTTCTGCGTTTTTGCTTCCGTTCTTTTTTTTAAAATTTCTCATTCTAAATATTAGCTCTTGTTGGTTTGCATCTTTTCATCTTAAACTTTTTAAAGTACAGGTTGTCTGCAACTTACAACAGTTCGTTTAGTGATCGTTCAAAGTTACAACAGCACTGGGAAAAAGTGACTTATGACCGTTTTTCACACTTACGACCATTGCAGCGTCCCCAGGGTCATCTGATCAAAATTTAGATGCTTGGCAACTGCCTCATATTTATGACGGTTGCATTTTCCTGGGGTCGCGTGATCCCCTTTTGTGACCACCTGACAAGCAAAGTCAATGGAGAAGCCAGTTTCACTTAACAACCATGTTACTACCTTAAGGGCTGCAATGATTCCCTTAACAACTGTGGTGAGAAAGGCCATAAAATGGAGCAAAACTCACTTAACTGTCTCACTTGGCAACAGAAGCCTTGAGCTCAGTTGCGGTTGTGAGTCAAGGACTGCTTCTAAAGTTGTATCTAGCTAGATATAAAAGAAATCTCTTCACTTCATTCTGATCCATCCACCGTGCGAGCTCGGAAAAGCAAAGAGTTGTGCGTGCATGTGTGTGTTTGTGAGCAAAATCACTTTGCATGTTTAAACAGGCTAACCAATTACAGATGGAGAGAGAGGCTTCAGAATATTCCACTGTAATTGGATTTCAGCTTTGTTTTTGTGGTTTTGGCATCTGCTTCCCCAGGCCATGAGATGGAAAAAATAGAAACAGAAAAAAAAGAAAGTTTTTGTGGAAAACGCTTCGGAACATTCTCCGGCCCCCTCAAACGGATCCCAATTACCTGTTCGAAAAAAGAAAAGGGAATTTGCAAGTTGAAATACAGTTAAATGCTGTTCCTTTTCCTTTATTCCGTTTTGTTTTGTTTTAAAAAAAGAAAAGACAAAGAAATAATATCCCCTTCCTCTCCTTAAAAGTTTTTATTGTTGCACTCGGCAAAGTATCTAGTTCCTGTGTTAAGACTGTCTGTTCCCTGAAGCGTCCTTGTGCGATAATTACACAGGCTTGTTAATGGTGGTGAGTCAGGCTTTGTCAGTTTCAAATAACTGTAATTTCTCTCCCGAGCTCTGAATATTCTTTGCATCTTTAAAATATTCACATCACCAATTTTGTGTGTTGGGGGTGGGGGTGGGGGGCTACCAAGAGGCCGGAAGACACCTAAGGTGCCAAATTCCGGGTGAAACAACGGTTAAAAAAAAAAAAAAGATAGAGGAAAGAGATGCATCTTCTAACCTGCAAAATTTAACCTTGAGACGTTGAGATGCTTAATCTTGGGAGAGCTGAAGAAGCTTCTTGGATGAGAAGCAAAATGTCTTCAAATTAAAACACAAAAGCCCAGTTGCCTCCTGAAAAAAGCAGCTTTGGGACAACCATGACCTGGATGACTGAGAACCTCCATAGACACTTAGCTATGCGCTTTGGGATGAACACCCCTCGGATGGTGCAGGAGCATGAATGGATTTCCAGAAAACAAATTGCAGGCCACATACATTTGCACTACTCAGATGACCCTGATGACCTTGAGGACACAGATAAACCTCCAAGTGGCCTCAACAGCCCTCCAAAAGAAGGCAAATGACCGGCTGTCTGCAAGGAGCATAAATCCTTCCATTCCGCACCATCCAGTCAGAGCTGAAGAAGCTTCTTGGATCAGAAGCAAAACATCTTCAAAGAAGAACAAGAAAGTCCATCTGCCTCCTGAAAAGACACCTTTGGGACTTGAGACGTTTCCTTGCTCATCCAAGCAACTCTATCCCTCAGAGCAAAATTAGTCAGGCAAAGAGCCAAGAAAGTTGCTGGAGTGTCCTTTTTTTTTACCATGGTTCTTAAGCGAATCACTGCAGTTGTTAAATGAATCATGTGGTTGTTAAGTCAATCCATCTTACCTCCTTGACTTTGCTGCTTGGAAGCCAACAACTTCCAGCCGGGTAACAATTACCGCCTTCCTCCAACGATTGAACAAGAGCAGGACAGCTCCTCTGTCCAATTTGTAGCAGGGTTGTGTAGAAAGCTGTGTGAAAGAAGATTCGAACAAGCTTTTGGAGACTTGGGGGACATCATGCTGAAGGACTTGCATTCTCTGATGTTTGTCAACCTTGACTCGTTTTCCCTCTTTTGTCAATGCTTCAACTGGGGGTTTTGACTCAGAGTCAGCTACAGGTGATCTTCTCCTGACCTTTGCGTACAAATCATGTGGGATGCAACTGCTAGTTAATGCTTGTCTCCCAATGTACCATTTGCCTTCCAGAGGCATTGCCTAATCAGATGTCATCTATCTGGATGCTAAAACACACACACACACACACACACACACACACACACACACACGTGTGCTTTTCACAGGTATCTAAACAATTTCCCCTCCTGGACACCTACCCCCTCCCGCATCGGATTGCATATGCAAACTATGCCATTTAATTTGCTGCACTTTCTGGGTTCTGATGGAACCCACTTTCTCGGTTCTTTTGGCATCGCACAGATGCGTTTCCATCCTGCTCTTTGGCCCAACCCCCTTGATGAAAGTGGGGCAGAAGCCCTGGGACTTGCTCCAAAAATGCCCCCTCCCAGAGATACAGAACTGGCTTCCTCCAAGTTCAAGGAAGTAGCGCAATCCTACTGTTTCACTGTTCTGTCCCAGATGCACCACCGTTGCCGGGACAAAAAGGGGCACTTTTAGCTTTGTTTTTGTTGTGGGGGGGGGGGGAGGTTTATTAAAGCAGGACTGAATATGGTGGCTCATTGTCTGTTGTATCATACTTCACAATCTGCAATCCCTCTTGGTCCACTGGCTCCTGAATTGCAATTTTGAATGAGAAAAAAACAAGGCGAGACAAAGTGCCCAGCCATATTCGCTGTATTGAATTAATAGACGTCCATTTCCAGAGCATTTCTATTCAAATGAAATATAATGGTGGTGTGTGTGTGTGGGGGGGTGTTTTCTCCTTGGCTGCACACATCTTCAGGACCAAATGCCACCCTGGGTTGGACACATTTGCATAAACCTATATTCCCTGTTTGTGCTTCCTAGGCTTTTAAACCAGCTCTCCTCTCCCTCTTCCTTTTTATCCTCCCATCAAATCTGCTAATTAGGCTAGGACGGGGAGTAGTTAGGGCCCACTTTTAACCTTGGTTCACTGCATGATTAATTGAAAAATGTATATTGCACGCAGTGAGGTTTCGCTTTAACAGACTAATTGGGAGGAACTGTTCACTAACGCTAATGACGGGTTTTCCTATAGACACCTGTCATGCTTCCCAGGTAGAACGAGACCAGGTGAGCTAATCCTGGAACATAGACTAATGGAGTTGGAAGGGAATTTGGAGGTCCAACTCTATAGTTCAACCCCCTGCTCGAGTAGGAGAACCTACACCATTTCAGACCATTGGCTGTCCAGTTTCTTCTCGAAAGCCTCCAGTGATGGGGCACCCATAACTTCTGAAGGCAAGCCGGTCCACTGCTTGATTGTTCTGACCATTAGGAAATTTCTCCTTAGTTCTAGGTCTCTTCTCTCCTTGATTAGTTTCCACCTGTTGCTTCTTGTCCAGCCTTCAAACTGACCCCCTTAAATACTGGAACACTGCTATCATGTCTCCTCCAAGCCTTCTTTTCACTAAACTAGACATACCCAAGGGACGCGGTGGCTCAGTGGGTTAGGACGCTGAGCTTGTCGATCAGAAGGTGGGCAGTTTGGCGGGTCGAATCCCGAGTGCCGCGTAACAGAGTGAGCGCCTGTTACTCGTCCCAGCTTCTGCCAACCTAGCAGTCCAAAAGCACGTAAAAATGCAAGTAGAAAAATAGGGACCACTGCGGTGGGAAGGTAACAGCGTTCCGTGCGCCTTTGGCTTCTAGTCATGCCGGCCACATGACCACGGAGATATCCTCGGACAAGCGCCGGCTCTTCGGCTTTGAAACGGAGATGAGCACCAGCCCTAGAGTCGGAAACGACTAGCACGCATGTGTGGGGGAACCTTTACCTTTACCTTTAGACATACCCAATTCTCTTTTAGCCTCTAGCCCCCTAAACATCTTGGTTGCTCTTCTCTGTACTCTTTCCAGAGTCTCAGCATCTTTTTTTTTTTTATTGTGGTGACCAAAACTGGGTGCAGTATTCCAAGTGTGGCCGTATGAAGGCTTTGTAAAGCATAACATCTGTAAAATCCTATTTTACTGTAAGGCTACCTTAACAGAAGCTTGCAAGTCTGAAAACACAAAACTCCCAAAATCTACTTTTACAGCCTGAGAAATTAGGGAGAATCTCCACTGAGCTTCTTTCTCCGCCTGTTATATAGCTACTGGCTATGTTGTCTCTTATTTGATCGTTCTCTAGGCATCGTTTCAGGTCTTCCTCACATACACAAATGATGACTTCTGTCTGACTACTGCATGGATCTGTTAAGCAGCCCGATTAACTCTGCCCACTGGCGTCCTAAACTTGGACGTTGTTTAAGAGGAGGATCCACTTTGATAGTGCATTTTCATTTTTGCCTGTTGTTGTCTGGAAAGGCATGGGCAGCCTGTGATGGATTAGCAAAATTAATCTCGGTTATGTCATGAGCACATTACACAAGGCTCAATTGAGCTTGATGGATTCACACACATACACACACCCCTATTTCTTATTTATTATTTCCTGCCACGTGCCACTAAATCGGAGCCCTCTTAATCTTGTAAAGCATTGGAGCTGCATGCGGCAGAACAGCTTACATATAAGGGTCAGCATTTCCATAATTAACCCAATTTTTCATGCTTCCTGGTTGCAGGGGCTTTAATTTATGCTGGACCAAAAAGAGTAGCAATATAAAGGGCTTGGCTTTGCCTCTGGAAGAGGACAGAAGACAATCTAAAGTCATCAAGTTTTAGGAAAAAAAAACATTTATTTATTTTCCTAAATGAAGCTCCTTTGTGCAAATTAACCTTGATCGCGTTTGGATCTTTCAGACGTTAAACTGATGAGATTTACAACTTCAAATCCATTCAGAAAATTGCTCAGATCCAATTCAAATTTAAGAATAATTTTGGGACAAGGCTGCCTACAGTAGTGGGATGGGTTGGGTGGGTGAGAGAAAGGGATCTGGGTTCCAGGTATGGGTGACTTTGGGCCAATCGCCATGAGACTGTGAGTTCTAGTTCCACCTTAGGCATGAAAGCCAGCTGGATGACTTTGAACCAATCACTAGGAGATAGTGAGTTCTATTCACATGTTAGACGTGAAAAACAGCTGGGTGACTTTAATCCAATCACCAGGAGACATGAGTTCTAGTTCCACCTTAGGCATGAAAGCCAACTGGATGACTTTGGGCCAGTCACCAGGAGACGGTGAGTTCTAGTCCCTCCTTAGGGTATGAAAGCTGGCTTGGTGAATTTGGGCCAGTCCCTCCCCCTCAGCCCAACCCATCTCACAGGGTTGTTGTTGTGGGGGAAATAGCAGGTAGAAGGAGTATTAGATACATTTGCTCCCTTGAGTTCTTTATCAAAATAATAAAGGCAAGCTTAAACAATCTAATAAACGAAAGAAGTACTAGATCAAAGTAATCAGTCCATCAGCAGGAAAAATGGGCAGAACTCCTGACAACTACGGACCAACCACATGTTGTGGGATGACCGTGTTGTTATTCTGCTTGTAAAGAACGCCAAGATTTCCAGGGAACGACTGATCTTCTAATTGAAGCCGCGTTGTTTTTTTTTTTTTTAACTTGATTGATTTTTGTTGCCCCGCCTGAGACTTCACCAAGTACCACTTTAGCTTATCATTACCGAGCATTTATGCATCCCAAACGACCACGCAGTCTGTAGAATTATTTTTTGCATCCCGGCCACAGATTTGTAAAACAAATGTCTGTTGGAGGAGTGGGGGGGGGGGGGGGGAAAGAGAGAGGAAGGAAGGAAGAAATTTTAACTTCTGGAGCTGAGTGCATAAGTTGCGATGAATAATTAATTGGATGACAATGCTTTCTTTCCTGCTAATGGGAATACCTACAAAGAGAGAACATGGTGGCAGACTTCATCCGAGGGAGTCACAGCTCTGAGCTCCCTTTTTGCGGATCCTCCAGCTATCCCAGCCCCTAAGGCAAACAATCAGGGGTTCTCCCCAGCATTTTTGACACATCTTCTCATGTTTACTCAGAAAGTCTCTCGCTCTTAATTATCCTGGGAACATCTGAGCAGGCATGGCCAATTAGATTGGCTGCACATCTCTACTCTGGCATCCAGTCACAAGGGTGTGAAGTGTCAGAATCAGGCTGACTTATAGACACACACACACAGAGAGAGAGACACATACACTGGCTTGAGATGTAGGGGACTGAAATGGAGCCCCCCCCTTTTTTTTTTGCAAGCAAAGCCTGTCTAGCTTCTTGCTCCATGCCACGCAGTATTGATGTGAATGCACTTCCTCGCAATGCACTTCCAAGATCCCATCCATTCTTAATTTGCAAGTGGGAATAACTGCTTAGCAGTGAGGAATTCTTTCTGGTTTGCTGCTTCAGCCAATTCCTTCTCAAAGAAATCCCTGTTTTGTTCTCTTTTTTTGCCAAAGAGCTTGTGCCAAGAGTTGGCAACGCACTGCCTGTTGTGGCTTAATTTGACAAGGAGCATCAGCTCTCAGGTGCTCAGACAGACTTTAGATATTGGATATTGTTAAAGTTGACAGCATGAGCAGGAAGCCTCTAACGCCAAGCGCCGGTGGCTGAACCACTTGAAGGCAACAGGGAGACTTTTTCCATAACTTCTTCCTAGGTCCCTAGGAGATCTTTGGTCAGGCAAGAAAAATCAAATCCACATGAGAGGAGTTTAACTAGCTACTTGACTGCTTATCCTTATTTTACAGAAATCTTCCCTAAACTGGCAGTTTGCAGCTGGACTAGACTAGATAAGGCAGAGGTTCCCAACCTTTTGGGCACCAGGGACCGGTTAAATAGAGAGAGAATTTTCCGTGGACCAGAGTGTGTGTGGTTTTGTGTGCTGCCTGCATCCCACGGATGGGGCTTTGCTTGTTTGTGCGGCCCGGTTGCTGACATGCTGGGGCCCGGTACCGGTCCACGGAGCGGGGGTTGGGGACCCCTGAAGTAAGGTATAGTAGCATTCAGAGGGGTTTACACCTTGCCCTCTTCTGTCTATGTAAAGATTCCAGACTAATTCCCTGCTTGACTCTGGCTCAGCCACTCTCTAACACTTTCAGGCTTGCAAGAGAAGTACTTCGACTTAACAACCAGACCTGGGACCAAACTTTCCATTGCTAAGCAAGATGCTTGTTAAGCGGGTCGTGCCCACTTTTCACGACCTTTTATTGCCACGTTAAGTGAAGTTGTCAAGTGGAATTTTGTAAGCGACTCCAGCTTCCCTCACTGATATACTTTGTTGGAAACCAGCCGGGAAGGATGCAAATGGCGACCCCACAACCCTGGGGTGTTGCAGTCATGGTAAATGTGAACTGGTTGCCAAGTGCCTGAATTGGGATCACGGGATCATCGGGGATGCTGCAACCATCGCAAGTGTGATTGTGACCGGTCCCTAGTACACTTTTTTCAGTGCCGTGGCCATTTTTGAATGTTTGCTAAATGAACGGTTGTAAGTCAAGGACGGTTTGTATCCTGTTCCAAATTCCTGGAAGAAAGGAAGAAGTCCTGAAAGAGTTGTCTCCCTGCATCTCTACAGGTCATAGATTTCCCCACAACCCTGAAGGAGAAGAGTTGTGTTCTTATTCTTCCCACCAAGGAATGAATACACAGTAGCAGCATTTCAGCAGTAAAGGTCCAACTCACAAAGCCTTCAACATTTCATCATTATCCTTCATTGGTTAACACAAACAACCAAATTGCTAAGCATATGCCTGCTGTATTAGTGAGACTGTGATCAGATGCAGATTGTGTGCCATGTACAACTTGGAAACCCCCTGCTCATGAATACCAGCTCAGCTTCCTTCCTTTGGACCTGTCTAGAACCCGTTGGCGGTTATCAGAGCTTGACTGAGGAATGGGTCAAAGATAGTTCACCTCTAAGTAGGGTATCTAAGCAAGCTACTTAATATGATGCTCTGTCTCAGACACGTAGCAAAGCAGTCAAGCAAATCACAGGAAGCCAAGGTCTTATATTACTGTAGGAGTTCACCTCTAAGTCAGCACTTTTAATTCACCCTTCACACACACACACACACACACATACACTTTTCCTGCACCTTTCAAAGACAGGACGACCACGAACCCTCACGAAATCGACATATCTGTGTTTTCTATTTCTTTAGTGAAGTTTCCAACTAGTTTTTTTTTTTTTTTTAGCAACATCATCACCAGAGAGGAAGTTAGAGGTCATCCCTTCAAAAAAGAACAGAGAGTGGCGTTGATTTGGCATTTTGTTATGTTATGACATCAATTATACAAATACACACCAGAGGCCATTGGCTAGGGAGCTGATATCATTCCACCTTCTTGAAATGCTCAGAGCTGGTTCAAGGTTAAGAGGTTCTTAAAGACCACCAGTAAGAAGGGGGTCAATTGCCTCACTTCTTAATAAAAGCTTAATGAATTCCTTAATAAAAGCTTGTAGGCACACATCTACCTTATCTACAACTTAAGAATTTGGTCCAGCAGTGAAGGCACCCAGCTTGGAACCAGGGGACGATGAGTTCTAGTCCTGCCTTAGGCACAAAAACCAGCTAGGTAACTTTGGGCCAATCACCAGGAGATGGTGAGTTCGCGTCGGATTTATGGAACCATCTTCTGGTTGAGCTCCAGATGGCACCCGACCTTCGCTCCTTCCGGCGCGATCTAAAAACCTACCTGTTCGAACAAGCCGGCCTGGCCTGATGGGTGATGGGTTTGGGTTTTATTGCTTTTTATGTATTTTAACTTATTGTCATGGTTTTTGGGCATCTTGTTTAATCTCTTTTAATTTTTGTATTCTTGTCTTTTAACATGTATTGCCCTGTTCACCGCCCTGAGTCCTTCGGGAGAAGGGCGGTATACAAATAAAATTATTATTATTATTATTATTAGTCCTGACTTAGGTGATTTGAGCAAATCACCAGGAGATGGTGAGTTCTAGTCCTGCCTTAGGCACGAAAGCCAGCAAGGACTCCACAGTTCAACCCTGAGATACAAATATAATTTTTCATTGGCATTCATTTGTCTTCTGACACTAGGTTTTTCTTGCAGCAAGCTGGAATGCAATTAATTGATGGCTTCGCCCATCTCCAATGGCTTTAATGGACACATTGCATCAATCCAAGGCTGTGGTCAACAGCTCTCATTGGCCTTGAAAAGGTTGCAAAGGAAGAGTGTTGTAGCCAGCCGAGGTCCAGTCTGAGAGGCAGTGGGCTAGGATCTTGACAGCCCTTTTGCTCCCAATTAATGGGAAAGTACTTGGTTTCTTTTAATGGGGAAAAACCAGGAACTCCCTATGACCTGCTTGATGGGCTATACACAGCTGGGATTGCTTCGAGCCAAAAGATTGTTGACATTTCTCTCTGTCCTTTGTCAACAGATAATGGTTGACTTTGAACCAAACCACCAAGTCTTCACCAACACTTGTCTCTGGCCACGATGCAAATTTCTCCGACATCTGGGTAGAGGAGAGGAACAATCGTCCTATTTTTTAAAAAAAATTCCAATAGTTTTTATGGAGAACAAATTTGGAAATCATGAGTCATCTGTCAAAGGCAGCTGTCTTGTGTTTGGAGCTGTCAGATTGTCTAGGGTTACCTATATGTGGAGTGCTAGCTCTGATTTATCTCCAGAGACGTATTTTGTTCTCCCAAATCAGCAGCAGTAGATCAGGGACAGCTACCCCCAAAATTAAAAACCCTGTGATTCTGAAACCAGAACAACAGAGTTGGAAGGGACCTTGGAGGTCTTCTAGTCCAACCCCCTGCTCAGGTAGAAGATTGTGTACCATTTCAGACAAATGGCTGACCAGTCTTTCCTTGAAATCCTGCAGTGAGGGAGCACCTACCAGTTCTGGAGGCAAGTCATTCCACTGGTTAATTGTTTCCACTGTCAGGAAATTTCTCCTTAGTTCTAGGTTAGATCTCTCTGATAAATTTCCATCCATTATTTTATCCTGCCCTCAGATGAAGGGACGTGGTGGCTCAGTGGGTTAGGACGCTGAGCTTGTCGATCTGAAGGTTGGCAGTTTGGCGGGTCGAATCCTGAGTGCCGCATAGCAGAGTGAGCGCCTGTTACTCGTCCCAGCTTCTGCCCACCTAGCAGTTCGAAAGCACGTAAAAATGCAAGTAGAAAAATAGGGACCACTACGGTGGGAAGGTAACGGCGTTCCGTGCGCCTTTGGCGTCTAGTCATGCCGGCCACATGACCACGGAGACGTCCTCGGACAAGCGCTGGCTCTTCGGCTTTGAAACGGAGATGAGTACCGGCCCCTAGAGTCGGAAACGACTAGCACGCATGTGCGGGGGAACCTTTACCTTTACCTTACCAGATGATTTGGAGAATAGGTTGACCCCCAATTCTTTGAGACAGCTCCTCAAATATTGAGAGACTGCTATCATGTCACCCCAGTCCCTCTTGATAGCTTCCCATTTGCCCTCTTACTTTGGGCTATTTGTTTATCCGTTGCCCATCAGTCTGGCCACACACAATACTCTGTAAAGTCAACCATACTGTTGCAAGCACGCTGAATGGTAATGTTGGTTTCTTGATTTTGGAGTTCAGTCGGTACCACAGGCAACAAAACCTGGCAAAAACCCCTTGCTTTGTGTCCCTCACTGTAACGTGCTTAATGAGGCCCTAATTTGATTCCATTTAGTCCAATTAGTTCAGTTTGATTTTGTTTACTTCAGATGTTTGATTAAACTTTGCTTAAAATGGAACCAATCAAAGGAGCAGTTGAACTTAGTTAAACAAGCAAACTAAGCGAATTAAGATTTAATCTGAAGCAGATGCCCCACTTCGACTCTTGTCCTGTTGGCAAGGAACTCCAAGGAGGAACAGGATTAGGAGAACAAAGACAGCCACAGCTGGAAGACCTGGTTCAAATTTGGCTGTGTCCACACAACACGTCAAGTTCGTTGCGGTTCAGTGTGTCATGGAAAGCAAGCCAGTGTGTGAGCGTGTGGTTCATTTGAAATTCAGGCAAAATCCATGTCATTGGGTTAACTCAATAAGCTTTTGAACCCAACCCTTGAGTGAGCTGCCAAGTTGGAGTTATACCATATTCTGGGTTTCTTCAAGGATAGGGGAAGAAAAGAGGATGATCAAGTGATTTCTTTGAGACAGAAACGCTTGTGGGTTTGAATTTAGGGGCCCATAAAGGTTGCTGAAGGAACGTGGTGGCTCAGTGGGTTAGGACGCTGAGGTTGTCGATCAGAAGGTTGGCAGTTTGGCGGGTCGAATCCCGAGTGCCGCGTAGCAGAGTGAGTGCCTGTTACTTGTCCCAGCTTCTGCCAACCTAGCAGTTTGAAAGCACGTAAAAATGCAAGTAGAAAAATAAGGACCGCTACGGTGGGAAGGTAATAGTGTTCTGTGCGCCTTTGGCGTCTAGTCATGCCGGCCACATGACCACGGAGACGTCCTCGGACAAGCGCTGGCTCTTTGGCTTTGAAATGGAGATGAGCACTGGCCCCTAGAGTTGGAAACGACTAGCACGCATGTGCGGGGGAACCTTTACCTTTACCTTTAAAGGTTGCTGAATTTGGGTTCTATTCTGATTTTTTGCATGGTATACCATGGCAACTTGTGTATTGATTTATAGATATCTTGCCTTTGTTATTTTTACAAATAACATATCCAATACACCTTGCCCCTCACCCTATTTTCACTGCAAAAATAACCCTGTGAGGTGAGCTGGGCTGAGAAAGAATGACTGGCCCAAAGTCACTCAGCTGGCTTTCATGCCTATGACAGGACTAGAACTCACCATTTCCTGGTAGTTGGCCCAGCCACCCAGCCGACTTTCATGCCTAAAACGAGACTAGAACTCACCGTCTCCTGTTGATTGGCCCAAAGTCCCACAGCTGACTTTCATGCCCTAAGGCAGGACTAGAACTCAACATCTCCCGGTAATTGGCTCAAAGTCACCCAGCCAGACGTCATGGTTGAGGCAGGACTAGAACTCACAGTCTCCTAGTGATTGGCCCCAAAGTCACCTAGCCATCTTTCATGCCTAAGGAGACACTAGGACTCACAGTCTCCCAGTGATTGGCACAAAGTCACCCAGCCAGCTTCCATATCTAAGGCGGGACTAGAACTCCCAGTCCCCTGGTTCCTAGCTTGATGCCTTCACCACCAGTTCAAACTGCCTGATAGTTAAGAAATGCAGGGAAGAAGAACATCCTTTGTATTCGTTCGCAGGTGGTCTATTCTATTTCACATATGCCAGAGTGGAAACTTGGTATAGAATTGAAAAAAGAGGAATCTCAGCTCACATTTTGCATGCTAGACCCAGGCAGAGCGGGATGTTTTGATTGGTGCCCTGAGTTATAACTGCCACAAACATAAAATATCCATTCCCAGACAGAGGAATAAATATATTGCTTTATTCTCTCTCTTTCTTTTGAGTGATTTGTTTTATCTCCAGGAAAATGTCATTTTCTGCCTCTTAGAAGCTTCCCCCCCCCCTTCTTTTTTTTCCATATTGCTGCATTGGGTTGTTTGGTTTTGCTAAGGTCTGAAAGGAGATAAAATGAAGTGCATCATTAAAAAAAGGCCCTTGAGATAATAGGGCGGGGGGGGGAATGCATGACAGAATAAGGAAGGAAGCAGATGGTTAAGCGTTAAACTGCACTTGTTACTCCCACATCTGGCAAAATACAGCACCTGTACAAGTGCCAAAATACATCTGAAGAGCATTCTGATTTAAATAATATGTTTTTCATTTGAGAACAATTAACACCAATATTTGCATAGCGTGAAGTGTGGAACTCGTCCACATTTTATGTCCGCAAGAAGAATGGGGACACCAGAGCCAGGGGTTTCTTCGTAATGAACATTGAGTGTCACCATGATGCTTTCATCTACCAAATCTTCTTTGTAGTGGAGGGTGTGTGTGTGTGTGTGTGTGTATGGATGTGTGTGTTTGTGTATGGGTGCATAGCACTTTGCACTCAACCTACTAGTCTTTAAAGCAGTCGTATCTTTTTCCAGGATCGTGCACTTGCGCTAGGTTTTGAAGCAAAGGTCAATCCTATTCAAGGGTTGCAGTCAACCATGTCTCCAGAGAAAAATGATTTTGGAATGACATTTGAAACTATCTGTGAAGAATTAGAATTTGGAAGAGGGAGTGCTAGGTAGACCTCCTTGATCTCTTGGAGGAAAAGTGAGATATAAGTCAAATGAAGACAGAGACCAGATGACTATCTGTTGTGGTTCCTGCTTTGGGTAGAGTTGCTCTAGGTGATTCCCAAGTCCTTCCATTGTTTGGATGGATGATAGATAGATAGATAGATAGATAGATAGATAGATAGATAGATAGATAGA
>JAKJMR010000464.1:248362-260781 GCA_024449315.1 Daboia siamensis
ATAGATAGATAGATAGATAGATAGATAGATAGATAGATAGATAGATAAATAAATAGATAGAATGAATGAATGCAGGATTGCAGTCTGACTCTGCCCTCAGCAAGGAGTTCAATCCTAACTAGCTGTAGGTTCACTCAGCCTTCCATCCTTCCGGAGGTTGGTAAAACAAGGATCCAGACTGTTGGGGGCAACAGGCTGACTCTGTAAGCTGCTTAGAGAGGGCTGTAAAGCACTGTGAAGTGGTCTATAACAGGGGCTCCCAACCCCCGGTCCATGGACAGGCACCAGTCCACAGCATGCCAGCAACCGGGCTGCACAAACAAGTGAAGCCCCATCTGTGGGATGCAGGCAGTATGCAAAACCACACCCCCTCTAGTTCCTTGAAAAACCTTTCTCCATGGCACCGGTCCCTGGTGCCCAAAAGGTTAGGGGCCTCTGGTCATTAAGTCTAAGTGCTATTGCTATTTTTTTTCCCCAGACCTGTGCTGCAAGTTTGGTTGTCTAGTTCATCTCCTGCAAAACTCATTACATTTGTGAATTTGAAAATGACAGTTGACTGAAGTGCATTTTCTCTCTCTCTCTCTCTCTCTCTCTCTCTCTCTCTCTCTCTCTCATGTCTGTTTCCCACCACCAATTTGTTTTTATTACAGTTTTCTTGCACGTAATACAGATGGCAGCTGTTTTCTTTAGGATGTTTGCTTAGTTTTAACAGAGTGTTTAGACAGACAAAGTGGTGTGCAGGGAGAAGAGAAAGCAATTTCCTTTTTTCCTTTCTTTTATTCTCCTGGCTTCATTAAACACTCTGCTGTCCTAATCCCCACTCCGTGCCTTAATAAATAGCTTTTTTTTAAAAAAAAAATTGTATCTTGACTTTAGATCTGTTAATATACTTGCATTTTACAACAAATCTGGATTGACACATTGGGCATAGCTTGTGTATAGAGCATTAATGGAATAATTTGAATAATTGGCTGGGTTCCCACCCCACTCTAAATCTTCACTTGTGATTTACGCACACACACAGACACACATGACGCCTGAGTTTAGACAACGGGTAACCAAAAGCAAAGAAACCGAATGGCTGATGGCTAAAAACACGATGTGTGAACCAAGCTTATGAAAAAGAATGGTTGAGATGGTTCACACTTCTGTTGGCTTTCTAATGGTGTTGCCAGATGGTTGAGATTTCCAATGGGTATGGATCCCATTAGATATGAGCAAAACTTTGATTTGCTGATCAGTCACCCCTGGACTTAAAAAAAAACTCTAATCTGCAACCTGCACATGACAATCCAGATCTGGTAATCTCCAAGAGGCAACTTGTGTTCAATTCCTCGTGCGACATGCATGGCCCTTTCTCAATAGCAGTAGTGTGTGTGTGTGTGTGTTATAGTCCTGGCTTAGCCATGAAAGCCAGCTGGGTGACTTTGGGCCAATCACCAGGAGATGGTGAGTTCAAGTCCCAGCTTAACCATGAAAGCCAGCTTGGGTGACTTTAGGCCAATCACCAGGTGACTGGGAGTTATAGTCCTGGTTTAGCCATGAAAGCCAGCTTGGGTGACTTTGGGCCAATCACCAGGTGACTTTTGGTACTGTCCATAGGGTTGCGATGGGTCGGACACGACTTCGCAACTAACAACAACAACAACAACCAGGTGACTGGGAGTTATAGTCCTGCATCAGGCATGAAAACCAAGACATTGTCTCGGGGCAGCCCACCTCATAGGGTTGTTGTTGGTGAAAAGAGGAGGAGAAAGTTGTGTTGGATACGTTCATTGTCTTGAGCTATTTATAAAAATAGTAAGGCAGTAAGCATAAGTAAACAGTAAAAACAAAACAAAAATTGAATCACCGCAGTGCTTCATTGAATCCTGTGGACATTTTTCACCTTTTCCTCTGCAATGTTGAATCATCCTAAATCAAGGATTTGGGGCTGCCTCTCGTCTCTGCCTTGACTTCTCTTTAAACTACAGTGCAAAATACGGCTCTTCTTTCCTCGAGGCCCAACCTGCGATTCTCTCCAAAAGCTCTAATTGAATTGGAGAGTTCGTGTGCCACAATAAACGAATCTAAATCAGCACTCTGAACTTGGCCCCACCTGGGTTTGCCAAAATAAAGGAATTTTGCTCCATGCTACACCACCAGGATTTCCTGAAAAAATCTGTCCGCCAAGACATCTTCCCCCCCCCTCCTCCCTTTCCTAATCTAGAATTACAGGCAGAGTTCCAACTTCAGAGTAAAAAGTGTAATTTCTTCAGTGAAGGGCAAAAAAAAAAAAGAAGAAAGAAAAAAGCCAGGGTTCACTGCACACTTTGAATTTTCTTTGCCTGGATTCAGGCTGGCCTTCTCTCTTTTTGGCTACGGAGGATATTTTGCAAGGAAGAAAACCACAGCAGGGAACAGGCTGGCCAACTGGCACAGCTTTGCTCTGCTCTGCCCAGAAATGGATTTTTTTCAGCTCTGAATCTGTTGGCCAACTTAAGCCTTCTGCTTCCTTCTACAAAGTAGAGCTAGAAGGATATGAATCAGTGACTTAAGCACCTCAGTGGCTGGCGTACTGAAAGGGGTCTCAAAGCCAACCACGCTTGGAGAAGAACTGAGCCGACGCGATTCTATACAACGATTATGGACAACACGCTTCTCGATTTCAGCAATCCTCATCTCCCAAAACTCGCTAGGACAGAGAGTTTCTAAGCGTAAAGAAGGAGAAGATTATAAGCTGGCAGGTCGTTCAGCTCTTTTCCAAAAGAGAACTTCGGTGACCAAATAGCTGCAATTCTAGAAGCCTTTCTCTGGAATCGGTGCAAGCATCTGGCTCCCAGTTGAACAAAGGAGCGTTCCAAAGAATTCCTGCTTTCTGAATCTCTCCTTTCCTTGCTGTCCCGTGGGTGCTGTTTCAGCTGGCTTTCATGGTTAAGCTGGGACTTGAACTCACCATCTCCTGGTGATTGGCCCAAAGTCACCCAGCTGGCTTTCATGGCTAAGCCAGGACTATAACTCCCAGTCACCTGGTGATTGGCCCAAAGTCACCCAACTGGCTTTCATGGTTAAGGCAGGACTCCCAGTCACCTAAAGTCACCCAGCCGGCTATCGTGGCTAAGTCGGGACTTGAACTTTCTAACCTGGTGCCTTCACCACTAGACCAAAGTGGGCCTCCAGGTTTTCTTAAGAACAGCGGTAAAAATAGTCATAATTAGTTGAGGCTGGTCACGTGATGGCTTGCTTTACAACTGCACTTACAATGGAAATCCAGTTCCAGTTGTACGTTGAGGACTACCCGTCATTTAAAACAGCAACACACTTTCCAAGCTGTCCAGTAACAGAGGGAATCAATCGGGGTGTGTGTGTGTGTGTGTGTGTGTGTGTGTGTGTGTGTGTGTGTGTATCAGTGTCTTCCTTTCTCTGTCTGCAGCTCTTGCAAATGTAATAAAGAGCTGGAGGGCTGCTACAATGAAGTAAGTGGTTCCTGGGTGACCTGTGGGAATCTCCCTCTTGGCTTCTTCTGTTGATGCGAGTTTGCATTGAATAGTAATGAATATATTATTCATTGCCACCCACCAGGGAGAGCATTGTGGCACTCCACGCATAGATCTGTAACAACAATATTGCCAGTGAAGAAATGGAAAGCAAGCAAGAGAGAGAAAGAGAGAGAGAGAGAGAGAGAGAGAGAGAGAGAGAAGGAGGAAGGGAGACATGGAAGCTGTTTAACAAGATTGAGGAGCCCGATAACAGCTCCTTCAGGGGGGAAAAAATGTGAGATACATTTCAAACAGGGAGAGAGAAATCTCCGCTCGCTCGCCCCTTTGGGGAAGTGATGCATGAAACTCTGTTGGTGGAAAGTTGGTTCTTTCTCTCACTCTCTTTCAAGAGTTGTCTTGGAAGGCCAGGCGACACTTTTGAGTCACGTAGCCCTCCAAGCTGGCCAGAGGTGGCTTTGGGGCGAGCCCATGAGGACGGTTGGAAAAAAGGTGAAGGGCAAGAGGGAGTTTTCACCCATCTAGAAGTTAATGAGCAAAGCCAAACTCGCTTAACGACCATGCGGCGGATAGAATATTTGTAGCTCAGGGTTGAAGGAGGAAGATTGTGAGGTCCTTGGTGCTCTCTGAGCTTGGTGGTTTTCTGGCAGACGTTTCAGGACCCAACTAGGTAACGTCATCAGGAGGAGGAGGAGGCAGACTGGGGGGGGGGTTCTTTGCTGCTCTCTGAGCTTGGTTGTTTTGCTTGCTGATGTTTCATTACCCAAACTAGGTAGCATCAGTGCTAGAAGGGAGTAGGGTTTGCAGGGAGGTGGAGGAGGAGGAGGACCAAGAGGTCCTTGATGTTCTCTGAGCTTGGTTGCGTTCTAGCAGACGTTTCATTACCCAACTAGGTAACATTATTAGCTCTAGAGGGGAGTAAGGTTTACAGAGGAGATGGGGAGGAGGATTGGGAGGTCCATGGTGCTCCCTGAGTTTGCTTATTTCCTTGCAGACGTTTCACAACCCAACTACGGAACATCATCAGAGCTTGAAAGGGATGGGCTTTGTAGAATATTTGTAGCTCAGGGTGGGAAACGAGGGGTCCTTGGTGCGCTCTGAGCTTGGTGGTTTTCTTGCAGACCCAACTAGGTAACATTATCAGTGCTAGAAAGGAGGAAGATTTTCAGACAGAAAGAGGAGGAAGAGGAGGAGGAGGAGGAGGAGGAGGAGGAGGAGAATTGTGGTTCCTTAGTGTTTCCTGAGCTTCGTGGTTTTCTTACAGACATTTCATTACCAAATTAGGTAACATCATCAGTGCACTGATGATGTTACCTAGTTTGGTAATGAAACGTCTGCAAAACCACCCTCCAAACTCAGACAGCACCAAGGAGCCCACAGACCATGTGATGCCCTGATTCCTTTAACATCCGTGGCAAAAAAAAAAAAAGGTGATATAATCAAATCTGATTCACTTAACCAACCCCGTAAATTGTAAGTCACCTGTATTAAGAAAAGTGTGGCAGAGAAGAATGGCTCGGAAGGGGACACCTAAGCTCACGTAGACCTTCTCCACTATTCCAGCCTGAAAAATGAGTCAAAACCAACTCGGGAGTTTCGTCCTGCTGGGTGCCACTCACTGAATCCCGTTCCCCGAAGCTTCTCGGTGGCACACCTCCCAGAGGAAAATGGCAGACAGTAATTGGTGGCTGTTTCCTTTCCATCTGGGGTCATGAGAGGTAAGAGTCTGACATTATCTTGTCAACCCCTGCAAGCCCTAAGTCAGGGGTAGGCAACCTTGGCTCTTTTATGACTCGTGGAGTTCAACTCTCTGGGAGTTGAAGTACACGAGTCATAAAAGAGCCAAGGTTGTCTACCCCTGCCCTAAGTTAAAAGCAGATGTTGATTGCATGCTGCCGCTGCTATGTGCATTGCAAATAGATCTTCAGAGCTTCACGTGGAACATCTGGAATCTTTGCCTCAAGCTTCTCTCCCTTCAAGGGTTGAGCAGCTGCAGGCATGAAACCATGCATTTGGCCTCAAAGGTGCAATTTACCTGGTTTCTACTCTTCTTCCATTTACCCTCTAGACAAAACTTCTTTTTTTTTTCCTGTCCTCATGGCCAACGAGAATATTTGGAAGGTGACGATATTAATGTTTGTGGATAACAAGGGGCAAAGATCTGGCATGGAATGGTGACAAAACTCAACATGTTTATGATATCTTGGCTGGGATGGGCCTCATGACTCAAGCCTATAAATATTTCTCAACCTGTATTTTTTACCGTGTGACAATCTTCCCTTATCAGTAAGTAAGCATCCACAGGCTGTTGCCAAAGAGGAAACTATTATTGTTTGTTTATTCTATGTACATTCATGCCAGCATAATACAGCAGAGGCTGGGCCAAAATTCTTGTCTTCTTATAGGAGACCATTCCATCTTCAGTTCTAAATACATTTCTTGAATTTCAAGTGACAGAAGTCCTGCTCTTTTAGTTTTAAAGTTGTTTTTTTTTATTCTGATGGAGAGAGAGAGAGAGAGAGAGAACAAAAAAAATCAGGTTTACCTTTGAAAAAAATCTTGATGTAAAGTCCCACATTCCCTTGAAGGTTTTGAAGTCAACATTTCTTAACGAACCATAGCATAATTAACTCTGGGTGATGTTTTTTCAGCCACACTGAATTATTCCAGCAGCCAGGTTAAACATGCCTCAAATTGAAATTCTATCCCTTCTCATTACATAGATCTAATCAATAATATTAATTGGGAAAACAGGAGGATCTCTTTATTAATTGAACTGGATAGGTATGCTTTTGAACTACAAGGCAACAAAGTGATTAAGCTTGGTTTATAGTTGGGTGTCCAGGATTTCTGGTGTTTCCGGTCTCACATCCCAAATCTGGCTGCCTAAAAGCTGTTAATCCCAAAAGAGGGGAAGTTGGCAGTCTTTCCTGAAGAATTTTAGGAATGTGGTTTGGAAATGTGTTAATTCAGCCTGGTGAGGATCACAGCTGAATTTTCAGATCACTGAAGGGTGGCAGTGAAACTGCGAGGGAAATAAAAAAAAAAAGATGAAAACTATTCCTAAACAACAACTACACACCGTTGCAAAGAGACAATCAAAAGGCTGAAAAAAGACCAAAACACCTCCTTGTCAGCAATCAACACCCAGATGAGCAGAGATTAACACCAGGATTCATGCTAAATCAACAATCCAGAAGCAAATAATACCCCAATCGAGAAACTACCAACTCAGACAAACATACAGTAAACAACGGCCTAATGAAGGAGAACACACCCACCAATATTGATGCTTGATATTGATAAACAGAGAGCAAAGTTCACTCCCTTCTAGCACTGATGATGGCACCGTGTTGGGTAATGAAATGTCTGCAAGAAAACCACCAAGTTTAGAGAGCACCAAGGACCCTACAGTCCTCCTCCTCCTCCTCCTCCTCCTCCTCCTCCTCCTCCTCCTCTCTGCAAATCCCACACTCTTTTAGCACTGCTGATGTTACCAAGTTGGGTAACACAGAGAACATCAAGGACCCCTCATTTCAAATATTCTTTTCTATTTCAAGTGAACTCAGCCACCATCCTGTATCAGACTTGGGGGGAAATCCCCCCCCCACAGGTGAATAATGTCACTGCCTTTTATGATTCTTTCTCTCTCTGTGTATGTTTGTGTGTGCGCGCGGGGTGGGAAACACATTTTGCCCTGGTATGATTAAAAAATGCTACCCTTGAGTCAACTCTTGTAGGAAGTTATTATCCCAGCATGATGATTCATCCTTGCCTCTGGTGATGCATTAGAAGGAGAAAACTTTGCTCGGGGAGAAACATGAGAAAGAAAAGCAGATCTGTAGCACATCCTGATGATCTACCCAAGCTTTCCTTTGCTCAGATTTGTTGCTTGTTTGTCGGTCCTACCACCAAGGTTGAAATTGTGGGCTTCAAAGGAACATTTGTTTCTTGGTGTCAATCTTTATTTAGAGTTTACTTTAAAATCTTTCAGGCCTAAAGAGGAAACTTAAAAGATTTTGCCATGCCTGGCCTTACAGAAGAGGCTTAATTCTTTTCGAAAAACAGCTCTGCTATAGGCATCTGCCCGCCTAACCAAAGCCAAACCTCAACAAGTCCTTAATTTGGAATGTTTTACACGGTGACAAATGGATCTCCTCCTTACCTGTGACATCTGGAATGAAATGGATATGATTAAATATCCTATACCTTGAATGGCTTGGCTGTTAAAAAACAACATTTCCATATTATTCCAGAGCAGCAATCAATTTAGAGTCATATGTATGTGTATATGTATATGCCTGAGTGTGTGTGTGTGTGTTTTTTTTTACTAGCCTAACTCACAGTCAGGTTTGGGAAAACTCAAATAGGTTGCAATCTGCCAAAGTACTCAGAAAAGATTAAAGGCAGACTAAAAATACATCCATCAGCTTTTTATGGATGCTTTCCAGGCAAATTGAAAAGAGAGCTGTCACTACAATGCAAAACAAATTCAGATGAAGGATACCCAGACACAGAAATGCACGCACACATGTGTTGTGAAGCCCTTGGTGCTGTATCAGCTAGCCACTAAGCACCCTAGAGTTGAACTGAAAGGATGTTGAGATTCTAGAAAGAGTACAGAGAAAGCAGCAAAGATGATTAGGGGACTGGAGGCTAAAACCTATGAGGAACGGTTGCAGGAATTGGGTATGTGTACTCTAATGAAGAAAAGGATGAGGGATGATGTGACAGTAATCTTCCAATATTTGAGGGGCTGCCATAAAGAAGAAGGGGTCAACTTGAAGACTGGACAGGAAGCAACGGATGGAAACTAATCAAGGAGAGAAGCAACCTAGAATTAAGGAGAAATTTCCTGACCGTTAGAACAATTAGCCAGTGGAACAACCTGCCTCCAGAAGCTGTGAAGGCTCCAACACTGGAAGTTTTTAAGAAGAGACTGGATAGCCATTTGTCTGAAATGGTATAGGGCTTTCTGCCTGAGCAGGGGGTTGGACTAGAAGACCTCGAAGGTCCCTTCCAACTCGGTCATCCTGTTATTCTGTTATTCTGCGCTAAATATATTCTCTTCTACTGGTACCTATAATCCTCAAGTTGCAATCACAATTGGAACAAACATTTCTGTTGCTAAGCAAAGCCAGCGAGTCTCACCTGATTTCCGGACCTTTTAGCCCTAGTTGTTAGGTGAATCACAACAGTTGTTAAATGAATTGTGTAGTCATTAAGCGAATCCGGCTTCCCCCATTGACTTTGGTTGTTGGAAGCTGACAGGGAAGGTCACAAACGGTGATCACATGACCCTGGGATGCTGCAGCCATTGCAAATACATGCTGGTTGCCAAGCACCCAAATTTCAATCATGTTGGGGTGTTGCAATTGTTGTAAATGTGGGTACCAGTTGTACAGTAGGTCACTTTTTCCAGTTCCGTTATAACTTCAAACAATCATTAAATGAATAACTGTAGGTCAAGGACTACCTGCAAGCATACTTAACGTACATATTCATGCAGATGAAATGGTTACTCAGAGTAATTGCCATCCAGATGGCCTGGTTAATTCTCATTCCCGCTGCATCTTTGAAAAGTGCAACAGTTCACACCCAGCACTTGATTTTTAGGGATCAAGATACTGAAACCTTGCTAGAATAAAGAAAAGTAGAAGAAGAAAAAAAAAAGGCCACAGAGGGTAGATAAATTATGGGGTCTCCTGCTTGAGCAAGGGGGTTGGACTAGAAGACCTCCAAGGTCCCTTCCAACTCTCTTGCTCTGTGTCACAGAACGTGAGGGTGACCTTGGGGAGAGAGATGCTACTTAAGGAACAATCAGATGTGTCGAAGCCACAGCTGCCTAACAGGCAGGGAAAGAAACTCAGAAAGAAGCCCTCCCCCCAAATTGCCAGGCTGTAAAAAAAAAAGAGACGGGGAGATTTGCACTTTCAGACTTGCAAGATACTGTCAAGGTATCCTTACAAGCAGTGTTTTTTTTTTTGTAAAAGAAAAAGGTGCCGGAACTCACACATGTCATACAACCCACCTTGCCTACCTTACAAGGTTCCATCCAAAAATGGTGCCGGAACTCCATTCTGAGCGTTCTATGACAAAAAAAAAAGCCCTGCTTACAAGAAAGTAGATTTAGCCTATCGAGTCTTGTTTTCTGTCATATTTTTCCGGATGGACTGATGCTCTTTCGCCTGAATCTGCCGCTGTTCTCTTCTTCCTTCAGTTTTTTAAAAGTAGAAATCCATTTGTATCCAGTATACTCACAGACCTCTGTCTAAGGAGATTCTCAGTTCTCCAGACCATGGTTGTCCCAAAGGTGCTTTTTTTTCCCACCTGGACCTTCTGTTTTTTCTTTGAAGATGTTTCACTTCTCATCCAAGAAGCTTTTTCAGCTCTGACCGGATGGTGGGGAATGGAAGGATCTTTATCAGGGGTCTTCAAACTCGGCCCTTTTATGACTTGCGGACTTCAACTCCCAGTATTCCTCAGCCATAGCATGCCTGGCTGAGGAATTCTGGGAGTTGAAATCCGCAAGTCATAAAAGGGCCGAGTTTGAAGACCCCTGATCTAGATTCTTGGCAGACCGCCGGCCATTGGCCTTCTTTTGGAGAGCTGTTGAGGCCACTTGGAGGTTTATCAGTGACCTCAGGGTCACCTGAGTGCTGCAAATGGGTGTGGAGCCTTCTTGGAACTGCTGAAAGGACTGTGTTGTAGACTGGAGATAGATGATATCGTATCGTCTTCAAAGAAAAACAGGAAAGTCCAGTTGCCTCATGAAAAAAAGCACCTTTGGGATTTTACAGACCTGTGAACTTCAGAAGCTGGGAAGCCCTCCCAATTATTTAGGAAATGACATTTTCAGGGTCTTCTCTTTGGTGGTTCCACTCATTTCCCAATGTGTCCCCTGCTTTGTGGCCGGCCATGGGAAAGATTTTGAAAACCCATCTCTGTGTTGTCCTTTCTTTAAGGCTGTCATTTCTGGTGATGCACAGGACCGTTCTGAATAACCCTTTGCCTTTTGCAGCTCTTGTGATGTTTTTACTAGCTCCATTGATTTCCCTCCTTTTGGAGGAAGTGCTCAAATGCATAATAAGCTTTTCTCTCTCCCCCATTGCCCTCCTCATCTTGGGAAAGTAAGATAATAACCTATCCCTGCTGATTAAACTGACATGGGTGTCAGTTATGAAAGACCTGGCTCATCAGATAACAGCCAGACAGATGTTTCGAGGATTTCCTGTATAAATAATTCAATAGATGGATTAGTATAAATCCATAATAAGTACATCGCTGGGTGAGCTGTAGATATGGGAATGGGAGGGAGGGAGGGAGGGAGGGAAGGAAGGAAGAAAGAAAGAAAGAAAGAAAGAAAGAAAGAAAGAAAGAAAGAAAGAAAGAAAGAAAGAAAGAAAGAGAAGGAAAATAGTCTTTTTTTTTTGCTGTTAGATTTGTTCTTTTCAGCTCTCTTCCAAGGACGATTAAAAACAGCACATAGATTTGATTGTATAGCGCTTGGTGCTTCACGCTTTTGAAAAGGCTTTGGTTTTCAAGTCCACCCCTCAAATTCACATGTCAAAGGAGTCAGTGAAATGAACATTATTTGCTCCATCATTGTTCATTTCTCTGGGTTCAGAGTTGCACTAGGAAGTAAAATGTCTGGAACGATTTGGTTTCCTTCTCCTCCTGGTACCTCGTGCTACATAAAACTTTGCACATGTCAAGGGAACGTGAAGCAGATGGAGAGATGTCTTCTTTCATTCTCTCCCTTTTGTAGCATTAGTGCTGGGATCTAAGGACCGTTTGAAGTTATTTTTATCTCTCTCTTGCCCTCCAAATGTGCCTCTTGGCACTTTGGGATATATGTTTGCTTTTCAATTTCGATGATGTGCAGCAGGGAAGTTGCAAAAATAACAACAGTTGCAGCAGCCCAAAAGGTATATTTAAAAAAAAAAAAGAGAGAGAGAGAGAGAGAACTAAATGGCTTTGTTTAATTTTTAATTTGTTCTGGATCACATAAAAGTGTATTTAATCTTCTCTCCGGGAAAAGGAGAAACTTGTTCTCCTGATGGGGAGAAGGGGAGAAGAGACGGAGGAAAGGGTGATGGAAGTGTTTTTAATTAAGTTTTAAAAGAAGAGTGCCATCGAGGGAGCAATTATTAAATTTTATTCTTTCTCAAGTGGCATGTATTGCCAAGGAAATATAGCACACCCATTTTCAAAACCTGTCTCTGGGGGAACCCAAAGAATTTAAATAGAGAAAGTGGGGGGGGGGGGGAAATGACAGGATCCACGTCTGTTTCCATGGAACTCTCCTAAGGATTAAGGGGTGTGTTTGTGTGCAAAATGCTCTTGTAATGATTGCTCTTCTTTTTCAATAGCGTTGATGCATGACATCAGCTGTTTGATTGACAGCTCAGAAACCATCCTTCAAAAACATGGATGCAAGGCTGGAGAATCTGCACTGGCAGTCAGAAGGAGACTGAATTTGATTTAATTTAGTGGTCTTGGGCCAGGTTATTTAATGGGCCAAATCCTGTACATTGCCCTGGTAATCCCTTACCATTTCTTGTCATTATCTAGAGAAGCTCCATGTCAGGGGTGAAGAATCAGGACTGCAGATTAAGTTCCAATTAAGATGATTTATTGCTCATGGTTATACATCAGAATCTAGGCAACTAAAGTCCAGTGTTGTACTGAATAGGTGCTAGATAAGTATCAACAGAATTCAAGAAGAATTGGACAGACTATTTGTGGGTACAAAAGGACTCCTGGCTGATTCATAACATCGACCTTTAGAGGCAACGATTCATTGACCTATCTCAGGACATGCAAGAACCCAGACGTTCCTTTGCTAGCCAGGTTCCCTTTTTGGAATGGAATGGAATGGAATGGAATAGAAGAGGAGAAGAGAAGAGAAGAGAAGAGAAGAGAAGAGAAGAGAAGAGAAGA
>JAKJMR010000464.1:271387-284484 GCA_024449315.1 Daboia siamensis
AGAGGAGGAGAAGGAAGAGGCGTAGAAGAAAGAAGAGAAGAAGAAAGGATCATGAAGAGGAGGAAGAAGAGAAAAAGAAAGAGGATCACAAAGAGGAAGAGGAGGAGAAGGAAGAGGCGGAGAAGAAAGAAGAGAAGAAGAAAGAGGATCACGAAGAGGAGGAAGAAGAGGAGAAGAAAGGATCACAAAGAGGAAGAGGAGGAGAAGGAAGAGGTGGAGGAGAAAGAAGATTAGAAGAAGAAAGAGGATCACAGAGAGGAGGAAGAAGAGGAGGAGGAGAAGAAGGAGGATCAGGAGGAGGAGGAAGGAAGAGGAGGAGAAAGAAGAGGAGAGGAAAAGAATGCAGAAAAGAGCAACAAAGTCGAGAAGGGGACTGGAGGCTAAATACGATGAACAGCTAAGGGAACTGTGTTTAGCCTAATGAAGAGAAGGCTTAGAGCTGACATGACAGCAGTCTTCCAATGTATCTAGAGACTCCGGGAAGAAGGCAACTGACACACCTCCCCACACTTATTTATTTATTTATTTCTAAAAAAAAGTAAAGGTAAAGTTTCCCCCGCACATGCGTGCTAGTCGTTTCCGACTCTAGGGGCCGGTGCTCATCTCCGTTTCACAGCCGAAGAGCCAGCGCTTGTCCGAGGACGTCTCCGTGGTCATGTGGCCGGCATGACTAGACGCCAAAGGCGCACGGAACGCTGTTACCTTCCCGCTGGAGTGGTCCCTATTTTTCTACTTGCATTTTTACGTGCTTTCGAACTGCTAGGTTGGCAGAAGCTGGGACGAGTAACAGGCGCTCACTCTGTTACGTGGCGCTCGGGATTCGACCCGCCAAACTGCCGACCTTCTGATCGACAAGCTCAGCGTCCTAACCCACTGAGCCACTGCGTCTCTTATTTATTTCTATCCCGCCTTTATTATGCTTACAAATAACTCAAGGCAGCCAACATATCCATTCCTCCTCTTTCCCCCACTACAACAACCCTGCGAGCTGGATTGGGTTGAGAGAGAAGGATTGACTTGAAATATCTGGCTGGTATTCATGCCTAAGGTGGGACTAGAACTCACTGTCTCCTGGTGATTCTGGCCCAAAGTCACTCAGTCAGCTCTCATGCCTAAAGCAGGACTAGAACTCACACTCTCCTGTTGATTGGCCCAAAGTCACCCAGCTGGATTTCATGCCTAAAGCGGGACTAGAGCTCACAGTCTCCCACTTTCTAGCCTAGTGTCTTAACCACTAGGCCAAATTGTCTCCCCAGTTTGGCATCGCCTTCAACTCCCGATGTCCCTTGTATCGTTTTTGAAGCCATCTTGTTAAGTAGATTAAGAGTCAGCACCTAGACATGTGTGCGGCACTAAGCTCTTTCAACAGTAAACCAAGAGGGGCTTTGTAATGGGGGGGGGGTGTCATTCCACAACCCCGTTCCTCCTATCACTACGGTTTTTCCCAGGATCAACTTTTAATCCTGCCTGCTTCAAAGTTGGGTAGTAGGTCAGGTTAGGAAATGGACTTTCACAAAGACCACATACACCCTGTAGAATCAGAACAGACTTATCACTCTTATCTTACACATATTTCTTTCCAGGGCTCAAGCATAATCTCTTTTATTTCTTGAAATCCTTTGACAATGTTATCTCTGCTTCTCTTCTCTTCTATCACACTACCAAAGATTTATTTCTTTGACATCTGGAGCTGATTACTTTTCAGCCTCTATTATTCAGGGGAAACCAAGGGGATCACAAGGATTTTGGCTGACATCTCATTTGATTTCTTTGGGGCGGGGTTTTTTTTGGGGGGGGGGAAACACTGCCTTCTTTGTGACTTATCTCACACTAGAAGGCAAGAGAGAAACAGAGGAAAAATAAGGCATCAAGCAAAACCCATCCTTACCCATTTTGTAGACAGGTACTCAATTTCTAGTCAGAGGCAAGATCCCAGCTGGCAGTTGAGATGTTTCAAAGGTCTGTTGTTGTTCCTTGCTGGTAAGGGAGGCAGAATTAACCAAGGGGTGGCCACCACAGCAAACCCAAGCTAAGATTTCAGTGTTCTAAGGCAGGGGTGTCAAACTCAATTTCATTGAGGGCTGCATCAGCATTGCGGTTGCCCTCAGGGGGCTGGGTGGGTATGGCCTGGGTGGGCATGGCCTGCTGGATGGGCATGGCTAGAGTGCGTATGGCCTACTGGGTGGGCGTGGCCAGCTCTACATCGTTGGCATCAAGGGTGCCTATGGGGGCCTGGGCAGGAGTGGGACAGATCTGAGGGTCTCTGGCAGGAGGAGGGTCTCTGGGCCAGGGCCAAGGCAGCGGGGGCCGTTCCCTCACTATTTCCAGGATGGCTTCGCGGGCCGCATGAAACCACTTTGCGGGCCGGATCTGGCCCCCGGGCCTTGTGTTTGACATGTCTGTTCTAAGGGGTTGCCATAAAGGAGTCAACAGAGGCATAGAAACAAAATCATGTGAAGTATTAGTACTGCTTTATAAAGCCTTAGTAAGGCCACACCTGGAACACTGCATCCAGTTTTGGTCACCACATTACAAGAAAAGATGTTGAGACTTTGGAAAAAGTGCAGAGAAGAGCAACTAAGATGACTAAAGGCCTGGAGACTGAAACATAGGAAAAACGGCTGTGGGATTTGGGTTTGGATAGTGTAGAGAAAAGAAGGACCAGGGGTGACATGATAGCAATCTTCCAACGTTTGAGAGACTGCCAACGAGAAGAAAGGGTCAAACTATTCTCCAAAGCACCAGAGGGCGGGACAAGAAACAATGGATGGAAACTAATCAAGGAGAGAAGCAATCTGGAATTAAGAAGAAACTTCCTGACGGCGAGGACAATTAACCAGTGGAACAGCTTGACTCCAGAAGTTTGTAGGTGCTTCATCACTGGAGGTTTTTAAGAAGAGACTGGACTGTCACTTGTCTGAAATGGTATAGGGTCTCCTGCTTGAGCCAGGGGTCGGTCTAGAAGACCTCCAAGGTCCCTTCCAGCTCTATTCTGATTGATTGAACCTATTTTCCAAAGCACCTAAAGGTAGGACAATAAGCAAGACATAAACTAATCAAGAAGAGATTCAATCTAGAACTAAGGAAAACATTTCTGACAGGACGCTTAGCCCGTGGAACGGTTAATCAGAACTACAGATCTGATTCCCAACTGAGAAGGCATTGGGAAAGGTTTGGTTCTGCCAGCTGCTCTGGAAACGCAAATTCATTCCAATGTGAAGGATCTAGGTTCCAGAATGGACCTGCTTTGCCTGTGACTACCAAGTCTCAACATCCACTTCAGTTCCAGGTCCCATTCTCAGCTGAGAAGGTATTGGAGAAAGTTTGGTCCTCCCAGCTGCCCTGGCAATGCAAACTCATTCCATTTTTAACGTTAAATAGATCTAGGCTCTAGAATGCATCTACTTCTGCCTGGGACCCCAAAGTCTCGACAGCCCTTTCAACTCCAGCTGAATATTATGGAAGCCACCAGAGAAATCCGCTGAGCTGATCTAAGGCAGCTTGCCCCAGGCTGAGGAGGATACTGTACCGCAGGGTCTTCAGACGGCATAAAAAACTTTGTCTTCCAGAAGGCACCAAAAAGATCTACCTTGCCTGCTCTGCCTCATCTCCCCGGCCCCAAGCAACAAATATGCCTGATTGCAGTGCAGCCATGTAGACCTTGTGTAATGAGCATCCCCCAGGAAATATATAATTGTGCATCCAGCGTGGTAATTAGAAATCAGACTGGGGTGGCTGCCGCGAATTCCCCAAGCTCAGGGTGTCAGCTGCCTTCTCTGCTGAGAAGGGGGAAATGGCAGAAAAGGGGGAAATTATATATCTGTGGGTCTAGAGGTGGAATTGCTTTGAGTATGATGAGACGAGAACGAGTGGAAGGTGCAAATAATTGGTTTCATCAGGCGCCCCTTGTTCCTCATCCCTCTTCCGGCAGCGCATAATAGCAATAGCGTTTAGACTTATATACCGCTTCCGCCCTGTCTGTTTACAGAGTCAGCCTCTTGCCCCCAACAATCTGGGTGCTTTTTTTAACCGACCTCAGAAGGATGGAAAGCTGACTCAACTTTGAGCTGGTCAGGATCAAACTCCTGGCTGTGAGCAGTGAGTTAGCCTGCAATGCTGCATTCTAGCCACTGTGCGGGGGGGGGGGGGGGGGGGGAGAGGGAGAGGGAGAGAGAGAGGGGGGGGGAAGCAAGCAAGCAAAGAAGGAAGAGCAATAGCACTTAGACTTACATACCGCTTCACAATGCTTTAGAGCCCTCTCTAAGCAGTTTACAGAACCAGCACATTGCCTCACAAAATCTGGGTCCTCATTTTACTGACCTCAGATGGATGGAAGGTTGAGTCAACCTTGAGCCAGTGAGAATCGAACTGCCGGACCCGCAGGCAGCCGGCAGTCCGCAGAAATAGCCTGCAGTACTGCATTCTAACCACCGCACCACCAGGGCTATAACTTGGGTTTCTGCCTTTAAAGCCTTTTTTTGAAGCTTCTCCAGCTTCTCCAAAAGTTACTGCTGTGTTGGAGTTTTGGATAGAGCAGAAGGGGAAAAAGAAATAACCCCGCCTGGGGCAGCTGTGATTGTCTTAATGACTTTTAATTAATACTATTTTATTTTCCATTCAGCCCAATTTAGAAGTGTAGCTCTTGGTCTACTACTCAAAGACCAAGGGTGGTCCCAGACTGAAGTAGTCTAGGCAGCCCAGTTTTATTCCACCGTGAAAGGGGAAGGTAAGTACTCCTGAGAGGAGTTTGGCTCTGGTGGGCTTCTTGGAACCATCAGTGTAGTCTTCTTGGAAGAAATATGGACGTCTTTTGGCTCTGCCTTCTTCCTTGATGCTCTCCCAAATGGGACTGATTTCAGTTCTCACCAATTCCAAGCAACCCTAGTAACAAAGAATTGCAAGAGCTGCAGTCAAGAACCTCTGAAGATACTCAAACCGCCAAGCTCAGAGAGCACCAAAGACCCTCGCAGTTCAACCCTGATCTACAAATATCCTCTTCTGTTGCTTCTTCAGATAACAGAGACAACGAACAAATGGGACCAGCCAAAGTAAGAACTTGGTGGAACTTACAAAGGGGGATGTTTGAAGACAGCTCTTTCCTTTCTCAAAGAGTTGTAGACCATTATTTTTGAAGCTGACCTCAGAAGAAGGCCTGCTCTTTCTGGCTATACGTGTACCTCTAAAACCATGGCTCAATTGTCGATTATTCCCTAACCTACATAAGGCCTTCGATTGCACAGTAAAGGACTTGATCGATTGAATAAGCCCCCCATATGCTACATTTGTCCATTACCCTAACCGCACAGTAAAGGACTTGATTGATTGAATAAGCCCCCCATATGCTACATTTGCCCATTACCCTAACCGTAAGTCTACAAACCACCATTCCTTCTTTGTCAGAAAAATGCCAGCTTAGGTGTTTTATCTCCTAGGCAGCATTTGAAGGGCCGTTGGTGAACCGGGCTTTGTGGCGCCCAGTGGAGCAGAATTAAAATGACCACCCTTTTGTCCTCTTGATGTCTCAGCTCGTTGCTCATTGTCTGGCGCTCAGTGGGAGATCCTGAGGCCTTGCACAGTATCGGTCCCAACGGCCATCCTTGGGAGCAAAGACTATGAGCCAGCTGGGAAGAGAACGAAGCCCTCCACTCCGGAATGAATAGGGGGAAGAAAGAAGGCACACTTGACCGTTCTCAAAGTTCACCCCAGAGGAGGTTGCTAAGCACGCTTTCCACTCCGCCAGGGGTCAGGCCACAAATTTTCCAGGCAGCCTTTCAAGACGGAGAACTGGGCTCCTTTCCCACCAAGAAAGGAGGTTGGGGGGGGGGGCAGGAAGAGAAAGGGGAGGGAAGGAAGGAAGGAAGGAAGAGAAAAGCTACAAATTTTGTAAGATGTCTTGACAGTTCTAGTGTTGTGCCAAATGCAACAGGCTTAATTTGGAAGACTTCCAAGGAAGAAGAATGTTGCGGGAAGGGACTGCCTCCTGTTTCCTCCAAAGCATGTGTGAAGGGCTCCCCCTTGGAGTCTTCCAACTTATCGGGTACCAAAAATCTGGGATCACAGGTTAACATTCCAGTTAAGCTGATTTATTGCTCATGCCTACACACAAGAATCTAGTCAACTAATGGTCATCAGCCCTAGATAATAGTCAAGGAAATTCAAGAGCGTTTGGATGTGGATTGCTAGCGACTCCAGGTTGATTCCTCTCCGGCTCTGTCTGTTCTTCTGTGATATTACTTTGCAACAGCCTCCAATTCCTGTCTCCTTTAGCTTGAATCTTCATGATTGGAATGGGAAAGAATTTTTCCCTGGAATGGGAAAAGAATTCATAATTGAGAGGGAGGGCTTGGCTGTTGGGTAGAGTGACAGGTATAGGTTGGCAACTGTTGTTCGACAATATGTAGCGATAGGTGGAACTGCGTAGGGCAGGGGTAGGCAACCTTGGCTTTTTTATGACTTGTGGACTTCAACTCCCAGAATTCCTGAGCCAGCCACGCTGAGGGGAAAAGGAGAGGTTTCCAAGCTGAGCCATGCTGGCTCGGGAATTCTGGGAGTTGAAGTCCACAAGTCACAAAAGAGCCAAGGTTGTCTACCCCTGGCATAGGGAAAGGTCAGATTGCAGGCAGTATAGTGCCCAAGGGTGGGGTCAAATACACCAAGTCCCTTCATGCATCAGAAGAAGAAGAAGAAGAAGGAGAAGGAGAAGGAGAAGGAGAAGGAGAAGTAGTAGTAGTAGTAGTAGTAGTAGTAGTAGTAATAGTTGGAAGGGACCTTGGAGGTCATCAACCCCCTGCTCAGGCAGGAAACCCTATACCATTTCAGGCAAATGGCTGTCCAGTCTCTTCTTAAAAACTTCCAGTGTTGGAGCATTCACAGCTTCTGGAGGCAGGTTGTTCCACTGGTTAATTGTTCTAACTGTCAGGAAGTTTCTCCTTTGTTCTAGGTTGCTTCTCTCCTTGACTAGTTTCCATCCATTGCTTCTTGTCCTGCTTTCAGGTGCTTTGGAGAATAGCTTGACTCCCTCTTCTTTGTGGCAGCCCCTGCGATATTGGAACACTGCTATCATGTCCAATTCCAGCAACTGTTCTTATATGTTTTAGCCTCCAGTCCCCCAATCATCTTTGTTGCTCTTCTCTGTACTCTTTCTAGAGTCTCGACATCTTTTTTACATCGCGGTGACCAAACCTGGATGCAGTATTCCAGGTCTGGCCTTACCAAAGCATTGTAAAGTGGTATTAGTAAGGTACCCCCTATACTATACGAGTGCATTTGATTTTTCCTGCCTAAATGTAGAACCTTACTTTTTTCACTATTGAATTTCATTTTGTTAGATAGAGCCCAGTGTTTGAGTCTGTCCAGATCCTCCTGTATCTTAAGCCTATGTACTGGAGTATTGGCTATTCCTGCCAGCTTGGTGTCGTCTGCAAATTTGATGAGTTCCCCATCTATCCCCAAGAGAGATTTAAGTCCAGCTTACCTTGCATTTCCCTTAACGGTCACCTGGCCAGACTCTTGTAGAGAACTTAAGCTTGTAATAAAATCCTTATACTCATTTGAACAGCCTGAATCTCCCAATTTCCCAGGCAGTTGAGACACAGGCCACAGCTGTATCATGGGTAGAGAACAGTGGTGGGATTCAAATTCCCGAACGACCAGTTCTCTGTGTGTAAGCCACTTCAAGGGGCTTTCATAGGTCTCCAGCCATTTTTAAAAGGCAAAAGGAAAGCCAGGAGCCTGACTTTGTTAACCCAGGTCATTCTATCCCTGCTTGATGAAGGTTATCTACGGCCTTCCATACTTGGCTGAGAATCGCTGGAGCAAGTAAAGATCGGTGGAGTTCTGCCAAGCAAAAGCTGGGTGCCATCTGCACCGAGAAAGAGATGTTTGCTCCTTCTTCATCTTCTGAATTGGTTGCGAACGATAAGTAAGGCTTGGGCAGGAAGGAGCTGACGGGGGGGGGGGGGGGGGCGCTTTGGGGGGGGGGGGGGGGGGGGGGGAAGTTTGCCACCTCTGCGATTAATGAAGATTGAGTCTATGGAAATCCTCACTCATCCAGGTCATGGTTATCCCAAAGATGCTTTTTCCCGAGGCAACTGGACTTCCTTGGGGTTTTTTGAACAGCCCTCTCTGAACAGAGGAGGAGGGATCCGACATCATCCGACTTTCCACAGTTCCAAGAAGGCTCCACACCCATTTGCACCACTCAGGTGGCCCTGAGGACACAAATAAACCCCCAAGTGGCCTCAATGGCTCTCTAAAAGAAGGCAAATGACCAGCCGTCTGCAAGGAGTATAAATCCTTCCACTCCCCACCATCCAGTCAGAGCTGAAGAAGCTTCTCGGAAGAGAAGCGAAACATCTTCAGAGAAAGACAAGAAAGTCCAGTTGCCTCCTGAAAAAAGCATCTTTGGGATAATGAAGATTGGGGTTCCTGGCTTAGAAGTTGGTGATGGAAGATCATTGTTCTTCATATAGGTAGTCCTCAGCTTAAGACCACAACTGAGCCTGTGGTTAAGCAAGACATTGCTTAGATGAAATTTGCCCCATTTTGCGACCGTTCTTGCCACAGTGGTTAACTGCATCCTGATGTTGTTAAGTTAGTAACAATGGCCATTAAGCGAATCAGGCTTCCCCCACTGGCTTTGCTTGTTAGAAGGTCACAAAAGGTGAGCCCGGGACAGGGCGACCGTCATAAATACGAATCAGCATCTGAATTTTGGACCACGTGACCCTGGGGAACGCTATGGCTTACATGAGTCCACTGTGGTTAAGCCAACCGCACCTTTGGTGGGATCGATCGTAAGCAAGCCGCTAAGTAAAAATGCAGGAGTCGGGGTTTTTTTGCTCATATTTAAGAAGACCCTGGTCAGCTTCGCCGGCTTGGGTGGTTGTGTGGATGGCTGGGTGGGAATGTCAGCTGAGTTACGGCAGCAGATTTGCAGCCGTATAAATAAAACATGATAAGGTCAATTGCTGCTTCAATCTGTGCTCCTGGCTCAGGCTCCAGCCCCGAGCTGTCTGTTGCATGGCTGGAGGGCAGAATGTAAATTGAGCTGTTGTTTTGAAGCCTTGCAAGCTCATAAAAGGAGCTGTCAATTGCTTTTGAAGGCATGACAGATTTGTCCTCTCTGCGGGAGATGTGGGGGTGCTACCCATCCTGAATGTTTTCAAGAGGTGTCAGCCTCTGTTAAGGTTGGGGGAATAAAGGCCAGGCCTTGATCTGGCTAGCTTAGGCACCAATGGGGGTAGATACCTCCTCGTGAAAATGGCCGGCCTTGTGCTTCTCAACCCTAAAAATGTCTCACAGGTGGAGAAGGAGAAGGAAAAAGAGAAGGAGAAGGAGAAGACAAGGACAATCAGGGTTGGGCCTTCCTGCCATGCATTTGGTTTTGGTTGCAGGTGACCCTCTGTGGGTGATCTCCTCTGGGGAATGACATTGGCATTAAGAGAGAATTGGACTTAAATACTCTTATCTCGCCAGCCAGCAGCTCTGAGCGAGAGCATTTCACCCTAATTAGCTGATTAAAGAAAGATGGCCTGTTGATTGAGGGAGTTAAATGGGGCATAATTACAAGCAGGGTTCTAGAGATAATGTGTGGGTATGTGTTTTAGGAGAAGGTGATTATTTCCCCCCCTCCCAAAAGGTTCCCCATATTATAACTTGATCTATCTATCTATCTATC
Source organism: Daboia siamensis (assembly GCA_024449315.1). NCBI lineage: Eukaryota > Metazoa > Chordata > Lepidosauria > Squamata > Viperidae > Daboia > Daboia siamensis. The sequence goes on from JAKJMR010000464.1 coordinate 281,067, forward strand.
TATCTATCTATCTATCTATCTATCTATCACCTGTCTATCTAGTCTTTTAGATCTAGTCTTCTATATTCATATCTGTCCGTCCATCCATCTTGATCGCTATAGTCATTCCAATCTTTCCAGCTATCCCTTCTTGAAGATTTTTTAAAAATGTACTTATACTTTCTGTTTTTAATCATATATCCTTTATATCTTCTTTTTTTTTCTTTTTATTAGATTTTTTTTTTGTATGTTTACCTCTGTGACTTTTTAATGATCGTACCCCACTTTCCTTAGGCTGTTCTACATCCCTAATAAAGATTTCATACGGAATCTCCAAATCTTTTTTTTTTAAATCAAGGGAGCTGTGCTAGGCTCCAACAAACTCAGTTTCCACTGAATGAGAATTTTGAAAACGGCATGAAACATCTGCTGAAGTGTATGCTGTTGTTGTCTCCTTGCATCTTCTTGACCTGCTGAGCTACTACGTTAGCACACGTTTCTTTTTCTTTTTCTTTTCAAAGGCAGGTGTGATAAGATAGATCACCTCTTGAGAACTCTGCTATCGGATCTCAGCTTGAGTTTCATGAGAATGATCCTCCTGTAGAGTTTTGAGTAGCCAGTAGATGTCTCTGTGAGTGAAGGACAAAACAGAAGGCTGTGTAGGCAAAAATCTGTTTTAAATTACAGTTCCATTTAGAACATCGAATTTGCCAACCTAAATCGACTCCAGAAATCATTCCAATTAGATTTGGACGTTCGGGTTGTCAAACAGGATCAATCTGCTTCCTGAATTGATTCAAGAAGGGCCTTTTGATGTGGACGCACAATTCCAAATAATTCACAGTTACTTACAGGCACCCAGTTCACTTAGATCAGGGCTCTTCAAACTTGGCCCTTTTAGGACTTCTGGGAGTTGAAGTCCACAAGTTGTAAAAGGGCCAGATTTGAAGACCCCTGACTTTAGATGAATCAAGATGACTCAATTTCTCTCTTTTAAAAGCTGGTAGAATTTAGACTTTCAGCTCAGCTGCCCTAGAAGTAAATCTCTGGATTGAATTTTTATGCAGCTCCACCAAGCATTTACTGACAGCACAGTTAATCAGTGGAATGACTTACCTCCAGAACTTGTGGATGCTCCAATGTTGGAAGTATTTAAGAAGAGATTGGACAACCATTTGTCTGAAATGGTGTAGGGTCTCTTGCTGGACTAGGAAGACCTCCAAGCTTCCTTTCCAAACTCTGTCGTTCTGTTGTTAAAAAGGGTGAGATGAAAGACAGAAGAAGTTACAAGCCATCAGAATATTGATTTGTGGTGGCCAAGGGTCTGGTGAATCAAAACTATTTTGAGATGGAGGTTAGTCATGGTCAGTGGGTGAGATGTTTATTTTTAAACTCTTCCATTAGAGCCCAGCCTGGTCTTGTGGAGTGGGAACTTAGAAAGACAGAGGTGTGCTTTTAAGATGTTTGCCACGCACATCAAAGAAAATAAATAACAAAATCTTCCTACTATATCCATCAGAGAATGTTGCTCCTCAGTTTCGGCAATCACATTGTTGAAATTTGACAACACAAACCAGAGGGATGGTACGACTCCCAAACACAATCCCAGAGAGACTTAGAATCTGTTTGTGGTCCTGGGTTTAATATCTGTGTGATAGCTACCTAATCTAGAATAACAGAGTTGGAAGGGACCTTGGAGGTCTTTTAGTCCAACCCCCTGCTCAAGCAGGAGACCCTATACCATTTCAGACAAACGGCTGTTCAGTATCTTCTTGAAAACCTCCAGTGATGGAGCACCCACAACTTCTGGAGGCTAGCAGTTCCCCTGGTTAATTGTTCTCACAGTCAGGAAATTTCTCCTTAGTTCCAGGTTGCTTCTCTCCTTGATTAGTTTCCATCCGTTGCTTCTTGTCCTGCCTTAGGTGCTTTGAAGAATAGGTTGACCCTCTCTTCTTTGGGGCAGCCCCTCAAATATTGCAACACTGCTGTCATACCACCCGTAGTCCTAGAACGACGGTTCGTTTATATGTTTTTCTCGGCTTTTGAATGTCAGATTGCAGTGTGAAAACTGAGAAGACACCTCGTGTTTTTGGAGGGCCAAATGATTATCTTAGAAGCAATCATATCAGAGGGAGGAAAAGCCTGCAGCTGCATCGCAGGCAGAGTTTCTCAGGCTGCACAAGAAGACAGTGGGAGATTTGTGCTTTCAGACTTGTAAGATACTATTAATGTAGCCGTACAATAAAATAGATCGTGGTTGTGTTTCCTGTCTGGTCTACCTTGTAAGGCTGACAGTGGAAGAGCTAAGAGGAATTCAGACATTGGCTGGAAAGTGGTAATGGTCCTCTTCTTTGAAGCCTCTACCTCCAGATTTTTTTTTCCCCCACCTGCTCTTGTTCATAAAAGGAAAATTACTCTTCAGATTTATGAGCTACCTGCAGGTGTAATTTATCAACTGCTGCCTTGCCTTGGCCTAGACAAGTCAGGGCGGTCTGGGCCTCAAGATTAATGAGTTCCCTTGACCGATGGTGGCAGATCTTTTACAAAGATTTAATTCAAACACATTCTTAAAAATAACAGGTGGTTGGTTCGGGAGATCACAGATGAACATTTTTGAGGTCCCAGATGTTCTCCTGCCTGTAAAGTGGGCATGGGCATCTCTTCGGATGATGAATGCTTTTCCTTTTGACTTTTATCACATCTGCAGGGCTATGGGTGCAAAGCAAGGAGGGAGGAAGAGCACCCACTTACTGTGTAAAAGGTTAAATAAAATAAATAAAAAATAAAAGGTTCAACCCCCAGTTATCCCATATATATCTGAATATATCTGAATTCAGTTGTCCTTCAGCAAGTTTCTCCAGCCAGCTTCTGACTCCCAAGAGTGTAAGGGTCACTCATGGGGAAAAAAATCAGCTAAATGTAAGGTGACCGGAAGGGCAGGAAGAAAGAATTTCACAGTCTCCATTTGGGAATGCTCGCCTCTTAGCACATTGAGCACATGTATGTGAGAGAGTTGGCACTCTGGAATTAAAATAAACCTGGCTGTCATCACTTCAAGGGTTTTCATTCTGCAAGTCATCGTGTTTCTCAGTCAACAGAAGGAAAGGATCACTTTGGCAATGCTTTAGACTTACCTGTATTCGCTAAACGGAAGACTGCTTTGGAGACCATCTCAAGCTTGCTCCCTGGATGTCCATCAGGATCTTCTTGCTGGTTTGGGCTCAATTCCCTGGATGGCTACTAAGCTACTAAAGAATGAGAGAATGTCTGTAGAGATTCCAGTCGTCCAGATCATAGTGGTCTCAAAAGTGCTTTTTTTTTCCTTCCAAAAAGCAACTGAACTGTTTTTTGAGGAAGAAGTAGAGGGAGAAGGAGGAGGAGGAAGAGAAGATGAAGAAGAAGAAGAAGAAGAAGAAGAAGAAGAAGAAGAAGAAGAAGA
>JAKJMR010000464.1:284713-298812 GCA_024449315.1 Daboia siamensis
GAAGAAGAAGAAGAAGAAGAAGAAGAAGAAGAAGAAGAAGAAGAAGAGGAGGAGGAGGAGAAGGAGGAGGAGGAGGAGGAGGAGGAGGAGGAGGAGGAGGAGGAGGAAACATTATATATTGCAAGGAAGCAAACTTCAACTTTACATTAGAATACTATTCTAAGAATAACCAACTTCCAAAAAAAGAAAGAGGTTGATGTCAACAGGGAGAATTATTTAACCCAAAACAGAGTGATAATCTTTTCAGGGTGCTGTAGTTTAGTTGCATCCTTCCCATTGCAAACCTTGCCTGGAATTTGACTAGATAGTCCTCATCCATAACAGAGTACTCAATAGCCTATACCTTGAAGAAGACTCCGTCTTCAAAGTTGACTAGGGACTTTGTAGAGTTCTCCATGTTCTTCTCGTTCCATTTCAAAGTTACAATAGCACGGGGGAAAAAAGTGACTTACAGCTGGTGTTCACGTTTACAGCATCCTCCACGGTCCCATAATCCAGAGGTCCCCAACCTTTTGGGCACCAGGGACCGGTTCTGTGGAGCAAGGTTTTTCCGCGGACTGGAGGGGTGAGGTTTTGCATGCATCCCCCAGATGGGGCTTCACTTGTTTGCGTGGCCCAGTTGCTGGCATGCCGTGGACATGCTGGCATGCCGCTGGTCTATGGATCAGAAATCGGGGACCCCTGCCGTAATCAACATTCATGTGCTTGGCAATTGGCTGGTATTTAGAAGGGTTACACTGCCCTGGGATCACGCCTTCACTTATTTGCAGCCTTCCCAACTGGTTTCTAACAAGCAAAGTCAATGAGAGCAGCCAGATTTTCTGAATGGCCACGTGATTCACTTAACTGCAGAGATTTGCACTCTCAGAAAAGGTCATTAAATCAGGGGCAATGTACTGAACAACCTTTAGAACATTCCGGTTCTAATGGCCGAAGACTACCTGTGCCTATTTCTCCCACCTCGGCAACATTTATGAAGCGGCAGCGGTTTTTGATCTCCTTGGCTAAGGAGCAGCTGAGACTTAGGAGCATCGAATTAAGAGCGGTCCTTCGAACAGCTGCGCTTCTTCATTTGCCAGCCAGCTCGGGATGAGATTCAGGGCTCCTTGGTTAAGTGTGGCAGCTGAATTTCTTTAGGGAAGAAAATAAATGACCTCCAGAGGCAGGTGAAAGCCAGAGAGACAAAACAGATCCCGCTGCAGGGGGAAAATCAGGGACAAAGGCCAGGTGTCGTGTTTGTGAGGAAAAGAGAATGGAAATGTAGGAATGGAAAGGGCTCGGATCAGGGGTGTGTGTAAATATGTCTTTGGGAAAGGAGGAGAAGAAGAATTATCAGCCTGAGGAAGATATGAAACAAGGGAGATTGTCTTTCATTGATCAGCCTGCCAGAAACTCTCAAAATTGGAGTGGTTCAAGCATGAAGGGTGAGCTCAGTCTAGGTCTGATTAGGTACCCATCTGTTGTCAACTTGAGGAAGTTCTAAGTTAACAACCACAAATATGTATGTATGTATATGGCCACAGGATCTTTCTCACTTTGTCAGCTGCATCGGGGAGGGAAGAGGCAGGGGAGATATGTCTTGAGTATTTTGAACACCTTGCCAGCCCAAATATGTGTGTGTGTGTGTGTGTGTGAGTGTATAGATAGAGATAGAGAGATAGTGAGATGATAGAGACAGAGAGATAGATAGAGATAGAGATAGATGATACAGAGAGATACTGTAGATAGATGATAGATAGATAGATAGATAGATAGATAGATAGATAGATAGATAGATAGATAGATAGATAGATAGATAGATAGATAGATAGATAGATACAAACAAACAGAGATAGAGAGATGGATAGGGATAGGCATGATAGAGATAAGAAATAGAGATAGAGATATAAAGATAGACATAGATATAGAGAGGGACGTGGCTCAGTGGGTTAGGACGCTGAGCTTGTCGATCAGATGGTCGGCGGGTCAAATCCCAAGTGCCGCATAACAGAGTGAGTACCTATTACTCGTCCCAGCTTCTGCCAACCTAGCAGTTCGAAAGCACGTAAAAATGCAAGTAGAAAAATAGGGACCACTCCAGTGGGAAGGTAACAGCGTTCCGTGCGCCTTTGGCGTCTAGTCATGCCGGCCACCTGACCACGGAGATGTCCTCGGACAAGCGCTGGCTCTTCGGCTTTGAAATGGAAATGAGCACCGGACCCTAGAGTCAGAAACAACTAGCACGCATGTACGGGGGAACCTTTACCTTTACCTTTTAGACATAGAGAGATAGTGATAGAGAGAGAAAGAGATAGAGATAGATAGAAATAGAGGTAGAAACAGATAAAGGTAGGCATAGACATAGAAATAGATAGTGACAGAGATAGAGAAATTCTCATTTTCTCTCTCTTTCTCTCTCTCTATACCCCTTGACTTACAACCGTTCGTTTAGTGACTGTTTGAAGTTACAACAGCACTGAAAAAAGTAACTTATCCCTAGAATCAAAGACAGGGAAGGGAAGATGGAAATGGTTACCCATCTTAAGAATAAGCCCAAGAGTTGGGAATTCTGAAAAACAGAAGACATCTAAACCCTGAGACACAAGTTGCTAGGCTTCATGTCCACTTGCTATGAAGAACATTGCACCTGAATGCTCCTTTTTGTTGAGACAGAGATTATTTATACTCCTTGGGTGGGGGTGGGAGGGAACTCAAACACGCAAAGATTTTCTACTTTGAGGAAGCACAGGAGAACTTGGACACCTGCATTTATGCTACATTTCTATGGAGAGTCTCAGTCATCCAGGTCATGATTGTCCCAGAGGTACTTTTTCCAAAAAGCAATTGGACTCTCTTGACATTTTCCTTGAAAACGTTTTTGCTTCCCATCCAAGAAGCTTGTTCAGTTCTAACTGAATGGTGGGGAATTCAGGATTCTTCAGTTAGAACTGCAGAAGCTTCTTGAGTGGGAAGCAGAATGTTTTCAAGGGGAAAAAAACCCAAGAAAATCCAATTGCCTTTTGGAAAAACGCCTCCGAGTCATTTACGCTACAGTTGTTCAACCTGATGCTCCAGGGTCGTGTGCGGTTTGTGGTCTTCAAAGCTCCTCCTCATGATTACCAAATGATACCAATTTAATGGGATAGATGAGGATTGATTAAATGCAGAAGTGGAGATCTGTCATATTTATCTGGGAGTTAATATGATGAATGGCCAATCCTGTGTCATAATCATTATTATAATTAGTTCAGGAAAAACCAGCTACCTCTTTAGGCTAATAGACATCCAGAATTCTATTTCAGTGCTGGCTGCATTTGATTTGCAGACAAAATTCCTGGCTAGAGCTATACATCAATCATCCATCCTGTTTGCCAACAGACAAAATGGGTCAAAACTTTTATTATGCTTTCCAGGGCAGAAGAAGAAAAACATCTATCAGTGTAGGAATGGCAGGGTAACTGGATGAGCGCCTATGTAGCTTTTCTGTACTTTGAGGGAAATGCTATGTATGGAGGGGGGAGGAAGAGGAGGAGGAGGAGGAGAAGGAGGAGAAGAGGAGGGGAAGAGGAAGAAGAAAAAGGAGGAGGAGGAGGAGAAGAGGAGGAGGAGGAGGGGAAGAGGAGGAGGAAGAAGAAGGCACAGGAGGAAGAGAAGATTGAGAAAGGAGGAGGAGGAGGGGAAGAAGAAGAAGGCAGAGGAGGAAGAGAAGATGGAGGAGGAAGAAGAGGGGGAGAGGAGGAGGAGGAGGAAGAAGAAGAATAGGAGGAGGAGGAGGAGAAAAGAAAAAGAAGAAAAGGAGGAGGTGGAGAAGGAGAAGAAGAGAAGGAGGAGGAGGAGGGGAAGAGGAGGAGGAAGAAGAAGAAGGCAGAGGAGGAAGAGAAGATGGAGGAGGAGGAGGAGGAGGAGGAGAAGAAGAAGAAGAAGAAGAAGAAGGAGGAGGAGGAGGAGGAGGAGGAGAAAGAGAAGGAAGAGAAGGAGAAGAAGGGGGAGGAGGAAGAGAAGAAGAAGAAGAAGAAGAAGAAGAAATAGACTGAACCTTGTTGAATGGCATATGGCTGCAAATAATCGAAACAGAAAGTCAGCATTTGCATATTTGGGCTCTCACAAGATCTTTTGCAAGAACGTTTTGAGCGTGCAAGAACTGGCAGTCTCATAAGACTTCTAACGTTTGCTGGATTCATTTTTATTTTAAAAAAATAGGGGCTCCATAGCTGCTGCTTAGAAGAACGGCTGACCTTGTCAGGTTCCCGCTTTCCAAAACAGTCTGGGAATGGTTGTTTATTCACCCAACGCTGTTTGTTTGTACGTATGTAGTTTGGTGTGTGTGTGTGGGGGGGGGGGAGTGGAAGGAAAAAAAAAAATCAATAGCTGTTTGCTCCGTAGATTGTCTGAGCTGAACTATTTCAGCTGAACAGATAAACGCGGCAATTTGACATTTTTTCTGATCTGACTGGCAGATCTCAATTGCAGTTTTTAAACTTCCTGCCGTAAACCCTGAAATCAGCCCTACCGTGTTAAAGCTTCCATTTGAACTGAATTGATCTACCGCAGCACTTCCAGCAATTGTGCAGCCCTTCCGTAAAGCATCCTCACTTTTGTTATTCATCACGCAATATTCAGTGAAGTGAAGTGGCATTAAAGGAGCAAGACGTATCCTTCCTAGGCCATTAAGGCCCAAGGAAAACCAAGCACTACTCAGCACTTTCTGCAACGCTGATTTGATTGCAACACTCGTACAGCTAGTCCTTGACTTACGACCATTTGTTTACAATGCACAAATTACAATACTGCTGAAGAAAGAAATAGCAGTTTGTCTGAAATGGTATAGGGTTTCCTGCCTGAGCAGAGGTTTGGACTAGAAGACCTCCAAGGGTCCCTTCTATTCTATTCTATTCTATTCTATTCTATTCTATTCTATTCTATTCTAAACCAGCTATAGCACTTAGATTTATATACCGCTTCATAGTGTTTTACAGCCATGACTAAACTGGGTCCTCATTTTACCGACCTCGGAAGGATGGAAGGTTGAGTCAACTCTGTCAGGATTGCAATTCTGCCTTCTAACCACTGCGCCACCTTGACCTCTCCTTGAAATTCTGACTCTTGCATCACCTAATACCAATTAGGGTGTTGTCAGGTGTAAGAAGTCAGGAACCAAAATAGATAGAGTTCAAAAGGACTACAAGTTTGTTTTGGGTTACCTACACACAAGAATCTGAACTGCGAATGGCCAAGGTGAATTGGCACCACATATGAGTCAACAGACTTCAAAGGGAGCTGGAGTTCTTATGGGGGCATAGTGATGCATCTGATCCCGCCTTAGGGCTCCACCTAAGGAGGAGAGGGAGGGGGAGGAGGAGGAAGAGGAGAAGGAGGAGGGAGGGGAGGCACAAATGCTAACTAATTCTTGGGGACCAGCTTGCACTTATGGTGGTTTCAGCATCCTACAGTCACATCATTGCAAACAGCAATCTTCGGAATGGGACGACTCACAGCAGCCAGATCGACGTGCTTGGATAAGCATGGCTGGGTGGCCACTGCCGTGTTGCCACCATTAGGTGGGCATGGCTGGGTGGGCATGGCCGACTCGACGCCGCTGACTCAGTGTGGCTGACTTGGTAAGGGCAAGTGGGCGTTGGTGGGTGGGTGGGCATAGATGGTTGGATGCAGCCAGCTTGGCCCCACTGACTTGGGACAGCTGGGTTGGCATGGAACAAAGTGCACAGGCTAACTCGACATGGGGACAACTCGTTGCCCCACATGTCTCCTCCTCCTTCTCCTCCTCCTCCTCTTCCTCCTCCTCTGGAGTGAACCCAGAAAATGGAACCTTGTGGTTCCTGATCGCAACTGTCCTTCAAGAGCAGAATGCCTTAGATCAGGGGTCTTCAAACTTGGCCCTTTTATGACTTGTGGACTTCAATTCCCAGAATTCCTCAGCCAGCATGCCTGGCTGAGGAATTCTGGGAATTGAAGTCCACAAGTCATAAAAGGGCCAGGTTTGAAGACCCCTGCCCTAGATCTTGCTAGCTCTTACTAGAATGCCCTAGATCTTACTAGCTCTTCCTAGATCTTACAGGATGCCCAGAAACCAATGTGACAAGGTGATTCCTCAGATACGGAGATACCAAGCCGCGGAGGCTTTAACAAAACCTTGAATCTAATCCAGGAGTCAACTGTTAACCCATGCAGCTTCCCAAGCAGCGGAAGCACCCTTAACGTCCCAGGAGCTGCATTTTAGACCCTCTGTACCTTCCAGATGATCTACGGGAGACAACAGACCTCCCTCATTTTATGGCCCCAATGGATTCCAGCAGCAATCATCTCTCTGCCTCTGCAGAAACAGGCCATTAGCTGATTGCAGTATCTGGAAGCTCCCCCACCCCTCCCCATTCCCTTTCCGTAAACAGCTTGGCCCTCTAAAGGAAGATTACATTCACAATGCTCTGGCAGCGCATCCTGTTGTGATTGATGCTCTTTCCACAAGGATCAGCGGAATTAAGGAATGACTGGACACTGGCTGTAAAGTCCTTTTGGAAATATCTTTTTTAAAAAAAAAAAAAAAATTGTATGGTTTTCACTCCTCTCTTCTTTCTTACCAGGGCACAGATAGGGAGAAGATTGCCTGCCCTACTGGGTAGACAAGCTAGGAAATCAACTTCACAAGAGGAATAAGGAATTATTATTTTTTATCTAGACTGGCTACAATAACCAAATCTTGCAAACCTGATTGTGCAAGCATCTCTGCCCTCCTCCCCATATTTCAACTGTCCCTGTTTATCATAAACCGTCTGCATTCCTGGCTTCCTCCTCATTCATATTTTTTGTTGTTGTTATCTGTTGGCGATGACTTAGTTTTCAAGGTTGAATTCCTTCCCTTGGGATTTTGAAAGCTAAGTACCAGCATTTTTGATTATGATTACAAATGTCTGTCAGGTAGCTTTGATTAAGTCAAGATTCCCATTGGCTATCATGCCTGGTACTAATGCATAGTAGTATTGCATTAGGTGGCTACATTGAGCCGTACCTATTTTCTGCACCTTGTTCCTGTTTTGTTATTGTTGTTTAGTCGTGTCCGACTCTTGGCGACTTTATAGGCAAGTGCTATCCTGTCAAGCACAGTTTCTTACATTTATTGGATGTTCATCTTTGTATCAGTTTTGATGTTATCAAGCCAGCACATTCTTTGCTTGGCCCTTCTTCTTGTTCCACTAACCGTTCCTGGCATCACTGACTTTTCCAACGAATTTGCACGCATGACATGGCCAAAGTAAATCAGACAGTCTTATGTTTTTAGCTTCTAGTGGTGTGTCTGGTGTTAAATCATATAAAGCCAGACACATCATGGGAAGAAGAACGGAGGCCTTTGAACTGTCCATGATGCACACAATAATTTATGCCACCACCACGGGTCTATGACAATTCACCATGGCTAACACCATGGCCAACTCGCCATGGCCAACTTGCTGAGGGACACTGATATGAAAGTAATGGTGGAATAGAATTATTAAATCATTAACTTAAACAATAAACTTAAAGAAAGTATGCCAAAGGAGGGACAAAATGAAATGTGAATGACAAAAAATAAATTATTTTTTATTTATTTTAATTAATTAAATTGAATTGTTAAATTGTCCTGTGACCAGTTGTCCCACAACAAGTTGGCCATGATGAGCTGGTCATGGTGAGTTGGCTGGGGTGAGTTGGCCATGAGCTGGTCATGGTGAGCTAGTCATAATCAGTTGGCCATAATGAGTTGGCAATGGTGAGCTGGCCATGGTGAGATGACTGTGGTGAGTTGGCCGTGATGAGCTGGTAATGGTGAGTTGGCTGTGGTGAGCTGGTCATAGTAAGCTGGTCATGGTGAGTTGGCCATAGTGAGTTGGCCACAGCAAGTTGTCCCATTCTGCAGCACTACAGTTCAAAGGCCTCAATTCTTTAATCAGATATTTCTTAGTGTCCAGCTCTCACACCCATACACCATTCTAGAAAGACTGTTGCTATAACCTATCAATCTATTGCTCTGTTCCTATTTTACTTCCATTGTATTACAAATTGGGTAATTAGTTTTGCGTGTGTGATTTGCAATTAGAGCTCCTCCTGATTGCCATTGCCCCTCAACATATAATTACACTAGAGATGGATATCATTCACATTGAGTTTAATTGTGGATGAGTGAGGAATTGTATTTGTAAGGTGCCCAGTTTGAGAACTGCAACATACAAGGAGCAAAACACTTCTTGACTGAAGTTCCTTCAAGTCTACCAAAGCTTGTTTGACTCACTGTATTAACACTGCTTCTTCTGTTTGCCTTCCCCATTAGGAACACATCTCATGCTGAGAACTTGGCAAGACCTTTTGGCCAAGGGTTACCTCAGACAAGAGCTGGTTTCAAATGAATGTTGCTGTCTTTTTGAAGCCAAGCGTGGATTTTCAACAGATGATTCACTCCTTGCTTCCTCAACACCAAGGACGTTAATTGAAGGAAAGGAACTGTACATTAAGTTCAAGAGGTCTTGGTGAAGATGCTTGGTATATATTCCTTAAATTTATTTACTTATTTATTCATATGAGGGACAAAGCCCCCTACAGTCACTTGTCTGAGATGGTATAGGTTCTCCTGCTTGAGCAGAGGGCTGGACTAGAAGACCTCCAAGGTCCCTTCCAGCTCTATTCTATACTGTTCTGTTCTGTGGAAAAACCTCTCTCCACTGAAACGGTCCCTGGTGCCCAAAAGGTTGGGGGCCACTGTCCTAATTCAGATATCAACTTCTGCTCCATCTCAACAAATCAAGCCACATGAAACAAAGTCAATTTTCTTGTGTCAGCTCTATTTCTAACATGGCCAGCTTTGCCAGATTCTTAGGAGAAAGTATCTGGGGATCAAACCTTAAGGCCGGGAGATATTCTGCTTCCCATTCTTAGCCTGGCCAAGAGCAAAACTTTTAAGCAAATTGCAACTGAGAACTTCAAGCTTTATTTATTTAAATTTCCATTCATGACCCTTTGAGAGCAGTGTCTTTAATTAGCAATCATTTTTAATTTGCCTGACTTTGACTTAATTGAATGTGAGAGCGTGCTTGAGTCTGCATTGAGGTCAGATTGATGAGTGGCATTAAATTCAACTCATTGTTGCTGAATTCAGGTTTTCTCCTTGATGTTAAAAAGAGTCAAATCCAAGCACAATCTTCTCCTATGACGTGTTTGCTCTTAAATTAATGCAATATTGAAAACTATTAACCATACAATATTTCAATTTAGGTGTGATGTTTTACAGGTCATTCCTATGCATGTCTACTCAAAATAGGTCCCCAAATGTTGTGTGCCTCCACTTTATATAAAATATATCAAGGCTGAATTATTTGTGTTGGGGATTCGTACAAGCTTCTGATTCACCAGATGTTCCTTAAGATGTTCCTTGAGTATCTTCAAATATTGGCCAGGTTGGTTGGGGCTAGCTCAGAAATATCTAGTGGACAAAATTCCTTCTCCCTGATCTTGAAGAAGAGATACAGAGGGATTAAAGTCAAAATCTGTATGTTCCTATCTTCTAGAATTCCACAAGAACTTTCTTATAGCCTACAAAAAGTGTGATTGATGCCTATCAAGAAGTTGCAGTAATGTTTAGCTAAATAAGCTGGCCACATTGTAAGCTTTCAATAATTGTCAGCCTTACCTGGTAGACTGGATAAGCTAATTCTATTTTATTGGAATCAGATTGTTCACCAGAGCGCCAGAGGGAAGGATGAGAAACAATGGTTGGAAACTGATCAAAGAGAGAAGCAACCTGGAATTAAGGAGAAACTTCCTGACAGTGGGGACAATCAATCTGTGGAATAGCTTGCCCCCCAGAAATCTTGGGTGCTCCATCGCTGGAGGCTTTTAAGAAAAGACTAGACAGTCACTTGTCTGAGATGGTGTAGGTTCTCCTGCTTGAGCAGGGGGCTGGACTAGAAGACCTCCAAGGTCCCTTCCAGCTCTATTCTATTCTATTCTATTCTATTCTATTCTATTCTATTCTATTCTATTCTACTCTATTCTATTCTACTCTATTCTATTCTATTCTAAATCTGCATGAACAGAATCTTGCAAGTCTGAAGGAACAATTCTCCCCTGTCCCCTTTACAGCCTGAAAAACTAAGGATGGTCTCTTCTGAGTCTCTTGTCCCACCTATTTTCTAGTTGTGGACTATGCTGTTTCTTATCTGTCCATTCCTTTGGTAGTGTCTCTTCACCCTGTCTCCAAGGTCTGTCGCTCAAACCATCAGTAATGAATAACATGGCAATCAATATATCCTCACATTCTAACAACTATTCTTGAAAGTCTGATCAACCAACAATACTGTGCCTGCCCCAAAGTCCTCTACCTATGATAGCCTAGATCTGAGTAAAAAGGTAAAGGTAAAGGTTCCCCCGCACATGCGTGCTAGTCGTTTCCAACTCTAGGGGCTGGTGCTCATCTCCATTTCAAAGCCAAAGAGCCAGCGCTTGTCCGAGGACGTCTCCGTGGTCATGTGGCCGGCATGACTAGACGCCAAAGGCACACGGAACGCTGTTACCTTCCCACCGGAGTGGTCCCTATTTTTCTACTTGCATTTTTTACGTGCTTTCAAACTGCTAGGTTGGCAGAAGCTGGGACGCGTAACAGGCACTCACTCTGTTACGCGGCACTCGGGATTTGACCCGCCAAACTGCCGACCATTCGATCGACAAGCTCAGCAAGAATACGATATTTCTCCACTCGGCTCATAATCCCATCTTTATTATTATTTTACATAGAAGGGGGAATGTCATCTTATTTTTAGCATAAAGAAAACACTGATTTCAGCCATTGTTCCACTGCGCTTTTTACAAGCGGAACACAACAGGTGCCACATTCTAGCCCTTCTTGCAGTTGTGTGTAGTTTTGACACAAAATGTCAAACTACTGCTTCCTCAGGGTGGACCTATAGGTCATAAAACTCCTGAGAGATGGCAGGCAGTCTCTTGAACTCTGTTTCTCTACTTTCTCCCCTGGATGTAAAATTAATGGTAATTCAGTTAACCAACAAAACAGACTCCCTTTTGGGGACGTTGAGAAGAATTTGCTTTATTGCATCAAAGGTGAAGCCTTTTTTCAGCTCCACAGGCAACTGTGTGTATTTAGCAGTGCAATAAATGTGCCAAAAAAAATGAATTATATATCATCCCCAGAACTCTTAGCCTGAGAGTGTAGCTACTATGCTAATCTTTTCCCAGTCTATACTCTCCAGAGGAGTGATGCTAAACACTGAAGTGCAGGCAGTTCAGTGTATGCTTAACTTGGGAGTAAGATATGGTTGAGCAGGAGATATTCACAGAAAAAATAGGCGTGAAATGGAAGTCAAATTTGGCTGCTAATGCTATTATTTCTGTCTTAAAGGGCTTTGAAATTGGTTCAGACAACACATCTGATCTGTTTTCAGGCTCACCTTGATGTGGGATAACAGTTCTTTATTCGTGTCAGAAGCACCTTCAAATTATAGACGTATAACCTTCAATACTTGAACAAAGAAAATAGTCATAAAAATAAAGCATGCGTAAAAAGTATGTAAAATAGATAGGATTAAAACTACAACATTAATCAGAATAGAGCTGGGAGAGACCTTGGATGTCTTCTTATACCACTTCCTATACTATTTCAGGCAAGTGGCTGTCCAGTCTCTTCTTAAAAACCTCTTGTGATGGATTACCCAGAACTTCTGATGGCAAGCTGTTCCACTGGTTAATTGTCCTCGCTGTTAGGAGGTTTCTCCTTAATTTCAGGTTGCTTCTCTCTTTGATCAGTTTCCATCCATTGTTTCTTGTTCTGCCTTCTGTTGCTTTGGAGAATAAGATGACTCCTTCATCTTTGTGGCAACCTCTCAAATACTGGAATACTGCTATCATGTTGCCCCTAGTCCTTCTTTTCTCTACACTGGCCATACCCAATTCCTGCAACCATTCTTCATGTTTTTGTCTACAGGCCCTTAATCATCTTAGCTGTTGTTCTTTGCAAAGTCTCAACATTTATTTTTATTTTTTGGAATGTGATGACCAAAACTGGGTGCAGTTGGAAGGGAAGAGTCTACACAATTCAGCTGGAAGGGAAGAGTCTACACATTCAGTTGGAAGGGAAGAGTCTACACTATTCAGTTGGAAGGGAAGAGTCTACACAATTCAATTGGAAGGGAAGAGTCTACACAATTCAATTGGAAGGGAAGAGTCTACACAATTCAATTGGAAGGGAAGAGTCTACACTATTCAGTTGGAAGGGAAGAGTCTACACAATTCAATTGGAAGGGAAGAGTCTACACAATTCAATTGGAAGGGAAGAGTCTACACTATTCAGTTGGAAGGGAAGAGTCTACACAATTCAGTTGGAAGGGAAGAGTCTACACAATTCAGTTGGAAGTCTTTGTACCAGCACGTAAATCTGGGTGGCCCACTGTCTCATACCAGTTGACCTGAGAGTCAATCCCCTTTCGATTCAATGGGATTCCTGTGTTGACACGTAAAGCTCAGTAAAGTTAATCCATCTCTAAGCTTCCATTCTCTCTGAAGACCAGAGATATTCTTTAGTCCGCGTTCTCACATTCCAAGGCATATCCCACCCAATCCCCCCAACCCACCCGCCCCATTTTCAAGCACACGCATTACTCTCAGCTTTATGCAACATCACATCCTTATATCCATTTAAGCAAGGAGACATTTCTTTTTCTGCCCCCTCCCCCCAAACTCCTGGGAGATGATGATAAAGAGAGCTAATTAGCCCTTGTTCGTACAGTAGGTTTTGTACAATTCCATATTGGACAGAGTTCAGGGTGAACGGCTAAACGGCATGAAAGCGGGTGGGTGGGGAAAAAAAAATACATCCCCGAAGCCGGAGCAAATTATATTCAGTAATCTCTCCGTTTCTATTGACTTTGCTCTGCTCCTTGCCCTATTCAAATACTCTTTCCCCCCCCCTCCCAGCTAATTTCTGCACCCATCCCCAAACCTCTATAGTTTCTCAAAGCAAAAAAAGGGATGGTGGAAGGCATGTTTGAGTTTGATGGAGACGTAATTTCCCCTTTAGCTGACGGAGATACAAAACAGCTGGAAATTGAACGGTGGCTGGCTACCTAATGTTGATTTTCTCCCATCCTGGAAAATTTCCAGTTTACTTCTCCCACGGAAAAAAAGTGGGCGTTGAACAGGGCATTCGATTTTCTTAGGTTGAAGGCGCCAACTGGATCTCTGGTTGAAGTTGAAATGTAATTAAGATGAAATGTGATTAATTATGGAACGAATGGGAAGGCTTCCAAGATTGGGGGGGGGAGGGGTTTTGTTTGTTTTTTTGTAGCCTTGCCATGTGATAAAATGATGCTTTTCCGCCATGCGAAATTCACAGGGCTGCATCCTCAATTTCCTTCCCTTTCAGAGTTTTGGCAAATATCTGAAACCATTTTTGTTCTGCTGGGGGTGGGTGGGTATTCCAAGCATTCCAAATGAGTTGTATTTTTAGAACTCAGGGGCTGCCGCAAAGAAGAGGGAGTCAAGCTGTTCTCCAAAGCATCTGAAGGCAGGACAAGAAGCAACGGATTGGGAACTAGTCAAGGAGAGAAGCAACCTAGAACTAAGGAGAAATTTCCTGACCATTAGAACAATTAGCCAGTGGAACAACCTGCCTCCAGAAGCTGTGAAGGCTCCAACACTGGAAGTTTTTAAGAAGAGACTGGACAGCCATTTGTCTGAAATGGTATAGGGTTTCCTGCCTGAGCAGGGGGTTGGACTAGATGGCCTCCAAGGTCCCTTCCAACTTTACTGTTATGATTATGATTACTCTCCAAAGCGCCTGAAGGCAGGACAAGAAGCAATGGATGGAAACTAATCAAAGAAAGAAGCAACCTGGAACTAAGGAGAAACTTCCTGACAGTTAGAACAATTAACCAGTGGAACAACCTGCCTTCAGAAGTGGTGAATGCTCCAATACTGGAAGTCTTTAAGAAGAGATTGGACAGCCATTTGTCCAAAATGGTATAAGGTTTCCTGCCTGAGCAGGGGGTTGGACTAGATGACCTCCAAGGTCCCTTCCAACTTCTTCTTCTTCTTCTTCTTCTTCTTCTTCTTCTTCTTCTTCTTCT
>JAKJMR010000464.1:323874-334687 GCA_024449315.1 Daboia siamensis
TATCTATCTATCTATCTATCTATCTATCTATCTATCTATCTATCTATATTATCTATATCTATCGATCAATCAATCAATCTCTCTCTTTTTATGACCCTGTGGTCCCTTAATTTGGAGTAGAGTCAGGGCGACTGGATGGAGCTGAGCATTTACTAGCCAGATGCCCTTCCTGACATCACATGGAGTTCACAGCAGATATTTTTTTATTTGCACCCTAGGAGAGAAACATCTGCTTCTACCTAGGATTGAACGCTCAACTTCCTGAGTAGAAGACAAGAGTATTGGCCACCAGGCCGCTCATAAATACTGGTCACAATACAGATATATTGTCCAACCTGAATCAATGCATAGCGAAAGTTTGTGTCCCAAAACTATTTGCCAGGGAGTGGAGAAATGGAAGAACATCCTTCCCTCCTAATTAATAGTAAAATGCGTATCTCTGAATGGGTAACTCCAGTTCGGATTTAAAGCTGGCCAGATCCCAAGCTAATTAGATCCAAGAATCTGTTCTGAAGCTGTTCTCCTATGTGTTGATGGGATAGCAAATCCCTAGCTACTTCTTCACTGCCACTAGTTCAATTTGCCAAACAATCTTGTCTTGGAAAGTAATTAAATAGACCTTAGTTCTTTTAATTACCATTTGCCTCTTGGTAGATGTTCAAAAAAATAAAGGCGACGCAAAGGACATTGAACAATTCGCATTTGAAAAAATTGTGCCTGTGCAAGGAGAAAAGTTGATCCATCAGCACGACAATTAGCTCCAAGCTGTGCCTGAAGTGATCTAGGCATGGGAACAAAGAAATATGGATCAGCTTGGTTGAATGCAAGAAATAGATCAAATATCAGAGCAACCAGGAATAGGACTGTGCTACAAAATTGATGAGAATAAGGATGTGGAACATTTGGGTGCTCAAGAGAGGTGCTTAAATATTTTTTGTAGAAGGCATGTCCCACCTACGGATTTGCAGTAATTGGTGGTCATTATATGAAGTTGGGAAGGTCTAAAAAAAAAAAGTGACCCATGACCATTTTTCACACTTATGACCAATGCAGCGTCTCCATGGTCCCATGATCAAAGTTTAGACGCTTGACACTGGGCCTGTATTTATCTTTCTTAGCTCTTTGAGATCATCAATAGAAGAGAATATTTGTAGCTCAGGGCTCCTTGGTGCTCTTTGGGCTTGGTGGTTTTCTTGCAGACGTTTCATGACCCAACTAGGCAACCTCATCAATGCTAGAAGGGAATGGAAGAGGAGGACTCGGATCTGTGATGCTCTCTGAGCCTAGTAGTCTTCTTGTAGGCGTTTCATGACCCAACTAGGCAAACTTCTCAGTGCTAGAAGGGAGCAGGGTTTTCAGAATGGAGGAGAAGAAGAAAAGGAGGAGAAAGAGGACAATGACAACGAGAAAGATCATGGGAATACCACTTTACAATGCTTTGGTAAGGCCACGCTTGGAATACTGCATCCAGTTTTGGTCGCCACGATGTAAAAAAGATGTTGAGACTCTAGAAAGAGTGCAGAGAAGAGCAACAAAGATGATTAGGGGACCGGAGGCTAAATCAGGGGTAGGCAACCTCGGCTCTTTTATGACTCATGGCTATGCTATGCTGACTCAGGAATTCTGGGAATTGAAGTCCATGAGTCATAAAAGAGCCGAGGTTGCCTACCCCTGGGCTAAATCATAGGAAGAATGGTTGCAGGAATTAGGTTTGTCTAGTTTAATGAAAAGAAGGACTAGGGGTGAGACGAGAGCAGTGTTCCAATATTTGAGGCGCTGCCACAAAGAGGAGGGGGTCAACCTGTTCCCCCAAACACCTGACGGTAGGACAAGAAGCAATGGATGGAAAATAATCAAGGAGAGAAGCAATCTAGAAGTTTCCTAACAGAACAAATAATCAGTGGAATAACTTGCCTCCAGAAGCTGTGCTTTCTCCAAAACTGGAAATATTTAAGAAAAGATTAGACAACGATTTATCTGGAATGGTATAAGGCTTCCTGCCAGAGCAGAAGGTTGGACTAGAACAGACATGTCAAACTCGTGACGTCACATGACGTCGCGCGACGTATCGGAGCTTTTTCCCCATTGCCGGCAATGGGGTGGGCGCAGTTTCGTTGCAATGCGTCTGGCCCGCGGGCCGGCAGTTTGACACCCCTAGACTAGAAGGTCCCTTCCAACTTTATTATTCTGTTATTCTGACTCTGGGGTTCTTGGTGCTCTCTGAACTTGGTGGTTTTCTTGCAGATGTTTCATGACCCAATTAAGGTTACATCATCTGTGCTACAAGGGATCTTGGCTTTGGCTTAAGATCAGCCAAAGCCAGCCAACTTTACTACCAGCTTGCGATTTCATACTAAGAGTCAGCCAAAATTTGTTCCAGAACTGGATCATGTCTTGAATCGCTTGGAAAAAAAAAATAACAACGTGAAAGATGATGGATGCTTCACAGACGGAAGAAAGCTGGGAGTTGTAGACTTGGGAGAAAGAGATAATCCCCATGCTTCTGAGACTGCAGGATCCTCTAATCCCTCAGACAGATGATAACAACAGAGACGGAAAACCAGCCAGGTGAGGGGAAGATTGCTGCTTGTTGGAGGAAGACAGATGTTTGAGGCGCCTAAGCCAGATTCATACAAAGCAGATGTTGCCAACTCCCCCTAGGAAAGACGGATCTGTAATATGTCACAAAAAGTACCATCAACTGTATATACAGCCCCCCAAAAAAGCAACGCAAAAGCTAGCCTTCTGGGAAGGACAAGCTGTCAGAAAAAGACTCTACTTAGCAGAGTGTGAAGGCTGAGTGTGAGACCCGTTCCTCAAAGAATGATATCATAAGTCCCAGCTTAAGTTCCAGAGAGCCGGTGCTTAAGAGAAGGAGATTTTGGAGAGGTGTCAGTGAAGGACCATTGTCAAGCTCTTTGGTAGGTGCCTAAAACTAAATCGGATTCTTTTTTCAAGTACAAATCTCCTGCGGTGCTTTTCAATAAGATTTATTCAGATGGAAGGGAAAGCTTGCAAGAATTCCAGCAGCTGGTTTGGTAGTATTTAAGGCACCAGGAGAGAAAAAACGGGAGACTAGTTCTATTCTCCAAAGCACCCAGAGGGCAGGACAAGAAACAATGGTAGGAAACTGATCAAAGAGAGAAGCAACCTGGAATTAAGGAGAAACTTCCTGACAGTGAGGACAATCAACCAGTGGAACTGCTTGCCTTCCGAAATGGTGGGCGGTCCACCACTGGAGATTTTAAAGAAGAGACTAAACAGTCATTGTCTGAAATGGTGTAGGTTCTCCTGATTGAGCAGGGGGCTGGACTAGAAGACCTCTAAGGTCCCTTCCAGCTCTATTCTCTTAGTTCCACTTTAGGCATGAAAGCCAGTTGGGTGACTGTGGGTCAGTCACCAGGTGACCATGAGTTCTAGTCCTGTCTTAGGCATGAACCCAGCTGGGTAACTTTTGGGCCAGTCACCAGGAGATGGTGAGTTCTAGTCCCGCCTCAGGCATGAAAGCCAGCTGGATGACTCTAGATCAATCACCAGGAGATGGTGAGTTCTAGTACCACCTTAGGCATGAAAGCTGGCTGAGTCCTCCGTTGGTTATCATATATTGAAATTAAGTCTCTTTTAAGGGAGCTTTTGGAAAATGACAGGAAGGGGAAAGAAAGATGTGATGCAGAAGGGTAAATTATTAGAGTTAAATTAAGGCCAACTCCTTTTGACTTTCAATCCAGGATGTCAACTCTACAACGAACCTGACTGCAGCCATTTTGCTCTGATAGACACAGGAGTTCTCACCTATGTTTTTTTTTTTTTAAAAAAAACTCTTTCAAATTACCTTTTCAAATCCATTCCCCCCTCCCCCCACACACACACACTGGTCTTGTTTAGGGAACTTCATTGGTTGCCCAGTTAAACCTGCTGGCTTTCTCCTAAGCCACGGGTCCACAACCCCTGGTCTATGGACCGGTACCGGGCTGCGGCATGCCAGCAACCAGTCCACACAAACAAGCAAAGCCCATCTGCAGGATGCAGGCAGCACACAAAACCACACACCCTCCGGTCTGCGGAAAAAACCTCTCTCCACGGAACCGGTCCCTGGTGCCCCAAAGGTTGGGGACCACTGATCTAAGCACCTTTTTTTCCCCTTTACCCTCAAGCAAAGCCTCAACTTTGGAGCTTGCAGTACTTTTTCTGACAACTCCACCTTCTGCATCAACTCCTTGTGAGTGACGGCAGCCGCTGGCTGCTCACAGCCGTGGCACCACATCATGTAGTCATCATAATTGCATGAAATAATAATATCTAAAAGGTCTTCCGGTGAGTGACAAGCTTGAGAATGCACCTTGTCACCTGCCAAAGATGTTCTCCAGGCACGCAAGGAACGCCCCCAGCTGTTCTGTCTCTTGGTCAATGCGTGCAGCCAGCTGGAGTTAATCCAATTAACCTGACAAAGTCAAGAAGGGTAGACTCTTCTCTCTGCCTTGCAGTTGAAGATGAGCCGCTGTGATGAAGCAGATGGTGGAGTCCCAGACTGTGCAGTTTTTGATACGCAGAGACAAATCACCATTGGGTACAGCCCAGAAGTGCGAGTTAAAAACTGTGAGAACGTCTGCCGTCCAAAAGTTGGCATATCTAGAAATGAAGATCACGGCTGACCCACTCACACTGTCCTCTCCAGTTTTTGCTGGTCTCTTGTTTCAAATGGTGACCGCAGCCCTGAGATCAGAAGGCATGTAGCCTTGGAAGAACTGCAACAACAATAACATCAGAGTTGGAAGGGACCTTGGAGGTCTTCTACTCCAACCCCTTGCTCAGGCAGGAAACCCTGTACCATTTCAGACAAATGGCTGTCCTGTCTCTTCTTGAAAACCTCCAGGGTTGGAGCAGCCACAACATCTGGAGGCAAGTCGTTGCACTGATTAATTGTTCTCGCTGTCAGGAAATTCCTCCTTAGTTCTAAGTTTCTTCTCTCCCATCCCTTGCTTCTTGTCCTGCCTTCAGGTGTGTTGGATAATAGCTTGACACCCCCGCCACCTTGTGACAGCCCGTTAGATATTGGAGCAACCTCTGGCATGAATAGCATGCAGAAGAGCAAAGACATCAGCCTCGCAAACAAATGCAGATTAGTTAACGCAATAATTTTTTCCCCAGTTGTTACTTAGAGCTGCGAAACGTGGACTCTGAAAAAGGCAGATAGGAGAAGGGTGGATGGCTTTGAACCGTGGTGCTGGAGATGGCTACGACACATCCCATAGATTGCAAACATCTCAAAGAAAGATGTCCTAGACCAGACCTCACCAAAAAATATCACTTGAAACCAGGATCGCCAAACAGAGGCTGTCATACTTTGGTCATGAGAGCTGACCCACTTGAAAAGTCAATTATCCTAGGAGTGATCAGCAGAAAAAGGAGAAAGGGACACCCTAGTATCCACTGGCCAGACACTATACAGGATGCCAGGGAAATCAGGAGACTCAGGCAGTTCAAATGAGTCTAAAGATTTGTTGCAAGCTTAAGCTCTCTACAAGAATCTGACCAACTAACCGTCAAGGGAAACGAGCGGGAGATAAGAGGCTTTCAAGCTGGGCTGGATGTCTGTCAGGTGTGCAGGAATTTTGTGACTTATGAAGTGTTTGACCCCACTCCCTCAGGCTCAGCCTGGTCATTTCCTACAACGACCCTGGGATGACCACAGTAGATCTGAAGGGGGCAGCAGTGCAAGATAGAGGGGCATGGAGAGACCGAATGTGTAGAGTGGCCGAGGATCGGGCACGACTGACTGGCTGATGACCACAACTTGTTTCAAGAATCAACTCACCTGCTTGACCTGGGCAGTCCCTTCAATTCATGAGTGAAGAGAAGGATAGGGATCATGATCTTTGCTGCAGAGAGAGCCCTCTTGTTCTGTTCTTGTGAGGTGACAATCTCGGTGACCCTGGTCTTTTGCACTGAAGTTGAGGATTTATAGCGTCGTGGCAATGTGGAAAGCAAGAAGGATGAAGGTGCCACCTGCTGGACAGAGAGCCCAAGGAACTGAGGGGAAAAAAATAATAATACATATGTTGGGTAGGAGCATGATAGGAGCTCTTAATAACAAGGTAGGCGTAGAAAAGTAGAGTGAAGGGCACTCCAAAAATTGCATTCTAACCACATGAATCATGGTTATTTTGATTTGTAAATGCCTACCTGCTTGGGGGAAAGTGCCTTACCTAGTACTTAACTGTCAGCCTACTCCAGCGTACAGGCTGTTGCACGTCAACAACGGGCTGTATTTTTCACAGTTTGTATACAGGGAAAGCCCGCAATCTCCCTCCTGTATGTTTTCTATTGCCGAGCAGTTGTCTTGCGTCCTCTTTGTTATTACAACCTCTGGAAGGGAGTCTCGCTTCATGACTGCAGTCTGCAGCGTTGGCATCTGTGCAAAAAAAGAGAAAGGGAGGAAACACACAGACACGCACACACACACACACACAATTCGTACAGATATTTAGGTTGGAATTCTGCTTTCCAAGCCGTGGTGCTGGAAAAGACTCCTGCATAATCCCTTGGACAGCAAAGGTGACCGACAAGCAAGTACTGGAGCACATGGCACTGGAAGGCAAAAAAATCACAGAACTGCCTCTCACCTACTTTGGCCGTGTCATGCTGGGGGGAATCGACTGGAGAAAGCAGTTGTGTTGGAAAGACTGCGCTGGTAAACGAAAACCAGGCCGCCAAAGAACATGGTGTCTGGACACCATCAAAACTGACACCGGCCAGAGCATAGAAGAGTTCAAAGAAATTGTGCAAGATTGGGAGATGGGGAAAGACCTGACCCACAGAATTGCCAAGAGCTTGTTGTTGTTGTTGTTGTTGTTGTTGTTGTTGTTAGTTGCAAAGTCGTGCCCGACCCATCGCGACCCCACGGATAACGTTCCTCCAGGCCTTCCTGTCCTCTACCATCTTCTGGAATCCATTTAGGCTCACGCCTACTGCTTCAGTGACTCCATCCAGCCACCTCATTCTCTGTTGTGCCCTTCTCCTCTTGCCAAGAGCTGGAGACAACTAAATGGATAACATCATCAGCATCCTAACAGGAGGTAGCTCAGCAGGGCGCCGATCCTGAAGTTACCTCTGTAATGTTGACAACCGTATTAATTCAGCAGTAAAAGTGCCAAACATTTTTAGATCGCAAAACTGTGTCTCATTTATTTTGCCTGTGTCATGCAGGTGAACTCCCTGGAGAAAGCAATTATGTTTGGAAGCGTCAGCGGTAAAAGGAAACCAGACTACCAAAAAAACACGGTGGCAGGACCCCATCAAAGCTGACCCCAGCCTCTCCAAGAAATAGCACAAGATCGGAAGAAGTGGAGGGACCACCACACCACGTGAGACGCTTACCTCTTCTTTCAAGCCACAACTTATCACCCACGCCTTCCTCTCGGGCACACGACTGCCAAGATTTACCCAGCGGTGACCTCTTTCTCAGTGAAACTCTAAGCGAGAAGATGGGCTTTGGCACTCTCTTGGACCTTTGCCTATACGTTCTCTTGAATTCTGGCTGCGGAAAAACAAGGGAGTTGCAGAAGAGCTGGCAGACGGCAATTAAATTATCTTCCCACCACACGCACACAGATATTCTGGTCTGAGCGACTCCTCTTCAGCTCCGTTCAGAGCGACTGCTGGGTTTATTAATACGGGTTGTTAGCATTTCCCAAGGCTACAGTCATCTTCAAATCAGAGGCGACCAGCAGCTCTCGCTTTGCTCAGTTTGAGAGGAAGCCACTTCGGTAATTAGCCCGGCCTGTGTCTCTCGGCTTGTCTTTCCCCAAAGATTCGGCACTGCCAATGGGGCCGCTGGATTCTTTCATGCTGATAATTCTCTGGTAATTATTGGGAAAGAGCAGCAGGAGGAAGAACGCTTGCGGAGGCTGTAGCCGAGGGAAGGGAAGACTTTGACTTGCAGGGGGTGTTGATTTGCCTCAAAGGGAGATGGTGCTGCTGTGTTTTTCACACAACTCGCAGCTGCTCTTCTTTCACACAACTCGCGAGACCGTCGTGGGGGTTGCTTTTAGCTCAGCCGGTTGTGTGAACCGAGTCAGCCGTGGATAAAGCTGGAAGGGGTGGGTGGGTGGGGTTTCCTACTGAGTGGTGGGATTCAAATGTGTGAACAACCAGTTCTCTGCGTAGATGCTGCTTCTGGAAGTCCATTCTGGGCCTGGGCAACAAAAAATGAGCTACCGGTTCTGCCGAAGTGGTGCAAACCGGCTGAATCCCACCACTGGTCCTGCTGGTAACTATTTTGTGGTTGTTCAGAACCAAGAGGTCAAGTTTTCTTGGGATTTGGAGCTCAAGTCTCCCTCAAGACCCCATCAGCTCAAGTCTCCCTCAAGACCCCATCAGCTCAAGTCTCCCTCAAGACCCCATCAGCTCAAGTCTCCCTCAAGACCCCATCAGGTTCTCCCCCCCCCCCCGGTGTAGAGTGGGGCTTTTGACAAGTCACCTGAAGCATAACCCTTCACAGTAAGTGAAGGAACAAGTCCTGGTTTAGGGTCATGTCCAGTACAACTATATAAAGGAAAGCAAAATAATCCACCAGAAAAGAAATAGAAGAATGAGAATACATAAACAGTTGAGAGGAATCTATCAGTAGCTGATCTCACAAATGACAACTCAGCCCAATTGGGAAAAAACCTGGGAAGAATCATACTGAGTCATTTTGCCTTAACGAACTCCTTCTTACGAGGCTGGGAAGTTCTTGCAGTCTCCAAAGACTTGCCACAAACAAGAGGGGGTCAACCTTTTCTCCAAAGCCCCTGAAGGCAGGAGAAGAAGCAAGGGATGGAAAGTAATCAAGGAGAGAAGCAACCTAGAACTAAAGAGAAATTTCCTGATGTAACCATTGATCAGTGGAAGAGCTGGCTTTCAAAAATTGTGCTCTGTCACTGGAGGTTTTTAAGACGAGATTGGAGAACCATTTGGTATTGGGTCTAGGGCAGACATGTCAAACACAAGGCCCGGGGGCCAGATCTGGCCCGCGAAGTGGTTTCATGCGGCCCATAAAGCCATCCTGGAAACAGTGAGGGAACGGCCCCCACTGCCTTGGCCCTGGCCCAGAGACCCTCCTTCTGCCAGAGACCCTCAGATCTGTCCCACTGCTGTCCAGGCCCCCATAGGCACCCTTGATGCCAATGATGTAGAGCTGGCATGCCTACCTAGTAGGCCATATGCACTCTAGCCACGCCCACCCAGTAGGCCACGCCCACCCAGACCATACCCACCCGGCCCCCTGAGGGCAACCGCAATGCTGATGCGGCCCTCAATGAAATTGAGTTTGACACCCCTGGTCTAGGGGTTTGGAGTAGAAGACCTCCAAAGTCCCTTCCAACTCTTATTATTCTGTTATTCTGTCGTCTCTTACTTGGTCTCATTGGTTGTTAGAAAAGGCATCTCAGCTTTTCAAATCAGCCTTTATCACATTTGAAGACCAGCACAGGTCTAAGCTAGTGTCTTTCAAACTTGACAGTTTTAACACTTGTGGACTTTAACTCTTCTTTTGAGACAACTATGGGAATTCTCCAGCCATTTTAAAGTTGCCAATTTTGGAAAATCACTGGTCCAAGCTTTTAATTTACAACCCTCTCTCGTCTCGAAAAACCTTCCAGTGGAAAACTTGTCATCCTTGGCCAACGTCCTCCTAGCATCCCGAAGTCTTCTTAACTTCACGGTCTCCCTGATCTCAGCCACGGGTTTTCTGGCAATCCTTTTATTTTTATTTTTATTTTATTTATTTTTTTGCCTGTACACGGCGCCACATTAACATAACTGGTAATTAATTTGTTTTAATTGTTTTTATATAATCCCCACGAGCAAGCTCATGTTTTGTTTTGCATCTGTTATGTTTCTGATTCAAATTTTAATGCCTTAATGGGAAGGAAGCCAACTGCTTTTTTTTCCCACTCGGTGCTATGAGCGATCTCTTGGCACACTTCCAACACTGTATTGTTGAACTAACTATACAGCCCTGTAATTTAACTAGCAAAAAATGTGGGCAAATCACTGTTATTAATAATAATAAATCTATTTCGGCAGGTTGACAGCATTAAAATAACAAAACAGCCGGTTGAGGAAAGCTGGTAATTTGGGGTGCTTTTGAATGCGATCATCGCAACAGTGTAATATCCATTGTTAAGGGGCTTTAGGGAGCCCCCACAGATAGGAAGATGTGGGAAGATGTCTGAAGATGTCAAGGTGATGCAGAAATAACTGGGGGAGGACACAGAGGGTCTTGAGCTACACTGCTGTTGTCACTCACCCCCTTCTTTTAAATATTAAAAGCAACAAGGGTCTGGAAACGAGGCCTTATCTCTTCCAGTGCTCGCTGTTCCAATATTTGAACCAAACTATTTTCCAAAGCACCAAAAAGCAAGACCAGAAACAACGGATGGAAAGTGATCAAAGAGAGAAGCAACCTGGAATTAAGGAGACACTTCCTGACAGTGAGGACGATCAACCAGTGGAACGGCTTGACTTCAGACGTTGTGGGTAGCTTCATCACCCGAGGTTTTTAAGAAGAGACTGGACAGCCTCATTTTAAGAAGAGACTTAAGAAGAGACTGGACAGTCACTTGACTGAAATGGTATAGGGTGTCCTGCTTGAGCAGAGGCTGGACTAGAAGACCTCCAAGGTCCCTTCCCTTACTATTCTATTCTATTCTATTCTATTCTACTCTACTCTACTCTGTTCTATTCTATTCTATTCTATTCTTTTCCATCCCATAATTCTATTCTATTCTATTCTATTCTATTCTATTCTATTCTATTCTATTCTATTCTA
>JAKJMR010000464.1:335620-362078 GCA_024449315.1 Daboia siamensis
AAGAAAGAAAGAAAGAAAGAAAGAAAGAAAGAAAGAAAGAAAGAAAGTGATGGGTGATACGGCTTTAAATAAAAGCCAGAATCCTCTTCATTTAAGGTAAGGTTGAGGAAAGTTGATTACAGTTTGTTTTGGTTTTGGTTTTTTTTTAAACGTGTTTGCAGTAGTTAGACCTTGACTTACAACAGTTTTGTTTAGTGACTGTTCAAAGTTACAAAGGCACTGAAAAAAGTGACTTACGACTGTTTTTCACGGTTGCAATCTTTGCAGCATCTCCGTGATCAAGGCGATCCAAATTCAAATGCTCGGCAACTGGTACGCACCTAGGAGAGTTGCACTATCCCATGCGGTCATGTGATCGCCACTTATGGCCTTCCCAGCTGGCTTCCAACTATCAAAATCAATGAGGGAAGCCGGGTTTGCTTAACAACCCTGTGATTCGCTTTAGAACTGCGTTGATCTGCTTAACGATGCGACCAAAAAAGCTTGTAAAATTGTCGCAACTCACTTAGCAACCTTTGTTGTTCTTGTTGTTAGTTGCGAAGTCGTGTCCAACCCATCGCGACCCCATGGACGATGTTCCTCCAGGCCTTCCTGTCCTCTACCATCTGCTGGAGTCCATTTAAGCTCACGCCTCCTGCTTCAGTGACTCCATCCAGCCACCTCATTCTCTGTCGTCCCCTTCTTCTCTTGCCCTCAACCTTTCCCAGCATGAGGCTCTTCTCCACTGAGTCCTTCCTTCTCATTAGGTGGCCAAAGTATTTGAGTTTTAGCTTCAGGATCTGGCCTTCTAAAGAGCAGTCCGGGTTGATCTCCTCTAGGACTGACCGGTTTGAACCCTTTGCAAAAACCATTAACCGGAAAAAGATAAACTGGGGCTCAATTCGTTTGGTTTTACTATTGGCAGCGCCTGTGGTAGCTTCATCCTCGTGGATTTCCCACAGAAATCCCAGGATGGATTATTAGTATTTTTACATTCCACCCTTTTATAAAGTAGGATTTCATTTCATATCCCTTTTTTTTTTCTGGAGAAGGAAATAGCTTTACGGCAAAGCAGCCAAGCTGGGAACCGGTCATGGCAATTAACTGTGGGAGAAATCAAATTATGGTGGAAGATTTTTCCATCGCTCTAAATAAGGGCAGCTAAGCTGAAAGTTTCTTCCCTCCAGCTCAGGAGGTGGCCGACATCATCCCCGCAATTAAAACAAGCTCCTTTGCCATCAGCATGCCGAACGGGTGCTTGGCTTATGTCGCATCCTGAAATTTCTTTTGAGTTTTCTTAGCTGTTTGCAAAAGGGGCTGAATAATGCATGAACCTCTGGGACTGATACAAAGCGCACTCGGCTTTTGTAGCACACTGGTGAGAACATGAATTTCAGGCTTCCACTCTGGTCTACACGAGTTGATTGGCCGAAGCAAAGAGGTTGTCACTCCTAAAAATTGAACGGAAAGCCATCTTGATCGGGATTATAGGGAAGGAAGAAAATATACTCCTACCAGATCAGAAAACAGAGAATCCTAGGAAGGGACCGTGGAGGTCTTCTAGTCCAACCCCTGGCTCAAGCAGGAGACCCTATATCATTCCAGACAAATGCCCGTCGAGTCTCTTCTTGAAAACCTCCAGTGATGGAGCACCCACAACTTCTGGAGGCTAGCAGTTCCACTGGTTAATTGTTCCTACTGTCAGGAAATTCCTCCTTAGTTCTAGGTTGCTTCTCTCCTTGATTAGTTTCCATCCGTTGCTTCTTTTTCTGCCTTCAGGTCTCCAGAGCACCTGAAACGTGGAGGTCTTCTACTCCAGCCCCCTGCTCAAGTAGGAGGCCCTATGTCATTCCAGACAAGTGCCTGTCCAGTCTCCTGATGGAGCACCCACAATTATAAACAACAAACAAGTAAATCTCATTATTAAAACCTGGAACCCCAGCTGGGAAGCTAGAGATGGCTATGTAGTTCCTGAAGAGTTGGTGTGTGTTCCGTAAATACTGAGCCATCAAAGAGAGACCTATCAGAGGGTCTTCTGAGTTACCAAAAAGAGACCCTTCTGAAGGTCTTCTGAATCATGAAAAAGAGACCCCTCTGAGGGTCTTGGTGAGCCATTAAAGAAAGACCCCTGTGGAGCACCAGGCTATGGTTTTAATCAGAAGTCTTCTTCATTCTTCTAGAATCTAGGATTCTTAAGCTCTTTCTCTGACAATCTTGTTTCTTCTGATCTTTTCTAATCAAGATCGAGTCAGTATTCCCAAAGTCTAAGACAGCTGGGTTTCTAGCACTCATCCATGACTCAAAAATGTCCATGCTGGAAAAATTAACAATTGTTCATGCTCCGGTCGTAACTTTTGGAGCCCTTCCTTCTTTTGCCCCACTGGGGAACGAGCCCAGCTGTCAACGTCGTTGCTTTTCCATCACACTAAATACGGGATGAATGTCATTGTATGCGGTCATTGTTTTGAGCTAGCCAAAGCAGAGCAAATTGCTTTGGCATTGCCCGTTAGATAATGGCCAAGTGTTGAAAACGGGGAAATATTACTTCTTAGAACTCAAGCGAAGCAGCTCTCTTAGCGAAGCCTTAATGGCTATTTTGAAATCACTTTGATAATAGAGTTTTATGATCAGCCTGGTCTGTCAGAGGCTTCCTGTATATGCACTTGTGCCGCAATTTAGAAAAGCAATTAAGCATGTGATTAAAATTTGACACGTACAGGTTATACACCCATTCTCTCCACTGCAGTGTGTGTGGGTTCTTGGCGTTGAAAAGGAGATACTAATGGTGTAACAATATGAGTTAGAACTTTGTGAACTCTGGAAGGATCTGTTGACCTTCTCAATGTATTGAGTCATGGCTGCTTGTCCATTTTCTTTTTTTCTAAAGCTCTCAAGATTATCTAGGTGCCAAAAAGAGTCCCAAAGGGCTTTAAAAAGACACATTTGGAGAGAAGATGGAACTGTTGTCTGTTTTTGATATCTCTGCAGCAGAGCATACGGATTTTCAGATGTTCACACGGGGACCCGTTTGATTAGACTGTGATGTTTTGGAATGAGAGCAATTGTGTTATTCTTATTCAAATTCAAATTAGGACACTTCTGGTGCATTTTTTTACTTACACACAAAAGTAAGAACTATTTGATACATTTATGAAATTGTAGTATAGATGGTTGTTCTTACGCTGAATGTTTTTAAAAAGGAAGTAAGAATGAAATCAAAGCTGACCAAGTGTGTAACTCACTTACTATTGGTATATCAGGGACTTAGCGAATTGGATCCTCCAAACACCAATGGATCTTTTAATATTCTGGTAGACTGGACCAGAGTAGTTGTACTTGTGTCATTTCAGCAGAAGCAAGAGACTGAACAACCATTTGTCTGAAATGGTATAGGGGTCTCCTGCTTGAGCAGGGGGTTGGACTAGAAGATCTCCAAGGTCCCTACCGACTCTGTTGTTCTGTTCAGTTTATGTTCTGATTACTACAGTGTGGCATGTTTCTGACGGAAGAGAGTGTTTGCAGCTCAGGGTTGAACTGTGGGGTGCCAGCACCGATGACGTTGCCTAGTTTGGTAATGAAATGCCTGCAAGAAAAGCAGCAAGTCCAGAGAACATCACGAACCTTACAATTGTATATGTATTTGGCTAAAACCTATGATGGCAAAGAAATGTTTAGTAATAGTAGTAATTCGGTGTTCCCAAACTTACATTTTATGATCTCTTTCCTATTATATCCTATAAGGAATTGAGAGATGATTCTGGCAGTTCTTGCTGGTTTGATACCACCAAGACACCAAGATACCCGTTTTTGGCAGTTAGTTCTGCTCAAAGAACATTGAAGAATGGGAAGGGATCCCCTGCTCAGGCAGGAGACCCTCTACCATTCCAGACAAGCGGCTGTCCAGTCTCTTCTTGAAAACCTCCAGCGATGGAGCACCGACAACTTCTGATTAGTTGTTCTCACTGCCAGGAAATTTCTCCTTAATTCCAGGTTGCTTCTGTCCTTGATTAGTTTCCATCTGTTGCTTCTTCTCCTGCCCTCCGGTTCTTTGAAGGTTAGGTTGATCCACATCTTCTTTGTGGCAGCCCCTCGGATATCATGTCACACCGAGTCCTTCTTTTTTTCTTTTTCTTTTTGTATAAATTTTATTAGTTTTTATAGGGTTAGGAATGAGGTGGGATTGGGATTTGGGTTAGGGCTAGGATTAGGGTTGGGGCTGAGGTTAGGGTTTTTCCAAATAACATTCTCAATATTTAGGAAACAGCATAATGTCTGGGTTCATGTGTTTAACAAACATAATACTAGAGAATGGTTAATTATCATAAACAATAGTTAATTAATCGCTCAGTTCTTCTTGCTAATATATATTCAACTTCTAGTCCTTCTTTTTACTAGACCAGATATACCCAGTTCCTGCAACCGTTCTTCATATGGTTTAACCTCCCGTCCCCTGATCATCTTTGTTGCTCTTCTCTGCAGTCTTTCTAGAGTCTCAACATCTTTTTTTACATTGTGGTGACCAAAACTGGTTGGAATTATAGAAAGAGGCGTGATAGTTTTCAGAGCATCACAGCAATGAGGCAAGTAAGAAAACAGTAGCAGAGGGCGCAAACAGCGAAATGGTTCATTGTGTGCAAAAGTGCTTCTCCTACAAACTTGTAAGCGGAGGATCTGTTTGTCAAGGGTGTGGTATTTTGCATAAATGGCAGTTGAAGCTTTTATCTTAATGTCAGCGCTTTGTTCCAGCTGACCCTCTTTTGGCTGAGAGCCCGTTGAAGCTATTGTAGACTAAACAAAGCAAGCCTTTTGCTGAAAAGAAGGAAATAGAGGAAGTGTTGTCAAAAGGCTTTGGATAGAAGCCCAGATGGCAGAGCTGCAACGGCTGGGGAGGGAAAGAGGACAATATATGGCCAAGTCAGGAAAGGAAGGTGGTGAGAGAGCAGGTGGATTGAAGGCCAACTTTCCTGGCGAGGAATCCACCTGGATGGTTTTTGGTGATGTGGCCTCTCCTGGTCCCTTTTGCCAGGATGGAACTGAGCTGAACTTGGTCTCCAGTGTTTTTTAAAATCATTACAAAGGTCAGCCAAGTTCTCAAGATGTTGAAGACCACCAGCTAGAGATAAGCATTCTTCTCATCTGCAATCGTTGCTAGATTAATGGCTTTTGGCAACGTGGACCGAGACCAATTTTGAGCAGACAATCATTTTCACCTCCCAGAAGAGAATCTGAATCTGAGCGGCTTGGTGGTCCGCTGGTGGAGACACTTGCCTCCCACTCGGAAGGTTGAGAGTTCGATGCCAGGTAGTGGCAGATGTTTCTCAGGGCGCAAAGAAAAAAAAATATCTGCGGCAAACTCCACAGGACATCAGGAAGGACGTCTGGCCAGTAAAGGCTCAGCTCCATCTAGTTGCTCCAAGTCTTCTTCGAATTAAGGGATTATGTCACAAAAAGGGAGCTAGAAGAGAATATGACCGAAAGCCAACTTTAGAATAGAATAGAGCTGGAAGGGATCTTGGAGGTCTTCTAGTTCAGCCCCCTGCTCAAGCAGGAGAACCTATTCCATATCAGACAGATGAACGTCTAGTCTCTTCTTGAAAATCTCCAGGGATGGAGCGCCCACGATTTTTGGAGGCAAGCTGTTCCACTGGTTGATTGTCCTCACTGTCAGGAAGTTTCTCCTTAATTCCAGGTTGCTCCTTTCTTTGACCAGTTTCCAACCATTGTTTCTCGTCCTGCCCTCTGGTGCTTTGGAGAATAACGTGACTCCCTCTTCTTTGTGGCAGCCCCTCAAATACTGGAATACTGCTATCCTGTCTCCCCTATTTCTTCTTTTCTTTAGACTAGTCCAAGGGTCTTCAAACTTGGCCCTTTTATGACTTATGGACTTCAATTCAGAATTCCTCAGCCAGTCCACAAGTCATAAAAGGGCCAAGTTTGAAGACTCTTGGACTAGCCAAACCCAAGTTCCGCAGCTGTTCGTATGTTTTAGTCTCCACACCTTTGGTCATCTTAGTTGCTCTTCTCTGAATTTTTTCCAAACTCTCAACATCTTTTTCGTGATATGGTGACCAAAATTGGCTGCAGCATTCCAGGTGTGGCCTCACTAGGGTTTTATAAAGCGGTACTAACACTTTGCATGATCTTGATTCTGTGCCTCTGTTTATACAGCCCAGGATTGTATTAGCTTTTTTTGGCTGTTGCTGCACACGGCTGGCTCATTTTCACAAGAAACTGTCCAGAAGTCAGATGGTGTTGCTACTGTGCAGACATTTGGTATCCCCACTAAGAGTAATCCTCAATTTACAACCGCTCGTTTAGTGAGCGACCTACGTTATACTGAAAAAAATGACTTTGTTTTTTGTTTTAATCCCATTTATATCCCGCCCTTCTCCGAAGACTCAGGGCGGCTTACAATCTAAGCACAAATCAATGTGCTTAGCAATAGCCTTATTGGTCTTACACTTACTTACAATTGGTCTTCCACTTACGGCTGTTTCAACATCCCCATGGTCACATGGTCAAAATTCATGGGTTGGGTTGAGAGAGAGAGTCTGGCTACAGGAAGCGTCTATGGCTGACGGTGCATTGCATCCAGATCTCCCTGATGCCAGTCTAAAACCTTCAGCTCTAGGTCAGGTTGAAAAGTTCCCTTGATTTCTTCCACCCCAGGAAGGACTCATCTGACTGCTGGCTTCCTCTCAGTTGTGAATTTCTCCACAGTACTTCCCTTGCACTCACACAGCCCAAAGCAGCTCATGCCAGGGACCCATCTGGCATTGCTTAATAACTTCGAAATAGCAAGGACTGTCTTGGTGGAGGCAAACTTCCCTTTGGGCAGAATACAATCTGTTCTCTTGTGACTGAGTCATCGCTGGAGTTAGGCAGAACCTGCAGCCATTTGGAGAAGAGGGAGGTGGTAAAAGGCAGGCGAAGACAGTGGGCTGCTTCCTTGCTTGCTTTGGGATTACATATGGATGTTACCTTGGGATGTCTGTCAAACTCTTCCAGCCTTCCTGTCTATTGATGCATAATAATCCAATAAAGGGGAATATTTGTGGCTCAGGGTTGCCCTGAGGAGTCCTTGGTGCCCTCTGAGCTTGGTTGTTTTCTTGCACAAGTTTCATTACCCAAACTAGGTAAGTGTTGTGATTCAGTGTCAGCCTGTGGTCCCAGCAGCTGAGTCTGATTAATCTGAGGAGGAGGAGGAGGGGTTTGGAGAGCCTTTGGTGTCAGAAGGAGGCTCTAATGCACTGCAGGACTCTCAGCCTGGCCCCTCCAGTCATGTTCCTCATGAGACTCAGCTGTGTGAGCACGAGGTGTCAGACTTAGATGAATCACAGGTAAATCTGTTAAGAGACGCTAGAAGCAGAAGGCAATCCAGCAGAGCAGAGCAGAGAAAATCAATGAGGCAACTCAGTGAGAGGAGGAGAAGGCAGTGAGAAGCCACGCCTTGGGACTGATATTAAAAGGGGACGGTGTGGGCGGGGCTGGTTGCTGAAGGCAACCGTTTGAAGATATTTTGAAAGAGTCCTGGTCTGTTCTTGATACTGCTGTTTAACTCTTGTCTGTTGACTCTTGTTTGATATTTTGATTTATTTATTGAAGGAAATATTCTGTTGCTTTTTTGTTTGAACTGTAAATAATTTTGGTTGGGTTTTTCTAGCCTGTTGACTGTAAAAAGGAAAAAGGGGTTGTTCCTGACACACAAACAGGGCCGGTGATAGGCTGGAACAGAACAGTAACATCATCAATGCTGATAGTTTGGGTAATGAAATGTGTGCAAGAAAATCACCCAGTTCAGAGGGCACCAAGGACCCCAGAGTCATCCTGACTCTCCTCCTCCTCCTCCTCCTCCTCCTCCTCCTCCTCCTCCTCCTCCTCTTCCTCTTCCTCTTCCTCCTCCTCTTCTCTACAAACTCCACTCCCTTCTAGCACTGATGACATTACCTAGTTTGTGTAATGAAATGTCTGCAAGAAAATCACCAAGTTCAGAGGGCACTAAGGACACCAGAGTCATCCTAACTCCTCCTCCTCCTCCTCCTCTCTACAAACCCCACTCTCTTCTAGCACTGATGACGTTACCTACTTTGGGTATTGAAACATCTACAAGAAAACAACCAAGCTCAGAGAGCACCAAGGACCCCTGAATATAATAATCCATCATAGGGTTTGCATTTTGAACGAGTATATAAATGTTCTTCTTCCAGACTTGATTGTAAGCCATCCACTGATCTCCTTTTGCTGAAAGCCACTTATATAGGCCAGCATGTGACCAACCCACATTCTATTGATGTTTTGATGCCACGTGGCTTTAGTCTTATTTTAGTTAAAAGTCCTCAGGAAGCTATCAGTTCAGTTCAAATCTGGTGAGAACTAGATAAGGGGTCTGGAGGCTAAACTATATGAACTATTGAGGGAAATAGGTATGTCTAGTAATAAGGAGAAACTTCCTAGCAGTGAGGACAATTAACCAGTGGAACTGCTTTGCCTTCAGATGTTGTAGATGCTCCAACAAGTTTGGAAGAGCCACTTGTCCGAAATGGTATAGGGTCTCCTGCTTGAGCAGGGGGGGTGGACTACAAGACCTCTGAGGTCCATTCCAGCACTATGATTCTATATTGAATAAATCCTTGAAAGATTTTGTAGAATAGATACAGCCTCTAAGATGAGTTAGCTCCTCATTAGGGATGATATGATAGCAATGTTCTGATATTTGAGGTGCTGCCACAAAGAAGAGGGATGGGTCAACTTATTCTCCAAAGCAACAGAAGGCAAGACAAGAAGCAATGGATGGAAACTAATCAAGGAGAAAAGCAACCGGGAACTAAGAAGGAACTTCTTACAACTTCTTACTTAATTGTCCTGAAACTGGAATTAAGGAGAAACTTCCTGACAATTACCCAGTGGAACAGCTTGCCTCCAGAAGTTGTGGGTGCTCCATCACTGGAGGTTTTGAAGAAGAGATTGGACAGTCACTCGTCTGAAATGGTATAGGGTCTTTTTTTTTTTTTTTTTTTTTTTTTATTAAAAAGTTTTTCAATACATTTTAATTATAACATCCCATTCCCCACCCCTCCCCCACCCTCTCCCACCCTCTTACCCTCCCTCTCCCCCCTCCCCCCCCCGGACTTCCCAGAGCTAGATACAAGGTATAAAAATTAAAATAACCAATCAAAAACGCCCATATGCTAACAATAATAACTTATTAATTCTCTCGCGCTTTAGCTCTTATAAATTGACTACAAGCAATATACTTATTCAAATGCTAAATAAAACTTTTTAGTCCCATATTTATTCTGGATGTAATCAATCCATTTCTTCCACTCCACAATGTATCGTTGTTGAGAATGGTCTTTCAAATATGCTGAAATCTTTGCCATCTCCGCCAGGTTGGAAACTTTTAAAGTCCATTCCTCTAAAGTCGGCAGTTCTTGCTTCTTCCAATATTGCCCTATTAAAAGTCTCGCTGCCGTAATTAAGTTCAACATCAAATTAATGTCCAACACAGTAGTATCAGTAATAATACCCAGTAAGAACAATTGCGGACAAAACTTTATTCTTTTCTTGAATATCTTCTGCATATTCCACCAGATTTTAATCCAAAATGGTTTAATCTTTTTGCAAGTCCACCATATATGAAAATACGTTGCGTCTTCGCCACCACATCTCCAACATTTAGGCTGATAGTTTGGATACATACTTGCTAACTTTCTAGGATCTAAATGCCATCTGTAAAACATTTTATAAAAGTTCTCTCTTAAATTTTGAGCTTGCGTAAATTTCACATTTCTCACCCAGATCTTTTCCCAAGTGTCCATTGTAATGACTTCCTGAATGTTCTGTGCCCATTTTATCATACAGTCCTTAACAATTTCTGTTTCTAGTTGCGCAGCGGCAGCCCTGCCTGAGCTACTCGATGTCCTCTCAGGGTTGGTGATTGAGTTCCCCAAACTTATAGTTTTGGGTGACTTCAATCTACCATCCCTGGGAGGTTCATCTGAGTTAGCTCGGGAGTTCATGGCTTCCATGACGGCCATGGACCTGACGCAAGTAATTTCTGAACCAACTCATAAGGGAGGCCACACCCTTGACCTGGTTTTTTTATCTGGACGGTGGTTTGATGATCTTGGTGGGGGCTCTCCATTTATTATGCCCCTGTCATGGACCGATCATTACCTCCTGCGGCTGGTCTTCCGTTTTGCCACCCCCCGCCGTGGGGATATGGAGCCAACTAGATGGTACCGTCCCAGGCGCTTAATGGATCCTGATAGGTTCCAGGCAGTGCTGGGGTCCCCACCTGCCTCCGTTGCTCACAACTCGGCGGATGACCTAGTGGAAGCCTGGGAAAGGGCGGCCACTGAGGCACTTGACCGAGTTGTACCCTCGCGGCCCCTGACCCGGTGCAGATCCCAACGAGCTCCATGGTTCTCCATGGAGCTCCGGGAGATGAAGCGTCGGAAACGGGGCCTAGAGAGCTGTTGGAGGTCCAGCCGATCCGAATCCGACCGGTTGCGTCTAAGAACCTTTATTAGGTCTTATCTCGCAGCGATGAGGGCGGCGAGGTGTAATTATTTCTCTGCCCTCATCGCGTCCGCAGATAATCGCCCGGCCGCCCTGTTTAGGGTGACCCGCTCCCTCCTTAATCAGGAGGTGAGGGAGGAACCCTTGCAGGGTCGTGCCGAGGAGTTTGGTCAACATCTGTCGGATAAAATCGCTCGGATTCGGACCGGTCTGGACTCCAACTGGGCAGGGTCTGGCGATCAGGATACGGGCGGTCTTGTCGATGTCATCTGGGAGGAGTTTGATTCTGTGACCCCTGAGGAAGTGGACAGGATTATGGGGAGGTTGAGCTCCACCACATGTTTATTGGACCCGTGCCCTTCTTGGCTGGTTTATGCAGCTCGGGAGAGGACACGAGGCTGGTTCCAGGCGGTTATATCTGCTTCTTTGAGTGAGGGTAGTTTCCCCGCCGTCTTGAAGGAGGCGGTGGTGAGACCCCTCCTCAAGAAGCCTGCCTTGGACCCAGCTGTGTTAAATAACTTTCGTCCAGTCTCCAACCTTCGCTTTCTTGCGAAGGTTGTTGAGACTGTGGTGGCGCATCAGCTCCCTCTGGTCCTGGATGAAGCGGATTATCTAGACCCGTGCCAATCGGGTTTCAGGCCCGGGTACAGCACGGAGACGGCATTGGTCGCTCTGGTGAATGATCTCTGGAGGGCTCGGGACAGGGGACATTCCTCTGTCCTAGTCCTATTAGACCTCTCAGCGGCTTTCGATACCATCGACCATGGTATCTTGCTGCGGCGTCTCAGGGGATTGGGAGTGGGAGGCACAGTTCTTCAGTGGTTCTCCTCCTATCTCCTGGGACGTTCGCAGTCGGTGTTGGCAGGGGGACAGAGGTCGACCCCGAGGTCTCTCGTTTGTGGGGTTCCTCAGGGGTCGGTCCTCTCGCCTCTCCTGTTCAACATCTATATGAAACCGCTGGGTGAGATCATTCGTGGTTTTGGAGTTGGGTATCATCAGTACGCTGATGATACCCAACTTTTTATTTCGACCCCAAACCACCCCAGTGATGCCCTCAACGTGATGTCCCGTTGCCTGGAAGCGGTTCGGGTCTGGATGGGGAGGAACAGACTTCAACTCAACCCTGACAAGACTGAGTGGCTTTGCATACCGGCATCCCGGGATATTCAGAATATTCCACCTCTTTCTATGGGGGGTGAGCTTTTACCCCCCGTAGATAGGGCTCGCAACTTGGGAGTCCTCCTAGATTCACGACTTACTTTAGAAGATCATATGGTGGCTGTGACTAGGGGGGCTTTTGCCCAGGTTCGCCTGGTGCGCCAGTTGCGGCCCTATCTAGACCGGGATGCCCTATGCACGGTCACTCATGCGCTCGTTACCTCTCGTCTGGACTACTGCAACGCTCTCTACATGGGGCTTCCCTTGAAGACCACTCGGAGGCTCCAACTGGTACAGAATGCAGCCGCGAGAGTTGTCTTGGGGGTTTCCCGGTACTCCCATGTTACACCTTTACTCCGCGAGCTGCATTGGTTACCAGTTGTCTTCCGGGTGCGATTCAAGGTTCTGACGATGGTTTATAAGGCCCTACATGGCTTGGGTCCGGAGTACCTCGGGGATCACCTGCTGCCGGCGTCAACATCCCTCCGCCCAGTGCGTTCCCACAGAGAGGGCCTCCTCAGGGTGCCGCCGGTCAGGGAATGTCGGCTGGTGGCCCCCAGGGGGAGGGCCTTCTCTGTGGGCGCACCGGCTTTATGGAATCAGTTGCCGATTGAGCTCCGGATGGCACCTGACCTCCGCTCCTTCCGACGCGATCTGAAGACCTACTTATTCGAACAAGCCGGCCTGGCCTGATGGGGGATGGGTTAGGGTTTTTATTGTGGGTTTTATCTTATTTTATTGTTTTAGGGGCATCTTGTTTAATTCTCTTTTAATTTTTGTAGTACTGTTTTTTAACATGTATTGCCCTGTTCACCGCCCTGAGTCCTTCGGGAGAAGGGCGGTATATAAATAAAATTAATAATAATAATAATAATAATCTCTATCAATGCAAGATATATCCGTTTGATATGCGCTGGTCCCTGATTTCTAATTTGTTTTACCAGATTTTCATCATCCCTCAAAAAACCAATCTTCTGATCTTCTTTCCACCTGGCTTGTAATTGTCCATATTGAAACCAAGTTTGTACAATCTTTTTTTCTCGTAAAAGATTGTATGACTTCAAACACCATACATTCCTCTCCAAAGTCAAAATTTCCTTATATGTAATCACATCATGTTTAAATCCAACATTTATATTCTCTATTGCGTGTTTGGGTATTGCCCATAACGGTATCTTATAATTTAATTTTTGTCTGTGCTTTTTCCAAACTCTCAACAAAGCATTCCTCAAAATATGCATTTTAAAAACATTATCTACCTTTTTGTCATATAGTAAATATGCGTGCCAACCAAATAACAAGTCATGCCCTTCAAGATTTAAGAGTCTCGCCTGTGTCAAATTAATCCAATCACTTATAGCTGATAATGCAGCAGCTTCATAATATAATTTAAAATTGGGCATTCTTAGACCACCTCTTTCACGTGTATCCTGCATAATTTTAAATTTGACCCGTGGCCTTTTCCCTGCCCAAACAAATTTATTGATACCCTTCTGCCACTCCTCCAAATTTGAATCCTTTTTGAGAATGGGTATCATTTGAAACAAAAATAAAAATTTTGGCAGAACATTCATTTTTACTGCTGCAATTCTTCCCAATAATGATAGTTGTAATTTTTTCCAACTATCCAATTCTTTTTGCACTTTATTCCATAACTTTTCATAATTATTTTTATATAATTTAACATTTGAGGGTGCTAAATATACCCCCAAATATTTAACTCTTTCAACAATTTCAAATCCAGTTAAGCTTTCTATAGAAACCTTTTGTGATACTGTCATATTTTTAGATAAAATTTTAGTTTTTTGTATGTTAATCTTAAATCCAGAAACTTTCCCATATTGAAATATTAACTCCATCAATTCCATAACAGAATTTTCTGGATGTGTCAAAGTAATAACCAGATCATCCGCAAAAGCCCTCAATTTATAGTCCTGATCTCTTATTTGAACTCCCTTAACTATTTCCGAATTCCGTATTTTAATCAATAATATCTCCAATGTTAAAACAAATAATAAAGGTGATAACGGGCAACCCTGCCTCGTACCCTTTTCAATATTGCATATTTCAGTCAAACTATTATTAACAATTATTCGAGCTGTTTGCTTCTGGTATATTGCCCTAATTGGTTGTAAAAATTCATCCCCAAAGTTCATTTTATCTAATACTTTCAACAAAAATTTCCAATCCAATTGATCAAAAGCTTTTTCAGCATCCAAAAAGATCAGTGCTGCAGGGATCTGGTTATTCCTTTCCAAAAATTCCAACAAGTCAACTATATGTCTCACATTATTTTTCATTTGTCTACCACTTATAAACCCAGTTTGATCACCATGAATCACCTGTTGCAATACCCTCATAAGTCTACTAGCTAACACCTTAGCAAATATCTTGTAGTCCGTATTCAAAAGTGAAATTGGCCTATAATTTTTTGCTTGAGTAACATCCTGATCTTCTTTAGGAATTAAAGAAATAAAAGCAGTTTTCCAAGACGGGGGTACTCCTCCCCCCTTTTGAATTGTCTGAAACAGTTCCTTTAATGGCTTTATCATCTCAAACTGTAGATTTTTATAATACACAGCAGTCAAACCATCGGTGCCTGGTGCTTTACCTACTTTTAACTGTTTAATTGCCAAATATATTTCTTCCTCAGTTATCAACTGATTCATTTCTTCTTTTTGCTCTTGCGTAAGAACCGGAATATCAAAGTCTTTTAAATATAAATCAATGTCCATTTCATTAATCTTGTCGCTAGCATATAATTTAGAAAAAAAATCAACAAAAGTTTCCTTAATAAGATTCTGTTGATACACAATCTTCCCCTTATGTTCTATTTTGTCTATATTAGAAACCCTTTGCTTCTTCCTTAACATATATGCTAACCATCTGCCTGGTTTATTGGCATTGCAAAAAGTATTATGCCTTGCAAACCGTAAATTAGTTGCCACCTGATCAGCCATTAACTTATCAAATTGTCCTCTTAACAGCTTAATAGTCTCTTTAATCTTCACATCCGATGGGTTCAAAATTAAAGCCTTTTCTTTTTCTTTAATCTCTGTCTCTAATTCTTTCCTCCTAAATTCCAAATTGCGTCTATATTTGTTATTAAGATATATCAACACTCCTCTCATATATGCCTTACTAGCATCCCATACCATTTCCATAGAAGTACCCTTATGCATATTCATTTCAAAAAAAACCTTCATCTGTTTCTTACACTCTTCCACATTTTTCTGATTTCTAAACAGATTCTCATTTAAACGCCAGGAACGTCGTTCTCTAATGTCGTTTCCAATCTCCAGCCAAACTGGACTGTGATCAGGCATAGTCTTTGAACAAATCTTTATCCTCTTAGTTCTAAAAAAGAGATCATTAGACAATAATATAAAATCAATCCTGGAAAAAGATTGGTGTCTATCTGAAAAAAAAGTATAGTCTCTTTCTTGTAAGTTTCTCTCCCTCCAAACATCACGTAATTCCATATCGTCCATCATCTCAAAAAAAGATTTAGGCAATTTAGCATGACTTGGGGTACTTCTGTAGGATCCACTCTTATCCATTTGTACGTCCAAAACACCATTCCAATCTCCCATAAAAATAAAAGATTTGTAATCCAATTGGGTAATCCTGCTGTGTAATAAACTATAAAAATCAGCTTGCTGTTGATTAGGTGCATATAATCCGACCAGAAGAGTTCTTTTACCTTCTAATAACAAGTCCACAATAACATATCTTCCTTGTTGATCAGCTTCAATTAATTCTGCCGTAATTGTATTCTTGACATAAATAACCACTCCATTTTTCTTGTTAACTGCAGACGCAATAAATTGTGTACCTAATCTTGAATTTGATAAATACTTTTGGTCCATAACTCTAATATGTGTTTCTTGTAAACAAATAACGTCAGTCTTAAATTGCTTTAAATATTGAAAAATTTTCTTTCTCTTTTGTGGTGAGTTTAATCCATTAACGTTCCAAGTTAAAAACTTAGTCACCATTTCTGGCAACCCGAAGCTTTTGAAGCGCGTCATCCAAAATCCCTTTTACATTTTTAGGTCGCGCTCCTCCCACAGCTTGGCTATAGGTACATTTTGGAAGTTCCACAACAATCTGCTGGTCTAGGTCTTGCTCACGTCTGGCTCGCC
Source organism: Daboia siamensis (assembly GCA_024449315.1). Classification (NCBI taxonomy): domain Eukaryota; kingdom Metazoa; phylum Chordata; class Lepidosauria; order Squamata; family Viperidae; genus Daboia; species Daboia siamensis. The sequence continues at coordinate 351,424 of JAKJMR010000464.1, forward strand.
TCGAAGCAGCTCGAGTTACCCTCTGGTCCTTTGCTTCCTCTAATGTTGAAATTTGAATCACTCCTGCTGCAGTCTCTTCTATTTGTGTTCCTTCAGCATCATATGACTTTCCCTCCTTTGTTGGTTCCAGAAGTGGTATGGGGATTGCTTTTAAAACATTGCTATAGAAATCACGTGCCTGCAGGACTGTAGCAAGACGGTATCTGGTATCTTCAAACATTACCACCATACCCACTGGAACCTCCCATCTAAACCTGACATCACGTCGCTTAAGCTCCTGTGCCAGAAATGCAAATTCCTTTCGTTTCCTTAGAATTTTTGGAGGAATCTCTTTCAAAACCAAAACTTCTTGGTCTGCAATCACAAGCTTTGTATTATAAGAAACTTGAATAACTTCATTCCTGATTGCTCTCTTTGTAAAATAAACAACCACATCTCTTGGTAATTTCCTTTGTCTCGCAATCCAGGAGTTAACACGGAAAATTTTGTCTATATCTTCTGCAATTTCTTCAGCTGGCCTTCCCAGCACCTCTTCGAGAGCAACAGAAACCAATTTTTTCAAATCTTCCTTTAAATTCTCCTTAAGGCCCCTTATCCTCACAGCAAACTCCATTTCATGATATTGTACCAATGTCAGGTCATAATCAATTTTATCCACCACATTTTCAGTCTCTAATATCTTTGCATCCAATTTAATATTGTTTTGAGTAAGGTCCTCCACTCTTTCGTCAAGGCGCTCAATACATGTCGCCATGCCTTGAAATACATGCAAGATTTCCTCCCTTATTACTGAAAACTTTTCTGTCAGCTTCTCATCCATCTTCTCATCTATCATCACAGCCAAATGCTGTGAGTGTTTTTCCAAAGCATCTTCCAAAACTTTTACTGTTAAGACAGGCGAAGGTAAAGGTGCAGGAGGTGCTAACACTTGCGCTGAAGATTGCAGCAGAGGGGAAGCCCCCGTAGTTTTAGAAAGTTTAGAAGAAGATTTAGCCGCCATCTTTTCCCTCTTTTGCATGGTATAGGGTCTTCTGCTTGAACAGCGGATTGGACTAGATAAGGTCCCTTCCAGCTCTATTCTGGTTGATAGTCTAACAAAGAGAAGGACTAGTGGTGAGATGACAGCAGTCTTCCCGTACTTGAGGGGCTGCCACACACAAGAGGGGGATCAACCTGTTCTCCAAAGCACCTGAAGGCCGGGCAAGAAAGTAATGGATGGAAGATCATTAAACAGAGATCCAGTGTAGAACTAAGGAGAAATTTCTTTCTTGTTCTTTTTGAAAACAAATAATCAGTGAAAGAGCTTACCTCTGGAGGTTGAGGGTGGGGGTGGAGCATTCTATTTTTCAAATAAAATGAACTTTTAAAAAACCTGTTCACTTCAACCTATTAGCTCAGTCACATCAGCCGAGTGCAATCTTCCAAGTTAAGATAATAGTTCAGATCTTGACTGGAGTTGTTCACCAAATGAACACTGTGACTTGGATTAACCCTGTCACTGCAGGGTGTTTTTTTCTGTTTGTCAGCTACGCACGTCTTACTCTGTTTTTTTTTTTCTGCCAGCTGCATTGTAATCTTATCATTGTAACCAAGGTGATTGTCACATGTCCAGCCATGTTATGGTTTCATGTCTGGATCTGCTATGATGTGCGCATGTTCAGCCACAAAAGTTTACTTCTACTACTACTTCTACTCCCTCGCTTTGTGCTGTTTGATGACAGAGAGCATGTAGTCAGTTAGGGAGATCTTGCGTCTCCCTGACAAACCTGGATCTTTTTCCTTCTCCGGAGTCAGTTACTCGTCTCCCTCTTTCCAGGCTGAGGAATGGGACATTGGGAGTTATGGAGCTCAACCTTCTTGAGGTTACTAAGGAATCTCTATAAATTCTGGCTATTTTGAAAAGTGCCCTGGATGCCATTTATCTCCTATGTGATTCAACACTTCCACTGATGTGTATTCCCAACGCCTTTGTGTATCTAAGCCATCACACAGAAGCAATTGCCCCTGGCAGATCTTTCTCCTGGACGTTTATTCAAAGACCCCATTTCCTCATCAAAAACAGAGCCTTCCAAGAGCAGCCATAATTTCCGTTTACCCCAGGCCCCCACCCCACATCATAAAATACCTTAGATCAGGGGTGTCAAACTCAATTTCATTGAGGGCCGCATCAGCATTGCGGTTGCCCTCAGGGGGCTGGGTGGGTGTGGCCTGGGTGGGCATGGCCTACTGGGTGGGCGTGGCTAGAGTGCGTATGGCCTACTCGGTGGGCGTGGCCAGCTCTACATCGGTTGCATCAAGGGTGCCTATGGGGGCCTGGGCAGGAGTGGGACAGATCTGAGGGTCTCTGGCGGAAGGAGGGTCTCTGGGCCAGGGCCAAGGCAGTGGGGGCCGTTCCCTCACTGTTTCCAGGATGGCTTCGCGGGCCACATGAAACAACTTCGCGGGCCGGATCTGGCCCCCGGGCCTTGTGTTTGACATGTCTGCCTTAGATAAACAAATTTATACTCTGTGGGATGTTTCTCATATGCCTGCGGTCTCTAAGGAGGAATCATACTTTGGGAATCAGAGGGGCGAGGGAGAGATGAAAGCGGGATGAGAAAGATCATTTTAGGAGCGAAAATAACAACACAAGGTGGGCAGATGCTGAAGGCTTCTGGATCTTCTGAAGCAAGGCTAGAAAGATGCTACCACAGTGCCATCTGAAGGTCCAACGGAGAATCGTTTTAGGGCTGGATCCTCAGCTTCCAGGTCTGGATCTTCTGCTTCTTTGGATGAAACAGAGGAAGGGGCTTCTAAGGATGCTCTAGCTCAGGGGTCTTCAAACTTGGCCCTTTTATGACTTGTGGACTTCAACTCCTTGAATTCCTCAGCCAGCCATGAAGTCCACAGGTCATAAAGGGGCCATGATACCTGCTGTAGATTGGGGGTCTTCAAACTTGGCCCTTTTATGACTTGTGACTTCAATTCCCAGAATTCGGGGAGTTGAAGTCCACAAGTCATAAAAGGGCCACATTTGAAGAGCCCTGCTCTAGGTGAACAGGAAGATAAGTAGACCTTCTTCCCAGGTGTATCAAAGTCTGGTCCAAAGTCCTCCAAGCTGGTACCAAATCTTCTCAGATCACCACCACTTCCATTGTTCTTTGCAAGAAGGGAATTATTTGTAAGTCAAGGTTGAACTGTGAGGTCCTGGGTGCTTGGTTGTCTTCTTGCAGACATTTTGTTACCAAACTAGGTAATATCATCAATGCTAGAAAGGAATGGGGTTTGCTGAGTGGAGAAGGGTGAAGGAGGAGGAGGAGGAGGAGGACCGTGGGTTCCTTAGCGCTCTCTGAGTTGGATTATTTCTTGCAGACGTTTCATGATCCAGCTAGGGAACATCATCTGATGACTTTACCAGTTTGGGTCCTGAAAGGTCTGCAAGAAAAACAAGCTCAGAGGCCACCAAGGACCACCTCAGCTGAGAAGATGCTGAAAATATTTGCTTGATCTGGGCATTGCTAATGGACACTGCACCAGAGCATGTCTCTCTTCACTTGACTCGGTTAGTTGTATCATGTGGACTTGATTCCTTCCTTGTTTGGCTCATTTGCCCTCTGAAATGAACAGGAACACGTGTGGAGCAAACATTGGGATGATATTTTAACAGAGTCACCCTGGCAGTAACTTTACATCTTCATTGGAGCCGATGTTGGAGGAGAAAGCTCTTTGTCTCTGTCTGTCTGTCTGTCTGTCTTTCTCTCTCTCTCTCTGTGTGTGTGTGTGTGGTGTGAATCAACAAGAAGCAAAGTAAGACATCTCAATGCAAGTATTTTTCATTCCCTACCCTGTTGCTCTAGGCAACCAGCTTGAGTGGGCTATTGTCTCTAACCTTAAAAACTGATTATAGGGTACTTCACTGCCTCATACTGACTTAAAGAGGATTAGAAGGTGGTGTAAAGCTGGCTTAGGGACTATGTTCACAAAGCCTCAAAGGCATCTGCAGATTTCCTTGTTCAAGAAGTGATTAACTCATTTAGCAACTGGTGTGTGCACGCAGGAGGGGAAAAAAAAAAAAAAAAGAACACGTAACATGAAAATACCAGCCAGCTGGCAATTAGAGGATGTACGGGTAGTTCTCTAGTTCTCGCTGGTGCATGTCAGAATCCAGATAGGAGTAGAGGATGCCTTGATCATGGTGGGAATAAGAAGTTTGTATCTGAAGGATGGGACTGATAGAGGGTTGGATGGAAGAAAGTAAAACAGAATCGTCGTATTTGGTGCTGGGATCTGTCACCTCTTAATGCAACCTGTTATTGAAATATAGCTTCATCCAGTCTTTTTCTGACTATGTAGCTGATATAACTGCAGGAAATCCTCCTCCTCTTCCTCCTCCTCCTCCTCCTCCTCCTCCTCCTCCTCCTCCTCCTCCTTTCTCCTTTCTCTCTCTCTGTCCTAATCAAGGAGGGAAAATAAGCTTAAATCGGCATTTCTGGCATCTGACTCCTTAGGAAACAAATAAACATACATACATGCTCCAACACTGGAAGTTTTTAAAAAGAGACTGGACAACCATTTGTCTGAAATGGTATAGGGTTTCCTGCCTGGGCGGGGGGGGGGGGTCAGACTAGAAGACCTCCAAGGTCCCTTCCAACCCTATCATCAGCATCATTAATCATTGAACAGTCAGCCAGATGTTCAAGCTGGATTTGGCATTTTTGACTACCTATCGAGTCCTTACCAAGGACCTGAGATAGGCAGATGTGGGTATTTGAATTGACGGTATTACAGATCTCCTCACAGGATGGAAGCTGTTCCTAGTAAGGCCGCCTTTTGCAATTGACTAATGGCGAATTGGTCAATGCCGATAGTGCTCAAGTGCTGCTCCAGTTGTTTTGGGATTGCACCTAACGCCCCTATTACTATTGGTACTACCCTTGCTTGCCTTTGCCACAGTCTTTCTATTTCTATTTGTAGGTCTTTGAATTTGGTTATCTTCTCTAGTTCTTTCTCTTCTATTCTGCTGTCTCCAGACACTGCCACGTCCACTATCCAGACTTTTTTGTCTTTCTTATCGACAATTGTTAAGTTCGGGATATTAATGCAGGGCTAGAAAAATCTGTGGCCTTCTTGATATTTCTTCCTACAATCTTAGTAGCATAGGCCAGCATGGCAAATGGTGAGGGACAGTGTAAGATGTAGTTCAGCCTTTGCTGGAAGCTATTGATTTCTCTCCTCTGTGTTCAAGGGTATTCAAGGCAATCTTCCAAACAAAATTGGACAAATGTTTGTCCAGGATGGTATAAGGGCTCCTGCCTTGGGCAGGGGGTTGGGATAGAAGACCCCTAGGGTCCCTTCCAGCCTTAGGATTTTAGGATTGAGTTCCTGCAACCCAGCTAGTGTATCCAAGTTCCTGAAGTGGTGTAGGAGGAGAAACTGTGCTTTTTCTTTAACCCACACAATGCACAGCAGCCCTCTGCATATGTTGGCGCAACCACATATGGAAGGCAGCTGTTAACCTTCAGCTCACCAAAGGCCAAAGAGAATTAAAGACTGAGATACTGCTGGAGTTACATCAGCGCCTCATTTGACAGAGAAGCTGTTAGCCATTAACCTTTCCTCTAGCAAGTGGAACAAGGAACCTGCACATAAACGCAGTGGGCGAAGAAAGAAATTGCTGCATTTGGTGTCTATTAATGTGGGTCTCCTTGGAATCTCCAGTTCTCAGAGCCAGTTGAAGTGACGGAGAGAATCCATCAGGGACCCTTTCCCCGTGTTCTGCTAGCAAGGGATCATGTTCCGCATCTGGTATCTGGGGTGAGTAGATGGGGTGAGTAGATGGGCTTGCTGATGAGGAACGGGGTGCTAGGTAGCTGATCTGGTTCCAACCTGCTTGAAGTTCATTTTACACTGGGGGGGGGGGGAGGGACAGAGCATAGCTGTGACCACAGCAAAATAGTTGTAGTTTCAACGGGTGGTTAGATTCCAGCTAGGTTTGATAAGCTAGCTTTCTAATCCTACTGCACCTCCTGTCGCTCAGCCCATAGCCTTTTTCCAATAGCTGAAAGCCTATCACAGGGAAGAGGGTGGAACAAGATAAGGACAATTAACCAGTAGAACAACCTGCCTCCAGAAACGGTGAATTTCCAACACTGGAAGTCTTTAAGATGAGACTGGACAGCCATTTGTCTGAAATAGTATAGGGATTCCTGCCTGAGCAGGGGGTTAGACTAGATGACCTCCAGGGTCCCTTCCGACTTCATCATCATCATCATCATCATCATCATCGATCATCGCACAGTTAGCCAGATGTTCAGACTGGATTTGGCATTTTTGTGTACCTATCGTGTCCTTACCAAGGACCTGGGATAGGCAGATGTGGATGTTGGATGGTGTTACAGATCTTGTCGCAGGATGGAAGCAGTTCCCAGTAAGGCCGCCTTTTGCAATTGACTAATGGCAAATTTGTCAGTGCCGTTGATGGTGTTCAAGTGGTGCTTCAGCTGTTTTGGGATTGCACCCAAGGTGCCTATTACTATTGCTTGCTTTTGCCACAGTCTTTCTATTTCTATTTATAAGTCTTTGTATTTTGTTATCTTCTCCAGTTCTTTCTTGTCTATTCTGCTGTCCACAGGCATTGCCACGTCCACCATCCAGACTTTTTTGTCATTATCATCATCATCATCATCATCAATGGGTGGAAGCTCCTCAGAGGGAGATCCAGTCGTGACCTAAGGAGGGATTTCCTGACAGTGAGAACCATTAATCAGTGGAGCAGCCCTTGGAAATGGTGGGTGCTCCATCACTGGAGGTTTTCAAGAAGAGAGTGGACAATCTTTTGTCTTAGATGGGACGAGGATTCCTGCTTTGGGCAGTGGGTTGGTTTAGAAGACCTCCAAGGAATGAAAGGAGTGAAAGTGAAAGGAGACCCTGGAACAGGAACAATGTAATGTAGCTGTTGCCTTGCTGGTACAACCGAGCATGCAAACCTATTTTTGAATCAAACAGATGCTTCCTCAGTGCCAATGTTGGATCTTCAAAGATCTACTACAATCAGATGAAAACAGGCGCTTGTTCTAGGCTTTCGAAATTGCAGAGGTTTTATCTTTTATTGTAAGGAGGATGTTCCAGTTCTCTTTGGATAGGATCCATTTGGGCAACTTTTCCAGTTCTGTCCCTAGCGTAGCTTCTTTGTAAGATCTGAAGTCTAGTTTTGCAAGAAAATTGGTGAAATCCCTCTCTACGCCTTCCTAAACACTTTCTCCCCACCACCACCCTGGAAGAAAGAGCTTCCCATGTTTGTTTGCTAATGTTTTTCTTAACTGAAACTTTCTCCTACCTTTTCCTTCTCTCTAAGCCAAAGCCCCCAAACATCTGCTGGAGCTTCATAAAATGGGTAAACAAGTTGGAATCATCAAGTGGCTTATTTTCCAACCAGCTGTGAGCAACTACAGAAAGCTACTCCTGCAAAATGCCCAAGTCTTTCTTCTGTGAATGAAAACAACTTTGGAAGATCTCCTGATGAAGTTGGTACCTTCAAGCCCATAAAGGTGTGCTGTGATGGAACTGCTCCTGAGTAAGGCGGAACTAGAACTCACCATCTTCTGGTGATTGACCCAAAGACACCCAGCTGGCTTTCATGCCTAGGGCAGGACTAGAACTTATAGTCTACTGGTGATTGGCTCAAAGACACCCAGCCGGCTTTCATGCCTAGGGTGGGACTAGAACTTATAGTCTACTTGGTGATTGGCTCAAAGACACCCAGACGGCTTTCATGCCTAGGGTGGGACTAGAACTTATAGTCTACTGGTGATTGGCTCAAAGACACCCAGCCTGCTTTCATGCCTAAGGCAGGACTAGAACTCATAGTCTCCTGGTAATTGGCTCAAAGACACCCAGCTGGCTTTCATGCATGGCAGATCTATACCATTTTGGACAAATGGCTGTCCAGTCTCTTTTTGAAAGCCTCCAGTGATGGGGCACCCACAGCTTCTGAAGGCAAACCGTTCCACTGGTTGATTGTTCTCACCATTAGGACGTGTCTCCTTAGCTCTGGGCTGCTTCTTTTTTTTGCTGAACTGTCCGGTGGAGAGTTGTCCCATGGCAAGTCGGCCACCTCAAGGTGTCCCCTGCTGAGACCCCTTCCCAATATTTCTAAAAGCATTGTGCTTATAGCAACTGATCATGGGCTAGCTCTAGATCAGGGCTCTTCAAACTTGGCCCTTTTATGACTTGTGGACTTGGCCAGGCTGAGGAATTCTGGGAGTTGAAGTCCACAAGTCATAAAAGGGCCAAGTTTGAAGACCCCTGCTCTAGATTTTAGAGAATTAATCCTCTAGAATCAAGAGTCAAGAATCTCTCCCCACCCCTTTTTTTAAAGGCAACTGTTGTTACCGACTTGTAACAACAGCTGAGAGCAAAAAAAAGATACCAGGAACTTGTGTCTGGGTTTAAGTGCTGTAATTAAATTACATCCATAATGCATAGTGTTTACACTGCAATACATTATTAATAATAACAACAGCGACTTCTAAGGTCCATCCTCAAAACAGAAGCTTCCTTGAGATGCTTCATTGGTCTGTTCACACACAATTTTCATACATCTCTAAAGATTACCATTTTAACAGCTTTGGGTATAGATACTGCCAGGCAGTTAGAGTTGACAGTGCATAAATCTATTTCCCTAAACACTCAATTTTCTTATGGCAGTGAAATCAATTTGAATCTGTCTGGATTTTATTCTAAAGTCTATTAATGCCTCATTCCCCCCCCCCTCTCCCCCTCCCCCTCCCCCTCTCCCTCTCCCCCTCTCTCTTTCTCTTTCCCTTTCTTTCATGTCACTTTCAACCACCTCACTTTTTCTGGGATTTAATTCAGCAGACACTGATACAACCTCTCTTTTATCTCCTTATGCCAACAGAACTTAATTAGCTGTGAAGGGGGAAATAAAGAGGAATGTACAATTAGCCTTTTGCCGATAAAGGGGAAGCTGATGTGACATTCCCTAATCAGGTAGGTTGTTCTCAGTAGTGGTAACCTTTGCGCAACAAGGTCAGCTGTGTGGTTCTTCTCAGGCAAAGAACTCTGAGGAAGTTGAGGCCCACAGGATGTCATTAAAGCTCCCTGCAGTTTTACTACAAGAAGGATGCCTACAAACACATGTTTGTTAACAGTATCTTCTGGGGTAAGATGTCAAGAAGAGATGGCTAGGTGTGGTCTCATTGACACTTTGGTTAGGACAGTGGGGTCCTTGGTGCTCTCTGAGCTTGCTTGTTTTCTTGCAGATGTTTCATGACCCAACCAGGAAACATCATTGGTGTTAGAAGGGAGTGTGATTTGCAGGGAGGAGGAGGAGGAGGAAGGAAGGAAGGAAGGAAGGAAGGAAGGAAGGAAGGAAGGAAGGAAGGAAGGAAGGAAGGAAGGAAGGAAGGAAGGACAGACTATGGGGTCCTTGGTGCTCTCTGAGCTTGCTTGTTTTCTTGCAGATGTTTTATGACCCAACCAGGAAACATCATCAGTGCTAGAAGGGAGTGGGATTTCCAGGGAGGAGGAGGAGGAGGAGGAGGAGGAGGAGGAGGAGGAGGAGGAGGAGGAGGAGGAAGTTGTGGGGTCCTTAATGCTCTCTGAGTTTGGTTGCTTTCTTGCAGAGATTTCATTACCCAAAGTAGGTAATATCATCCATGCTAGAAGGTTTGTGGAAGAGGAGGAGGTGGAGGTGGAGATGGAGGAGCAGGAGGAGGAGGAGGAATTTCCTAGCTAGTGTGACTTTTGCTGAGGACTATGGGAGTTGAAGTCTTCACATTTGGAGGTCAACGTTCTCAAAGATGGTTCTGATGATGATCTCGATGTGACGATCTTCTCAACATGACAATCTCCTCTGGCGGCCATCTCAGGCTGGCGCACAAAAGGATGAGCTCTTATCGAGAATGGGAGATGATAGGAACAGGCTGAACTTTATGAATTAAAGGGCCTGGCATTTAACAAGACTGTGCTTCCAGATGACAAATTCTTAATTCTACTGAAGCTATTCTGAGACTGAGGGTGATGTTACCAGATTTCCCCCACTATGCTGTTCTAACTCCATCCACTTAGAATGAAATGGAAAACGGGTACATACCGAGGAGATCACTATTGAGAAGGTCACTGTTTCTTCCAAAAAGGAAAAAGCATCTCCACATCTCTGCACGGTGCCAAGGAAGAAGAGTGATGCTCTGAGTTCTTTCTGCTACTATCAATCTGATTGGGCCATTTTTATTCTCCGGAGGAAGCCGGTGAGGTTATGAGATTTAAAAAGATCCATAGATCATGCTGCCTCATTAATTTTCCATTTGGACTCTGGTGTCAAGACGAAGTCTTATTAAGCCATTGCCTGGAGTAATTCTCCATGGCAGACAGATGCAGTCTGACTCTCTTTTTGCATTTTTCATCCTAGAAAAATGGTGATTTTTTTCCACGAGAGGACCTGCCGTGCCATTAATGGATTCTCTTTTTAAAAAAGAAGGAAGTTTGAAGGCCTCTTTGTGGTTTCGCTATTCCTTGACATCTTCCAGGACAAACATCTCAATGGATATTTATTTTGAGGAATAAATGCATTCCCTTGGAAATAATGAAAAAGCAGGGAGAAATGTGAGAGAAGGAAGGAAGGAAGGAAGGAAGGAAGGAAGGAAGGAAGGAAGGAA
>JAKJMR010000464.1:449541-464473 GCA_024449315.1 Daboia siamensis
CTATTCTATTCTATTCTATTCTATTCTATTCTATTCTATTCTATTCTATTCCTTATTTTCTATTCCATTCCATTCCATTCCATTCCATTCCATTCTATTTTGAAGGGACCTTGGAGGTCTTCTAGTCCAACCCCTGCTCAAGCAGGACACATTATACCATCCTAGACAAATGGCTGTCCAGTCCCTTCTTAAAAACCTCCAGTAATGGAGCACCCAGAGTTTCTGGAAGTTCCACTGATTATTTGTTCTCACTGTCAAGAAATTTCTCCGTAGTTCTTGGTTGGATCTTTCTTTAATGAACTTCCATCCATTACTTTTTGTCCTGCCCTCTGGAGGTTTGGAGAATAAGCCAATCCCTTCTTCTTTGTGACAGCCCCTCAAGTACAGGCAGATTGTTACCGTGTCCTCTCTAATCCTTCTCTTTGATAGGCTACCCATAGCTACGTCCCTCAATCGCTCGTCGTTCAATTTAGCCTCCAGTCCCCTAATCATCTTTCTTGCTCTTCTCTGCCTTCTTTCTAGGCGCTCGGCATCTTTTTTTTTGTATCGCGGTAACCAGAATGGTACACAATGTTCTAATTGCACGGCCTCACTAGTACAGCACAAAGAGACATTATTACTTCTTGTGATCTTGAATACAGCCCAGGGCTACACTGACTTTTTTTTTTAACAGCCACAGCCCTCGCTTTGTAATACTGGTGTGGCTGGGCCTGTAATTTCGATGCCACACACCTGAACGACTTTTCTTGTTTTGTGGTTTGCAAAGCATAATTCCTTTCCCTTTAAAAAAACAACAACACACACCTCTTTCAGCATGTCTGGCTTTTTTTTTTTTTTTTTTTTTTTTAAATTCTTGGTGTGAAGTAGTCCAGGAGAGTTCCTGAGGGCAAGTCTGTTCTTTTCTTCTAGGTTGATTGGATCGGGATTAATTATTTTTTTTCTCCTCTGGCGGATGTGACAGTCGGGGTGATGTAGGCGTGCCGTACCGGCTTAGCGCAATCCCTTTGAGCTTTTTAATTAAAGCCAGCAGGCAGACTGTGTTCGCTTTTGAAGTTCTGCTTTCGCTTACACCTGTCCCCGGGGCTACCTTCAAAATGCCAGTGTGTTGCTGGGTCCTCTTGGTCCACCCGATAAATGGTCGAGGCTTATGAAGAATTAGTGCAAATCTTCCCCAGGAGTTGGGGAGTGGCAAATTGAACGCTCAGGCTGTTAATCTTGAATTGGAAGACTGGAAGCCCGCGGTAGCAGTGTTTGCGTTTCTGAATAGCAATGTAGCATTTGAAGTATTAAAGGAATGGATAGGGCTCAGGAAGATGGGCTTTGAGTAATTAATGACCGCAGGCGTGAAAATCGCGCAGAACTAGGACCTCCCAGGTGCACGCCTTCGCCGGGGGTCCTGCCACCGATCCCTTAAATTCTAAAGAGAGGGCACCATGCACAAATGGTAAAAGGGAGGGGATTTATAGTCCTACAACACTTAGAAACTCTAAAGATCCACACGCTACTCACTCCCTTGGCTGTTCTATTTTAAAAGCCAGGTTGGTCTGTGGATTCTAGTCCTACCTTAAGCATGAAGGCCAGCTGGGTGACTTTGGGCTAATCACCAGGAGATGGTGAGTTCTAGTTCCGCCTTAGGCATGAAAGCCAGCTGGGTGACTTTGGGCTAATCACCAGGAGATGGTGAGTTCTAGTTTTGCCTTAGGCATGAAAGCCAGCTGGGTGACTTAGGACCAATCACTAGGAGAGTGGGAGTTCTAGTCCCATCTTAGCCATGAAAACCAGCTGGGTCACCTTGGCCAACCACAGAATGCACAAGTTGGAAATATACTAAGGGAATAGAACTAAAGGTAGTCCTTGACTTACAACAGTTCATTTAGTGACCATTCAAAGGGGACAGGACCATTTTTCACACTTATGAGCATTGAATCAGTCTCAACAGAGGAAGCGGAGGGGAGTAAGACGCAAGTATTCGCTAGTTCTCCTTTCCTTCTGCCCCCTCCCCAAAGAGGATTGCACCAGCCTCCCAGTGGAGCCGTCACAAAAGGTCAAGTCGATACATCCATCCAGACAAACATCTCTCTGTGTTCGTTCGTGTCCTCCCCCGTCCCTCCCCAGGGATTTTACAATCCCTTTGGAGCAAATTTATAACAAATACTTGGAGTGGTGCTTTGCTGATTGAGCAATGGAATACAGGCAGTCCTCAATTTACAACAGTTCGTTTAGTAACTGCTTGAAGTTACAACGGCACTGGAAAAAGTGACTTATGACCCTTTTTTCACACTTACAACTGTTGCAGCATCTCCATGGTCAGATGATCAAAATTCAGACACTTGGCAACTGACTCACATTTATGATGGTTGCAGTGTCCCAGGGATCATGCGATCCCTCTTGTGACCTTCTGACAAGCAAAGTCAACGGAAAAGCCAGATTCACTTAACAACCGTGTTACTAATTTAACGACTGCAGTGATTCACTTAACAACTGTGGTAGGAAAGGTCATCAAATGGGGCAAAACTCACTTTAACAAACGTTTCACTTAGCAATAGTCCTCAGACATTGAGGACTATCTGTACTGCGAGGATTCTTCTAGCAAGATTACAATACCCTCCCAGTTGCTCCAGGTTGGTGTGGAATATGGTGAAATTAAAGTCTTCCATTTCTGAAGACGTCATGGATGTATCCCAGTAGGTTTTGGATCAAGAATACAAAAGTGGTTTATCATTGCTTTCTTCTGGGATTTGTTTTTTAAAAATTATATTCTTGGGATCTCCCTTGCAGTACTAATCAGATTGCACCTTGTTTAACTTTTCGTGATCAGTTTTGTCTAAAGGCTAAGTGAGAACAATCAACCAATGGAAGCTTTCAAGAAGAGACTGGACTGCCATTTGTCAAAAATGGTGTAGGGTCTCCTGCTTGGGTGGGGGGTTGGATTAGATGACTGATGAGGTCCCTTCCAATTCTGTTATTCTAATTCTAATCCAAAAGTACTTTTGAAAGTCTTGAAGCAGAAGCTGGGTGTTGCTGTCCATAGTGCTGGAACTGGTGCTATCCATGGTCCTGAATCTGCATACTTCAATGCACTTCCATTTCTTGACTTCTGATGCATTCTTTCATTTAAACGGTTACTGATCCGAATGACTAAAACTCTTCTGGATAAGATAAAAGGTCCTAGGAACTTACAGGAAGTCACAAAGCCCAATTGGTAGTAAATATCAAAACACTAATTTGGAAAGTGTCAGCATTTACAATTCTTCAGGCTGTTCTCTTCCCAGACAGCCATTCAAAATGAAAGAAGAAATTTGATTAGATCTCAGGCAAGGAAAGAAGGGTATATTAAGAGTAGGGTGTGTTTCACAAATAATGGATCTTCCAACAGTTTTTTAGATCTCACAACGTAGCAGCCCTGCTACTCTTTTTAGAAGGTGCTGTCTCAATAAATGATAATTTTCTGTGTACTCTTAAGCAGCTTTTCCCATGAGATTAACGCTGACATCTTTCAGAACAGGCCCATTTCATTTGTAAGGGCAATTGTTTGCTCAGAATATTAACTTAATAGCCTGACATTCAAAAACTTGTCTTGCCTAATGGCAGAAATTAAAAAGAAAAGCCAGGATGAGTTTCCATCTTTTCAAAATTAATTCCAGTTTGAACTACTCTGTTTGAACTACTCAAACGCATGTGAGTACCGTTTCACACTGTATATCACAGAACTTGGCGCGCTTAAATAGCTCTTCAAAACTGGCTGGAATAAACAAAAAAAATAGCTAAAAATATATTGTAGCCTAGTTTACATATAATTAATAGCAAGGTGAGTTCTTGTCTTTTTTCCAATTTCTGCATCTTATTCCTGCAGTTTAAGGAAGTAATTTACGGCTTCAGGCAAAGGAGGATAATTGGACAGAAGCCTAGGAGGTTGAAGAGTTTTATTTAAAAAAAAATATTTTCATTACTTCCTCCTACAGGAGGGCTATGCTATTTCATTATAGAGTTGGATGGAAGTTTGAAGGTCATCCTACTCAATGCAGGAAATCCTCAACAGTTGGCCACCCAACCTTTACCGTCAAAATCCTCTAAAAAGCTTATTACTTTTAGCACCCCGCGGTGTCTCACCCCGTCCTGCATTCTGCTTCTCCAAAACTCAATTGAAGGAATGCTCCTGCCATAAAACAATTGAAATTACTGTGCATGAGACTGGTCTAACAACTTTTAATTGAGATATTGCCGGAGAAGAAGCATATTTCTCAGTAGTCCAACAGTTGTGTAGATAAAGGGCAGTCTGTTAGCGACAATCTCCATCAGTTAGTGTTAACCAATGCTGAGGATTTTGCCTACATTTTTGCAAGTGCCTTTCGGTGTTCATTCTTCAGCCAAACGATTTCTCGATGCTGAAATACCTTTCGTTCAGTGGAAGGTGCGCATGACCCCAGAAGTCCGTGAAATGGTCTGTCGCAGGAATTCTAGGCAGCATGGCCCCCAAGAACAAATGCTGATAAGGTCACAGTTTTTCCTTCCACAAAAACACACACAAGTGTTTTCAGAAGAAGGGGATAGCACTGCCATTTAAAACCTCTGAAATCGACTATTTGTGACCCCATCCAATAAAACCTACAGCCCTTTCTCCTTCATTCTGCAATGTTAAGCTATCACCCCAAATTAATCCTCAAGACCTCACAGTACAGGTAGTCCTCAGTGTACGAACACAGTTGAGCCCAAAATTTCTGTTGCTAAGCAAGTCAGTTGTTAAGTGAGTTTTGTCCCATTTTGCCTCCTTTTTTGCCACTCGTTGTTTAGTCAATGAAGGCGGTTAAGGGAATCTGGCTTCCCCATTGATGTTCCATGTGAGAAGGTCACAAAAGCAGATCCCGTGACCCCGGGACACTGCAACTGTCACAAATACATGCTGGTTGCTGAGCGTCCGAATGACGGTTGCATGATGAATGCAGCAATGGCTATAAATGCGAAACACGGTCATAAGTGACTTTTTTCAGTTGTAACTTTGAACAGTCACTAAATGAATCTGCCAAGTCTCAAAGCCCAGTTTTGCTGGTGCGACAGACATTGTTTCTCAACTCACCAACGAGCTCGGGGGGGGGGGGGGGGGGGGGGGGAGAGGTTTGGAATGCAGGCTTCAAAGATTAAGAGAGCTGACCAAGGACAGATGCCAGGCCCAGAGATTCTCTCTCTCATAACAATATTTTTCAATGTGATTGGGTAGCGTGACTTGACCCCGAGGAAGGAGGAAGAAGTTGATGCTTTTACTATAGTGGGTGTCAATGCTGCTAACATCGGACGTTCTTGCTTTATTTATTTATTTATTTATTTATTTATTTATTTATTTATTTATTTATTTATTTATTTATTTTATTACATTTATATACCGCCCTTTCCCGAAGGACTCAGGGCGGTTTACAGGGTAATTAAAAACACAAATATAAAAGTTAAAAACAAATTAAAATAAATTATAATAATCCCTGTATTAATTAAAAAAACCCCAATTGGACTAAATTAAAATTAAAAATTCTCAGCCTGGGGCAGAGAGCTCGAAGAGCCAGGTCTTCAGGTCCCGATGAAATGAACGGAGGTCGGGGGCAGTCCTCAACTCCACCGGCAGCTGGTTCCAAAGGGCAGGCGCACCCACAGAGAAGGCCCTACCCCTGGGTGTCATCCGCCGGCAATCTCTCACCGGCGGCACCCTGAGAAGACCCTCCCTGTGGGACCGCACTGGACGAAGGGAGCTTTGACAATGCATGGAGAGGCAGCTATTTTCCTTCTTATGTTTTACTCTTAGAATTAGAGTTAGAATTAGATGATAGTGGGGGGGGGGAGGAATGTGCTTAGGGGAGGGGAATTTTGGCTTAATGTCCTGGTTCTGACAGATGAAACTCTTCAAAGAACTTCAAGGCATCGTTTACCTTAAAGAATCTTTATTCGAGTAGCATAGCATTGGCACTAACATAGTTGAAGCCAAAATCTGAATTCCCCTCCCCTGAGCACATTCCTCTTCCTCCCCCCGCCCCAGTATCATTTAATTCTAACTCTAATTCTAAAAGTAAAACATAAGAAGGAAAATGGCGGCATCTCCATATATTGTCAAAGCAAGAACATCCGAGGTTAGCAGCCTTGATATTGGGTTGGGTGGGGTCTGGCCAGAGCTGGTTTTACTTTCATATGTGCCGATATGGTGTACTCAATAAAGCTTTGCATGAAGAGATCGTAAAGTCTCGAAAGTGTTTGCTTGGTTGGGCTCGCCAGTTGGAACCTTGACAGAATGATTATAAGCCGAGGGCTACCTGCATGTGGTTGGTCCATGGTGTCAGCTGAGTACATATCTGTTCCTCTTGAGTACACACCTTTCA
This sequence comes from Daboia siamensis, assembly GCA_024449315.1. Classification (NCBI taxonomy): domain Eukaryota; kingdom Metazoa; phylum Chordata; class Lepidosauria; order Squamata; family Viperidae; genus Daboia; species Daboia siamensis. Next base: position 455,898 of record JAKJMR010000464.1, read on the forward strand.
ATATTTTCCCTCTCCAAGGAATCTGATGAAACCCCACCCCCACCCCCAGCCCACTCCCGAATGAGTGATGTGGTGTCTGGCATGCTTGATGAATCAGATCACACCCCTCTTTGCGATGGGGCAAGCTGATGAAGGTGGATGGAGAACGCTATTGTTACTGAAGGCATTATGCAAGCCACGTCAATCTGGACATATTTTTATACATGGGCTACGTTGGGGCCATCGTTAGCTCTTTAAAATGAGAATGTGGAACTATCCACCCTACTTTCTCTTTGTCAGCATGAGAATCAGCTTTAAATCGTTCTTTGGAGCTGGCAGTACTATTATGATTGAAATGACAGGCAAGCCTGCACATCCCACAGCCATAGCCACAATCAATGACATTCCTCCAGGCCAAACATTAATTTATAGCACTGCTGCCTGAGTGTGTCACTCCACTAATGAATTTTCCAATGAGTGTAGGTGTTCTGAACGACAAAGACATGTGTGTGCATGCACAATATAGATTTATGGCCCCACTGTCACCCGTGGCTCCTGCAGCTTTGCTCGGAGACCAGGCATTTTCATGCAATTTTGTAGGCAAGCTGTCTGTATTCTGATGGAGGCCTCTTTTCAGCTCAGTGGGGAGTGGATAAGAAGGTATAAGAAAAGGTCATGGACCTTTTTTGTTAACTCGTTTTTGAATTATTAGCCTGGCTTTTGGTCATGGCAAATGAGAAGTGATATTTTGTATTTTAAGTTACATTCCTTTAATATCTTCTATAACCAAGTACAAGTTAACACGTTTATTTTTCAGGGCTCTGAATGTCAGGCTCTAAAGCAAGAATGACACCCCAACCAAAAGTTTGACATTCAAGTTAAACCTCAAGAGTTTGAGTTTGGGGCTTGCAAAACAACGTGCCAAAATTAACTTGGCCCATGTTACTAAGCCTATTCTGACAATCTTGTGGCTGAGTGACTCAGTCAGGACCAAAATGAGGAATGACACATGACAATTCTTTCAGGCTGAGTTCCTTATTGTTTCCCACTTCTAGACAGAATGTTGTCAGGCTGAACACTCAATGATCTAGCTCTACGATATACTCTGGGAACTATTAGGAAGAGGCTGTCTTCACCGTCTTTCTCTCACACATAATATCTGGGCTGAGTTGCATCTTACTTTTCTGAAATGCATCCCCTCTCTCCTATGGATTCACCTCCTTACTACATTGCATCACATTGTGCATGGACTTCAACTCCCAGAATGCTTCAGCCACCATGTGTGGACTTCAGCTCCCAGGATTCCTCCTCCATCACCATGTGTCAGGACGCAAACCAAGGACACATGGTGATTCTTACAAGCTAAGCTCTTTATTGTTTCACACCTATAGACAGAATCTTGCCCTGGTAAACTATACTGCTTCCACAATATAGAGAACTGTTAAGGAAAGGCTGTCTTCACCTCTTTTTCACACACAAAATATCCAGGCTGAGTTGCCTCTTATTCCTCCAGACCGCACCCCCAATGGCAAACCACTTTCAAACTCTTGTCAAGCAAACTTCAGGAACTAATCCTGGCAAGACCCAGGAATCAAATCTGACTTGAAGGCACCCTCACCCCTTATTCTCTGCAGGACAGTCTTTTGGAAAAAGAAACAAAAGTTGTGCTTCAGCATCTATTCTTAATTTCCCATTAATGGGTAGGTCTTATTCAGCTCTTGCAAACATTTGCCCTTGGGTTGGATTTAGTCCATCAAGTGGTTCAGTCAAGCAAATCGGGAGCCATCTTGAATCTTAAGCATTGATGATGAAAATCCGTTTTCACATTGTCCTTCTGTTTAATGGAAAATCTGGTTTAAAAAGAGCTAAAATGAGAGATATACCCCCATCTTCTCCCAAATTACACTTGGCAGTTTTGTCAGCGGTGAAATTCAAAACTCCTTCTGAATTTACCCCAGTCTGGCTCTTCTTCTTTTTCCCGTCTTTCCTCTCCAGCAAATTCCCAAGAATTCAATTGTATCTCTTATTTCTGCTTAAGTGCAAGCTACTTTGGTAACCTTTCTGATCAATTCAGGCTAATTAAAAGAGTAATTTGCCTCCCTCTCTCGCTCTCTCTTTTTAAGCCAATTTACCTTTCCAGGACTGCGTGAATGCCAGCTGTATGAGTAATAATCAGCCAACTTTCATAGAGCCAATTAAGGGAAAATGAATCAGGAGAACCCATTAAGCTCGATAAAGGCCAATATGAAATAGAAGAGTTGACTTTCCCCCTTATTAAAACTTCAAAGCTGGGCAGAACAGAATAAAGCACATGGCCTGTGCTTGAGAAATGAGCAGTATCCCACTCCATTCAAAACCATCATGTTCTCCATTTTTCTTGTCTTTCTGTTCCCCTGTCCTTTGGCCAATTAAAGCTTGATTTGCTAGAAGAGAAAATTATATGGTGGGGGGAAAAATCACCCAGCTGAGGAGTCCTTCAAACAAGTGGAATTTATCTATAGCTAGAACTTTTCTGTTCTAGCCTCTTTTATTTAATCCCGTTTATTTTAATCCCGTTTATATCCCGCCCTTCTCTGAAGACTCAGGGCGGCTTACAATCTAAGCACAAATCAAATGTGCTTAGCAATTTTAGCCTCTTCCTTTGATGGTCCTCTTATTTTCCTCGGGAAAGGATCTTTCAGCTGTAGTATTCATGCCCTAGTGAGCCCAAGATTTGAATACGGCAACTTGACAGCCCCTAGTTGACGTTGGGTGGTCTCAGATAAACCCAGCAGATTCAGAACTTGGGTGGAAGATGGGTGACGAATCCTACAACGACAGGATACCCTGGGAAGTTGAAAATGGCACTGGTGAAGCATGTCAGAATTATTGCCAGGAATCCAGGTCAATGATGCTGGAAAGACAGAAGGAAAGAGAAGAGAAGGATGAGTAGTAGCCAGTTTGGTCTAGTAGTGAGGTCACCAGGTTGGAGTGCCCGCCTTTTTTAACAATCAGTGAATGTGATTTATGACATCTAAATGGGGTGGGAATTGCAACTTGCAACTTTGTAACCAAAGGGAAGGGAATTTAGTTTTGGGTTCACCTTTGTACGTGCCGTTATTTTGTAGCCAAATAGCTACAAAATTGTAGCCCCCCCCCCCCCCCCGCCCCAGGACCGTATCATTGACTATATGTGTCAACATTGAAAAAACAGAGACATGCAAAAAAAAAATAAATTAATTAATGTCTCTTTCTAGATTCTTTTCTCCTTGGTGTTTGATTCATTAAAAAAGTATTTCCCCAATGAGATGCCTCCAGATGCATCATTCTTATATCTCACTGTGTCTGGGAGCTTCCATTTTAATTACTCGCTATTACCTTAATCTACTCTAGGGCACTTTGGAGATTTAAGTTGAGAATCTCAAAACTTTTTTCTTGAGATAGAGGATCAGAGCCCCAATGGGAAGGAAGAAGGTGTCTTGTGTGGGTGCTCAAAAACCGAACACCAAAGCTTTTCAAAAGCCAGATTTTCTTGAAGGTGACATGTCTATTAATAACGCTGGAGCTATGGGAGGAAAACAGACCTATTATTAGTGACTGGGAAACCTTTTCAAAAGCTCCATTCATCATCCAAAATAATTTACTAAATGGCCTGTGATTGAAACGGTTAATTAAATGGAGCAAAGCTTATTTGTGATTTACTTTACTTTTCTTTTTTTTAGTGCTGTGTTCCTTTGCTTTGCCCAGTAACAAAAACAACAGAGAAAAGGGATTTAAGGAGTAGAAAGAAAGGAAAAATAGAGGATGGGGTGGTAAATTGTGAGGGCCCAGGGTTAGAGATAAACACCAGTATAATCAAAGCTGCAGAAATGATGTGAAAATAAAAGCAAAAGTGAACTTAACCTTGTTTTAAAGAGAGTTTCCCACCGTGAAGAGCAGCAGGGGACCAAACCAAGCAGATTCTTCTCTAAGAAGAATCTTGGAGTAACAATAACAGAATAACAAAGTTGCAAGGAACCTTGGAGGTCTTCTAGTCCAACCCCCTGCTCAAGCAGGAGACCCTATACCAGGGGTCTTCAAACTTGGCCCTTTTATGACTTGTGGACTTCAACTCCCAGAATTCCTCAGCCAGTTTGCAATTAAATTACAGGGATGTGAGGAGCATTCTTTGTGGGCTTCCAATCTTTTGCTACTTGTTGATTTCAGCAGAACTGCGATTCTGTTTATTATGCTGTTAAGGAACAAGAGCTTCCGAGCGCTGACAAATAGTCGCTTAAAAGAAGAAGCTGGTTTGCAGCCAGAAAGGATTAGATTAGCATATTTTAATTAGGCTTTTGGGTTTGGCAGGCTTTAATTGAAGGTGGAAGTATATTTATTTACATGCTAATTTAATATGTTTTTAGGAAGAGCATGAATTTGGAACACCGCTCACACTAAAACTCCAAATAGCCACTTATTCTTTTTTTTTTAATGAAGTTGAATACACTTAATTTGAGAATAGGTATTTCATTATACGTCACTCCCTTCCTTCCCAAAAGGCAAAATTTATCTAGAGGAAAAACAAGAATAAAAAAAAGACAGCAATTTGCATCAAATTTATCCATGCAAACACATATAATCGGCTACAGATTTTAAAATAATTGCTATAATTTCCATAGAGGCACAGTCTGACTTTCCCCAGAGAGCTGAACTGGCTCACTCTATGCCCTTTCATTCCAGCAGGAAAATTTTAATTTCAGATTTTCTGCTCTTTCTGAACAAAAGCTCATGCAGGAATGTTCAGACTTGCTCAAAATGAAACCCTCCAGATCCTTTTCCATCATTATGAAGGAATAAGAGATAGAAAAGTGCCTAGCATGCATAACTAACCAGGTTTAGCGTATTACACAAGCCAAGTTGCTAAGTCTTTGCTGACTTGATTAAAAGTGGAGTCGGAATACAGCCCCGATAGATTTCATGTGCTGTCCCCTCAATCCGGGTCTCAGAATAAAGAAAAGAAATGAGATAAAATTGTAGGAGAAGAGCAAGCAGAGCTGGGGGCAGAGTTAAACACGTCATTAGCTTAGAATTCTTATGCTGCCACAAATGACCCACTTAAAGTTGCAAGATTAATAATGTCAGGCGCGAAGGATTGAGATCATATTTTAAGTTGCAACACAGAAGATTTGTTATTCAAGCCTATACACAAGAATCTAGTCAACTGAAGTTCAAATCTGAATCGGTGCCAGATAAGGGTCAACAGAATTCAAGGGGGGGGGGCAGACTTGGATCATTCATGGCAATGGAAGGACTCTAGGTTGATGACACATTTAACTCCACCTCCAGCTCTGCCTGCTCTTCTCCTACAGAAGGTACTATTTATGTAGTGTAATTAAACTTAAATTCAGTTGATTAAAAGAGGTTAATAAGATGGCCTTGCCTGTGCTTTCTGGCCATTAAAATATTGATTAAAAAAAACAATGTGGGGAGAGGGGGTGGGAAGCAGCACTCGGGATTTAAAAAATTGTTTGTAAACAGCTTCTGGTCCATGTTTTTATCTAGTCCAAACCGGTTAACCAACTGTGTTGCTTTCCCTCGTCATTACCCTTTGATCATATGATTGTCATTTTCCTGCTGTGTTTATCCATCAATGCAAACTCTCTTTATAACAAATGTCAGAAAACAAGCCCAAGAGGACTGTTCCACATTTTTATTATTATTATTTTTACAGCTCTCACAGTCACTGATTCTGTTTGTTCCCCTCCTGTTAATATGATGTGAACAATCAGGAAAGAGGTTTACATCATGCTTAAGGATTGTCCAATAAATAAAAAGTAAAGGTTCCCCTGCACACGCGTGCTAGTCGTTTCCGACTCTAGGGGCCGGTGCTCATCTCCGTTTCAAAGCCGAAGAGCCAGCGCTTGTCCGAGGACGTCTCCGTGGTCATGTGGCCGGCATGACTAGACGCCAAAGGCGCACGGAACACTGTTACCTTCCCACCGGAGTGGTCCCTATTTTTCTACTTGCGTTTTTACGTGCTTTCGAACTGCTAGGTTGGCAGAAGCTGGGACGCGTAACAGGCGCTCCCTCTGCTACGCGGCACTCGGGATTCGACCCGCCAAACTGCCAACCATCTGATCGACAAGCTCAGCATCCTAACCCACTGAGCCACCGCGTCCCTGTCCAATAAACACAGCTGTGCAAATTGGCAGGGATCTCCATACAAACTCAAATAAGAGGAAGATGAAAGCAGGTGCCATTTCCCCCATCTTGTGTTTATGTAAGATCGAGCCGTAAGATCAGCATCAAGCCCTAAAAGCTGGTCACTAAACGATGGAACGTAATATGTGGGAACGACTTGGGAAGATTGGGCGAAGTGTCACTGACAAGGGAACATTCCGATAAGAGAGTGCCTAGCCCAGAGCTGCATAATGGGTGGAGAAAGAGACTCAGAAGGGACCCTCCTTAGTTTCTTATGCTGAAAGGAGGGGGATGTAATAGTATGTGAGAAAGACCTTTGGAAATGGGGACCCTAAGGAACAGTCAGATAACGGATGGCATAGCCCAGAGCTGTCTAACAAATGGAGAAAGATGCTCTCCCTAGGTTATCAGGCTGTAAGGGAGATGGTTGCAATGGCGTGTGGGAAAGACTTTGGGAGACAAGGGGAAAAAAAACGATAGGGAACAATAAAGAAGCTCAGAGTTTTGGAGGGCTGTAAAGGAGACAGCGAGGAATTTGTACTTTCCGACTTGCAAGATTGTGTTAATGTAGCTTTACAGTCAAATAGAATTAGCTTGTCTGGTTATGTTCCCTGTCTGCTCCTACCTAGAAAGGCAAACAGAACTTGGGCAGTTCGTTCATTGAGTTGGGCATCAGCCTGTTCTCACAAACAGAGTTCATCCGCCCATCTTGGCTTGTTGTGTGTCTCTCTTTTGTGTTAGCCACAGAGAACCCTCAGATGTTCTGATCAAACAGCTACCTTTCTGTTTTTCATCCTTCCAGGCACTGTAAAATTGGCTGGAAGTCCCTTGCATCCACTTCCTACCACTCACATTTTGTTCAACAGATGAAAAACAAGAACCATTTTTTTATATATAAAAGGTAAAGGTAAAGGTTCCCACGCACATGTGTGCTAGTCGTTTCCAACTCTAGGGGCCGGTGCTCATCTCCATTTCAAAGCCAAAGAGCCAGCGCTTGTCCGAGGATGTGCTTTCGAACTGCTAGGTTGGCAGAAGCTGGGACGAGTAACAGGCGCTCACTCTGTTACGCGGCACTCGGGATTCGACCTGCCAAACTGCCGACCTTCTGATCGACAAGCTCAGCGTCCTAACCCACTGAGCCACCATGTCCCTTTTATATATGTATGTCTATCTATCTATCTATCTATACATACATATATATATATACACACACACACATATATACATACATATATATATACATACATATACATACACACACATACACACACACACACACATATATATATATAATGATGAGATTTATTGGGATAGGACGGTGTCCCTCTTTCACCCTCCTGTCGATGAGGATGAGTGAAAGCCAAAAGAATGATGCAGAAAGAATCCCTGAAGAAGCCCTGTAAAAATAAGGCCTCTCTAGGACTTTGACTTGACAATGAACATTGGAAAGGACAAGCGGTTTTGAACAAGTTAAGTGAGTTAGACTGAATAGAGTTAAATTAACCCTCTGAAAAAATGGAATTAAATATAACCCTGTCTGGGTTATTAATGCTTCAGAAAAGATTGCATCCAGGTGTTTCTGAGTCCCCTTTTGGTTTTCTGGAATGCTTTTGAATCCTTTGAATTCTAGCTAAATATCCTTCCTACGAGATTAGTTGGCAGCTGTTACATCAAGTTGTATAATTCTATACAAAGATTTCAAGCTCTCCTTTATTCTCCCTCCTACAGGCATACACCTTCTCCTGTGTTATTATTGTACAACTCTAGCCTGGATTTTGTTCCCCTACCTCCGATGTAAATTATACCGTTGGTCTTTATAATATCACCCTGCTACTTTGAATACGTTAGGAGGGGGTAAAAATGAATGGAAGTCGCTTGAATACACAGAAAGGATGATTTTGCTCACATTACCATTAAAAAGTAATTTTAGATTCTTCATTGTTGGCAGTGTGATTTTTTCTGAGGGGGTGTGCGCGTGTGGTTTGTAAGCAGTAAAAAGGCCTCGCTTTTGAAGGAAGCTGAGACTTAGCCCTTGTGTACATGTGTGGAAAAGCTGGCAATGATTCTGTGGTTGAGTAGGTTCAACTCTTAGTATGTAGGGGGAAGACTCAGTCTTTTGGGCAACTACCTAAGAAATGAAAATTTTTCTTTTCCAAGAATGATCCTCACCAAGTTCTCTTTAACAAGATTTGTTGAGATGAACGGGATAGAAATTCAACCATCAAACTGGTTCAAATTTAGAATGAGGAAAACCTACCTGAATCTTTGATGGCAAGCAATTGCACTAAATTAGTTATATAGATCTTTTCATCGTGTAAGTTATTTTGACTCCAAGGTGACATTCCAAATATTTTTGGCACCAGAGATGTTTTGAAAGAGGGATTTAATTTATAGAATAGAATAGAATAGAATAGAATAGAATAGAATAGAATAGAATA
>JAKJMR010000465.1:12616-24431 GCA_024449315.1 Daboia siamensis
CTCCTCCTCCTCCTCCTCCTCCTCCTCCTCCTCCTCCATCTCCATGTTGGGCGAAGACCTTCACTTCACAGTTTCCATCTGTTTCCTCTTGTCCTACTTTCAGGTACTTTGGAGAAGAGGTTGACTGGCTCTTCTTTGTGGCAGCCCCTCAACTATTGGAACACTGCTATCATGTCACCCCTAGTTCTTTTCTCTAGACTGGACATACCCAATTCCTGCAACCATTCTTCATATGTTTTGTTTTTCTTCATCTTTGTTCTTCTTCTCTGCACTTTTTCCAGAGTCTCAACATCTTTTTAATGTTGTGATGACCAAAATTGGATGCAATATTCCAAGTGTGGTCTGACCAAGGCATTATAAAGTGTTACTAATATTTCATGTGATCTTGATTCTATCCCTCTGTCAATGCAGCTCATGATTGCATTGTTTTTTGGGCAGCTGCAGCACACTGATGGCTGACAGTTGGAGAATAGGTTGATTCCTTCTTCTCTGTAAGGTAAAGGTAAAGGTAAAGGTTCCCCCGGACATGCGTGCTAGTCGTTTCCGACTCTAGGGGCCGGTGCTCATCTCCGTTTTAAAGCCGAAGAGCCAGCGCTTGTCCAAGGACGTCTCCATGGTCATGTGGCCAGCATGACTAGACGCCAAAGGTGCACGGAACGCTGTTACCTTCCCACCGTAGTGGTCTCTATTTTTCTACTTGCATTTTTACGTGCTTTCGAACTGCTAGGTTGGCAGAAGTTGGGAAGAGTAACAGGGGCTCACTCTGTTACGCGGCACTCGGGATTCGACTCGCCAAACTGCCGACCTTCTGATCGACAAGCTCAGCATCCTAACCCACTGAGCCACCACGTCCCTTCTCTGTAACACCCCTCAAATATTGAAAGATTGCTATTGTGTCTCCCCTAGTCCTTCTTTTCATTTTTCTAAAACTATTCTTCATCCGTTGTAGCCTCAAGTCCCTTAATCATTTTTGTTGCTCTTCTCTGCACTCATATCTTACCTATAAAAGAGAGTCAGTTGGATTAAGTGGTTAAGGTACCAGACTAAAACTAGGAGAAGGTGAGCTCCAGTTCCATCCTAATTTTGGAAGCTGGCTAGGTCACTTTGCACTTTTTTTTCTCAGGCTTGGGCAACAAAGCAGTTGGTCAATTCCTGTTGCCACCAAATAGATCAAGAGCTGTTAATCTGAAGAAAGCGGAACCTGTTCTTGTGGAAAAATTCTAGGAAGGAAAAAAAAATCTATAAAGATAGAAGACACAGATTGCTGCAAAGTGATATAAAAGGTGTATTAGATTTCATAAGGAGAATGTTTGAGGACCTAAACTGGGAGTCTATGAAACAACCCCAAAAAAGTTACTAACGAAACAAGAAAAAGAGTGGTGAAAAATATAATTAAAGTAATGCATATTTGGCCCTGAGCCACTTAGGAAAATACAATAGTAGAAACGCTTACTATCCTTCCCTTGCCCTAAGTGTGATCACAGCACATACTCATGATAAAACAAAGGCAGCACTAATATTGCAATTGAATTACAATTGAATCTACTACAATTGAATCTATTCATATAAGGTAAGCCTTATATGGAAATCTAAGCTAATGGGTTTTGTTTAGGAAAATGTCTACAGATATTTATTCAGTCATCCAGGTCATGGTTTGTCCCAAGGATGTTTTTCCAAGAGGCAACTGGACTTTCTTTGTTTTTCCTCGAAGACATTTCACTTCTCATCCAAGAAGCTTCTTCAGTTCTGACTGAATGGCAGGGAATGAGGGATCTATATCCCTTGTAGTCACCTGGTTGTTAGTGCTCTTTCTGAAAGTTGTTGAGGCCACTTGGAGTTTTCTCACCTGAATAGTGCAAATGGGTGTGGAACCTTTTTGCTTAGAAACATTTATTTCAATACACGAGTATCTCATCTTTTGTTCAAAGACTTCAAAGAAACAATCAAGGTCTTTTCCATTTTTGGCCAGTGGTCTTCATTCTAGGATTGGAAATTGGTAGGGAATTCCAGACCTGATGTTAGACTGGAAATTTAGCAATCGATTATTTTTGATAATGGGCCATATCAAAATACACAACACAATTACAATAAAACTGTAGGTGATGGCCATACTGAGCCCAAGGGAGGGGTCCAATGTGTCATTAGTCTGGAGAACCTTCATGTCCACAAGAGTTCTATGTCCGGCTCACCTTGAATTCAGCTGACTCTTAGCTACCATCAATTTGCTTTGACTGTTAGAAGTTCAGATTCTTGTTGAGAGATTTAGCATACAATAAACCTATGTGTGAGTTCCTTGGACTGCAAGGCGATCAAACCGGTCAGTCCTAGAGGAGATCAACCCTGACTGCTCTTTAGAAGGCCAGATCCTGAAATGGAATCTCAAATACTTTGCCACCTAATGAGAAGGAAGGACTCACTGGAGAAGAGCCTCATGCTGGGAAAGTTTGAGGGCAATAGAAGAAGGGGATGAGAGAGAATGAGGTGGCTGGATGGAGTCACTGAAGCAGGAGGCGTGAGCTTAAATGGACTCCAGAAGATGGTAGAGGACAGGAAGGCCTGGAGGAACATTGTCCATGGGGTCGCGATGGGTCAGACACGACTTCGCAGCTAACAACAACAACAACAAACCAATACATTCATCTGAACTTCCTGGACTCCTAATTTCCTGTGTGCTTGACAAAACAAAAAACAAAAAACATAGATATGAATGGAATACAAGAAAGAGATCAAATGAAAAGAGTAAAATAAGGAATACAGCATCCATGTTGCAGAGCTGCGGTGGCGCAGTGGTTAGAATGCAGTACTGCAAGCAATTTCTGCTGACTGCCAGCAGTTTAGCAGTTCGATCCTAACCGGCTCAAGGTCGACTCAGCCTTCCCTCCTTCTGAGGTCGATAAAATGAGGACCCAGATTGTTGGGGACAATAGGCTGACTCCGCAAACCGCTTAGAGAGGGCTGCAAAGCACTGTGGGAAGCGGTGTATAAGTTTCAGTGCTATTGCTGTGGCTATCCTGTTTCTGGGTCACCGCTACAATTTACCCCAATCAGATCCACCTACGCAGACCTCAGCTGAAGTATTTCATTCAAATAGAGGCCTGTGTTATGCATGATTTTTGAATTTCTGACTGCACAACTGGAAATTTAAAAGGAGGGGGGGGGGAAACAAAAGAAGGTAAAACAGCACGCCCCCTCCATTACCTTGCCAAAGACACCTGTGTCAATGGAGATCAATGGAGATCAGTGGAGCTGTATTGTTAATTAGAAAGAGCTTGCTCGGGATTATTATTGGTGAATGTCTAAATGTGACAATTCGGAGTAAAGTAGAACATCCCCCCATTCAGAGCCGGGTTGTACTTGGTGAATCAGCTATGAATCTGTGGCCTGTGTTTTAGTCTGTTTCCCCTTGTATAATAACTGGCACGGAGCCCTTAATTATCCACTTCATACTGGAGGCTTCCGTTGTCCAGATAGCGATAGTATTCACTTCCGACATTCAGCCTTTGCAGCCGAGATGTCTAGGAACGTTGCCAAATTCTGTTCCACTGCTAGTGCCTGAGATGGTTAGAGGATTCACATTTATTTTAGAGCTTTGCAGGGCAAAAATCTCAACTGCACTACATCCTATCCATTCTTTTCGTTGCTTTTTTTTTTTTTTTTCTTTGAAAGGACTGCGCATTCCTTTAGGGCAGTGGTCCCCACTACCGGGACATGGCTCCATTTGCATAAGCAGTGGGCGAGTGCAGGTGTGCTCAAAGCTTCATTTGCGTAAGCAGTGGGACATCCCCTCTGCCCCCCCTCCCACACACCCCCCACACCAGTTTGCAAAGTGCAAAAGGTTGGGGGTCCACTGCCTTATGGTGTTGCTATTATTGCTTTGTGTCTATGGAGTCATCCAGGTCATGGCTGCCCTTTTTTCAAAAGGCAGCCGGACTTTGTTTTTCCTCGAAGACGCTTTTGCTTTCTCCTCCAGGAAGCTCCTTCAGTTCTGAAGTCAGTTAATTCATTAATTAATGAACCTTTATTGTTAAAGTACAACCGTGTATACATTGAGATTGGCTGAGCCTCCCTTCGTGCTCCTCCCCCCCAACTCACAGTGACAACAAACCCTCCATCTTATTACACCATGTGAGCTGATTGCACCACACACCGGCCTCACAAGTCAATTCTGCATAAAGTTTACAAAAATTATTTCCCATTCAAAAGCCTAACAGCCCACAGATAAAAGCTGTTTTTCAGCCTGTTGGTGCAGCTGGCTATACTCCTGTATCTCCTACCGGATGGTAGGAGAGTAAAGAGATACGTCCAGGGTGTGAGTCATCCCTGAGAATCTTCCTCACTCTTCCAAGGCAGCGAGCCCTGGCGATGTCATCCAGTGGTGTCAGGGAACAGCCCGCAATGTCTTGTGCTGTGCTCACCACCCTCTGTAATACTTTCCTATCCGCAGCTGTCAGACCAGCATACCAAACCACAATACCATACGGGAGGACCCTCTCTATGGTAGACCGGTAAAAGAGGGTCATTAGCCGTTGTTCTACCCTGTTCTTCCGCAAGACCCTGAGAAAGTGAAGCCTCTGTTGGGCCTTTCTAGCCACCTGGGTTGTGTTAACTTTCCAGGTAAGATCTTCGCAGAGGTAGACTTTGCAGTTGCCTTTTGAAAAAGCACATTTGGGACATGTTATTACTTTCCTTGCTTTTTGACCTTTGATTGTAAACCTCTAAAGTAAGCGAATACCTGTAAAAGGTGGCATGCGAAGTAAGCTTATAACTGTTGGATCGATCCCTCTGCCTTGTATTGTAAACCTGTTTTGGCATTCACTTTATCTGTGAGGTGAAACATTGTGATGGAAAGGAACCAGGAGATCTAATGAGATGTAAGAATATTCTAATTTTAGGTCCCTAGGTGCCTATGTTCCAGATCCACTATAATGCCTTGTCTTTTACTCCAGTTAACTGCCACACTTGCGAAGAATATTGGAAGAACACTAGACTTTCTGGGCATCTGAACTGAGAGCATCATGCTGAATAATTGAGCCACATCTCAGGAAAATAAAAACATCAGTACAACAAGGGAGTGATATGATAGCACTGCTCCTGCAAAGATGGGGTGGGGTGTCAAACTATTTTCCAAAGCCCTAAAAGGCAAGAAAAGTAACAATAGTTGGAAACTAACCAAGGAGAGAAGCAATCTATGTTAGATGTTTTTGTGCCAGCCAAGGCAGTTCCCAAAAAGGTCATCAGATGGGAGCAAAGAAGCATCTTTGCTCCCACTGATGGGTCAGGGGTCTTCGGCCCCTGCAGCCCCATTGGAGAGAGTTAATTGGTAAGGGAGGGACTGAGGACCCCCATAAATACCTCTGCTCTGGGGCTGCTCTTCCCTCTAGTTTCTCTTTGTTCTTTCTTCTGCTTACTTGCTGATCCATGAGCTCAATCCAGGCATGGATGCCTCCATGCCAGGGAACTCTTTCTATTTACTCTAACGTTGAATAAAGCTTTAAATGATTGCACCCCTGCATGCTGCTTTTTACTTGGAAGCACCTTAACGAACCATCGGCTTCGTGAGACCATCTAACAATCTAGAATCAAGGAGAAATTTCCTAAAGGTGAACAAGTAGAACAGCTTGCCTTCAAAAGCTGGGGGTGCTCCATCACTGGAGGCTTTCAAAAAGAGACTGGACAACCATTCCTCAAAGTATCTGAGGGCAGGACAAGAAGCAACAGATGGAAACTTATCAAGGAGAGATCCAACATAGAGTTAAGGAGAAATTTCTTGACAGTAAGAAGAAGTAATCTGTAGAAGGGCTTGTCTCCAGAAATTATGGGTGCTTCACCACAGGAGGCTTTTAAGAAGGGATTGGACAGTCATTTGTCTGGAATGGTATAGGACAGGGCTAGGCAACCTTGGCTTTTTTATGACTTGTGGACTTCAACTCCCAGAATTCCTCAGCCAGCCATGCTGAGGGGAAAGTTGTAAAGTTTCCAAGCTGAGCCATGCTGGCTCAGGAATTCTGGGACTTGAAGTCCATGAGTCATAAAAGAGCCAAGGCTGCCTAGCCCTGGTATAAGATCTCCTGCTCAAGCAGTGGGGTGGATTAGACCTCCGCGGTCCCTTCCTATTATTCTATGTTCTACCTCATATGAGTAACTGCATAGCTGTTTCTGTTGGAATTCTAGAGCTGATTCAAACATCTCTAGGAGACACTCAGCTGGGAGACAAAAATAAAAAGTGGCATTTTGCAAAACCTGAGATCAAGCTGACTTCCTGAGTTTACATATTAATCTACACACCCACTAATCTGCCAAGTGATGGAATATGCCTTGAAGGGTAAGGCTAAAAATTCTAAAATAAAATTATTATTTTTAAAAAAATAAATTAAAAATAAAATGCTGCCTACCATTAACGGGTATATAAAATTAATGCTGCCTAATATTAAAAGTGGCAAATCAATTTATTAAAGGAGCAGCAGTTAAATTATTTAATTCAGTCATTAATTCTCTGGAATGTGCCTGGCTTCGATGATTACATGTTAATTAACAAAGAGCTTGCCCCTGCAATGAATTTATTGCAAGTCAACCTGAGAATCGCTCTGACTGAAAGCAGTCAACACTTGTCAAGCGCTAAAACTATTAATGAGAAGTGTGTAAGAGAGACATAAGGTATTTTCTAACTCTCTACAAACATGTCAGTCTGTTAAATGTTTTAATTTGTGCTCATATTTCAAAAAGAAAAAAAAATCAATATTTGTAAGTCAGGAAGTCAGGGAAGGAGCTAGCAAGTCTGGCTGAAGAAAAAAAACCAAATATTGTTCAAATTTTATGAATTTCTGTTCACCTTGTATCTCTGAATGAATTGTTAATTCTTCATTATGTTTACTAATTGATCATTAACCTGTTACATTGGTTTCATGCTTTTTTTGTCTAAGAAGATCAAGGCATATCTTTTTAGAGGTACAAACAGCCAAGCAAAAGAGAGAAAAGATTTGTTGAGGTTGTATTGGGTGTTAACTATTGCCTCATTTTAACAGTTGCTACTATACAATTATCTGGATAGCTCTTCTGATGTTACCGCTCGGGCAGTCAGATTTTGCTGAGAGATGATCTAGATCTTTATGGACAACATGTAGCAGTAAGTCCAGATAATTTAATTGTCCATATAATTATTGTTCTTAAGTGTGTAGCTTATCTAAAGTAAATGGTCCTAATTCATTTAAATTAGTTACTAAATTACTAGGTAAAGGTAAAGGTTCCCCTGCACATGCGTGCTAGTCATTTCCGACTCTAGGGGCCGGTGCTCATCTCTGTTTCAAAGCTGAAGAGCCAGCGCTTGTCCGAGGACGTCTCCATGGTCATGTGGCCGGCATGACTAGATGCCAAAGGCACACAGAACGCTGTTACCTTCCCACCGTAGTGGTCCCTATTTTTCTACTTGCATTTTTACATGCTTTCGAACTGCTAGGTGGGCAGAAGCTGGGATGAGTAACAGGCGATCACTCTGTTACGCAGCACTCGGGATTCGACCCGCCAAACTGCCGACCTTCTGATCGTCAAGCTCAGCGTCTTAACCCACTGAGCCACCGCGTCCCTATCTACTAAATTATTAAGTTACTATAAAAACAGTAACTGTGAGAGGGATCTTGGAGTCCTAGTGGACAATCACTTGACTATGAGCCACAAGGACCAGGTTGTTCACCAAAGCACCAGAGGGAAGGACAAGAAACAATGGTTGTGTGACCAGGGTGTTATACAGGTGACCCTAAGGCCAGTGGTGGGATTCAGCCAGTTCGCACCACTTCAGCAGAACCGGTAGCTAATTTTTTGTTGCCCAGTTGGCCCTCCTTTCAAGGGAGACAAGCTAAATTCATGTCAACTGGAGCTCGATTAACCATTAGATTTTTTGATTTATCAGATTGCCTGAAAAGCTTCTTCTGTTGTAGAAATAAATAAAGCAATCTGGAATAAAATATGTTTGCAAGATGTAATTGAGAAAGTAACATCCTGACTGCACATTTTCCATCCAGACACATGTGAGTTTCTTGTTGTGTTGTATTTTTTTCTCTCTCCTTTCCCCATTTTTGATGTCATAGGTTTGGAATGAAACAGATTTAGGAATGAACACATATAAAACTCACCAAGAAATCCTTCTATCACTAATCCAATCTCCCTTCAAGCAGCCCTCCAGGCAAGTTTTAGCAGAATATACCAGTGGCCAAGATAATATGGTCTAAGGGTTGCATATATATATATTAATTATGCATTCTTTCTTGGCAAAGTGTGTCCACGCTAAAAGAAGGCCTGGGAGAATAACATTCTGATATTGACAGCTCTGGGATACTTCCAAAAGCCAGACAATTATTATTATTATGCTTTTTTTTTTCCTCCAGAAGCCTGACCTCTGTTCCCAGAACTCTCAGTTCAATAAGGTCTCCAAGTTGGTATAAAAAATCAGGTCTTGAATATTTATTTGTATATTTATACAAATAAATTTGTATAAATAAATTTGTATAAATATATTTGTATATTTATTTATTTGTATATTTATACAACTGATTGACCGATCCTCTTACAACAAGGTAACTCCTAGAATCCTAAAAAAAAATCATAGGTAAAGGTAAAGGTTCCCCTGCACATGAGTGCTAGTCGTTTCCGACTCTAGGGGCCGGTGCTCATCTCCGTTTCAAAGCCGAAGAGCCAGCGATTGTCGGAGGACGTCTCTGTGGTCATGTGGCTGGCATGAATAGATGCCAAAGGCGCATGGAACGCTGTTACCTTCCCACCGGAGTGGTCCCTATTTTTCTACTTGCATTTTTACGTGCTTTAAAACTGCTAGGTTGGCAGAAGCTGGGACGAGTAACAGGCGCTCACTCTGTTATGCGGCACTCGGGATTCGACCCACCAAACTGCCGACCATCTGATCGACAAGCTCAGCGTCCTAACCCACTGAGCCACCACGTCCCTAAAAAAAAAATCATAATAAATCATTATTAAATAAAAATAACAACAAACCATAAATAATTTAATTCAAGCTAAATGCTATGGTCCAACTAAAGATGGGGGGGGGAGGGGAACAGAATCCAGCCTAGATGAATTCAACTATATGTGAGACTCCTTTTTTATTATTATTATTATTACATTTATATCCCGCCCTTCTCCAAAGACTCAGGGCGGCTTACAAGCTTTAACAGTAGCCTTCATTCTATGTATTCACAATCCCCTCTCTTCCCTTCTCCTCTCCTCTTCTTCCCCTCCCTTCCTTCCTGGGCCAGATAATTCAGGAGTAAATCAGTTGGACAGTGAAGAGATTATTACATTCAGCAAATGCCTACATGACAAAATAAAAAAGCAGTTGTTAAAATGGGAAAGCTAGCTGTTGGAAGTACTACCAAGGGTTATCTGTGTACGTTAAGAGGTAAGGAAAAAAAAGAGAGAAAAACAACCCAGCACTGTGCAACACTTCATTCTATCCCCATGATATTAATATAAGTTGTGCAAGATAAACACCGCTGCACCTTGGATCCCAAAGGGAATAATTCTCCAACTTGCTTGCTCAAACATTTTCTCACTGATGTTGGAAGATGGTTAAGGGGTTGCAGACTTGGACCCTGTTTTAATTCTAAACCTTTTCCATTGCGATTTAATTAGTTGGCGGAGGAAGTGCCGAGCAGACAAAAAATAAATAAATAAAATAAATCCTGCTGGTGGAACACCAGGAAGCTAACATTACTGAACTGGGTCACCGTGCTTTAGAAAAATCCATTGAATGAAACGGTGTGTTTCATTAATTATTCGATTGTCTATTGAAGTAGGAGATGGAAAATGGGAGAGAATCCAACTGAGTTTCCCATCGTGGTTACTGATTGACCGCATCTGGCTTTTTGTAGAATTTCACAAACCCAAGAAAGCATGTTTCTTCCTTTAGGGAGCCCAGAGATTAAACTCGTTAAGGGGAGAAATAGAACTGTGAGAAGGGGAAGCTACAAGATGTTATACAAGATAATGTAATTAGAGAAACGGAGGTTTGTACAATGCAACCTTTCTAATGGACAAGATCCCTGAAGCCCTTTCACAGTTGGGGGGAAGACTCTCGACATGCTGTATGCTCATTTGTGGTTCCTTCGTGGTTATTGCTGTCACCTTAAGCATTTTCTTCTTCTTCTCCTAAGTTGGGTTCAGTATGGCAATCAACATTGATCAAGTCTTTGAATGAAGATAATGATGCAGTGATACCCATTATGAAAAGGCTTAATAGAATGAACAACTAATCCCCATTTGAAATCCCCAACTAACAACTAAAAGTCAACTAACTTAACAAACTAATTCCTTACTTTGTATACTTTTTTGTTTTAAGGAAGAAGGCTTTAATTTGGGCAATGGAGACCTGGTTACAGTAGCACCATTCTTGCTGGCTTATTCTCTTATTCCCAGGCCTAGGCTGGACTTCCGGAAGTCAACTGGTTCTCTGAATGGAGCAAAATTTAGCTACCGGTTCTACCAAACCAGTGCGAACTGGTTGAATCCCACCACTGGTTTTAAGTCAAGGACTAGCTGTACAGCCACACGCCATTTTTTTTTTTTTTAATGATTCACATATAGAGCAAATGGCTTTTCCACAGGTTTTTGGAGACATAATATTGTACATTCTAATCCCACTAGCTCTGCCAGACGTGGCAATTCTGAAGAATACTACATTGAGAAAGCTTCAGTATTATTATTATTATTTTTCTCTCCAAAGCTCTTTAGATGTATCTTGTAGGCACGCCTTTACTGTGTTATCCCATTGATGTGGATGAAAGAGCAGCTGAAAAGGCCAAGTGACACCATTCATTGTTGAACTGCACAGTGATAAGACAATGAAATAAAACCGTAAGGTTTTCTTGTTCCTGAGAACTGTAGGACAAAATTGCGTTGGGTGTATCTGACTTCAAAAGAAACCACAAAAACTGTTCACCCAAGACCCAAAACAGATTCAGTCAAAGTAGCAGACGGCTTCCTATCTCAAATCTCCTAATTTCCCATCGCTTTAGAAGGTCACGACCCAATTTAACTTTAAATTTCTGCTCTGGAAGTTGCTGCTGAGGGTGAGAATCTCTTGAAGATTGTTGTGTTTCTTCCCGGTGTGCGGCCTCCGTTGTTTCTTAGCAAAGGGGACGTTAAGCTGCAGAAACAGAGAACACCACGGATCGACTGGGGTTCTGAGTCTTTCAAAAATGAGAGTGAAGGTGCAATAAAAGAACATAGAGGAATTTTGGATTGTTGCATCATGCTATTCTGGCCCTTTTGCAAAGTTTATCCTCTGTCCCTGATGAATTCTTCAACCTAATAGCATCACTTCCCAGGATTCAAATACAAATGCAATGAAGTTGAGCAGGTTAAAGGTTGTTATACTAAATACCAGCACTAGATACCAAGAACCGATAGCTTATGAAGCCAAATCTTCACATTTCACCAGTCTGTCATTAAGCTATTTGGAAACTAGAACTTCTAAAAATTTCTAAGTCGTTATCACCTGCAAAGAAGTCTATTTTTTTAGGGCTTATCTGCACTGCCTAGTTATCCCATAATCCGAATGGGACAGCATTTATTTCCTGAGTGCAGAAATAGATGAATTCAATCTTTAAGCATCTCTTTCCTCGTACTGTTTTAAAAATCCTCATACTGTTTAAAAGGGTTTAGCCTTACCTCCTTTGTCTGTGGAGATTCTCAGTCATCCAGGTCATAGTTATCGCAAAAATGCTTTTTTACAAGGCAACTGGACTCCTCTTTCCTTTTTTTAACTTCTTCTTCTTCTTCTTCTTCTTCTTCTTCTTCTTCTTCTTCTTCT
>JAKJMR010000465.1:73997-84704 GCA_024449315.1 Daboia siamensis
TCCTCCTCCTCCTCCTCCTCCTCCTCCTCCTCCTCCTCCTCCTCCTCACTTTCTCCTTTTACACTAACCCTACTCCCTTCTACCACTGATAATGTTGCCTACCTGGGTCATGAAACATTTGCAAGAACGCAACCCAGCTCAGAGAGCATTAAGGACCCCTCATTCCGACAGCTACAAGTATTCTCCTCTATCAGCTGTTGCAAACGGCATCTATTCCTTAGTACGCCAACACACTCTGGATCATGAATGAATTCAATTACTGATGAGTAGCCTAACTTGAGGTCATGCTCCTCTTTATATGACATTGATTGGCTCCTTGTCACTCCCACTAAAGCTACCAAACAACTTTTCAAAAAAAATGTTTTCCTTGGGAGGACGATGTATGAGAAGCACAGAACATTTCTGAAATGCTCATACACGGGGCGTGTGAGTACTTGCCAGCAAAGAAATAGACAGGATTAATCTATTAGTGTCATTTTGCCAAAACTCAAATAGAACATGCTTAAAATGTCTTCCCATTCTTTTCCAGCTGGCTGTTTCTCTACAATAATCTGCAAAGCAACTCCTGTCTTTCTGGTGTCTACTTCTAAATTGCCCAACTGTTTATCTCCATTTATTTCTCTGCCACGTGGGATGTGCCATAACAGCCAGCCATCAGCCATCTGATGAAGTGTTCTTTGGCAATGTGTATGTCCTTAAAACTACCGTTGTTTATTAGCTAAATAAAGGATTTAGGGGTTTTTTTTCCCCACTCTGACAATAAGGTAGCATTCTCATTACAACTTTTCAGAGTTAGGATGAATGTTTATGGGTATCTTTGTTGGGTAAGAATCAACATCACTGCCATGAGGGCTAAAGATCAGATCGTTGGATTGAAATGTATTGCCCAACTATATGTTGAATTATCCAAGGGAGTTGTAGGCAATCATTTTGAGAAGATTTAAAACAAATTGTTATAACCAAACGTTCTTTTGCACTATTACCTCTGATCCTATAGATCTAAAGTTTTGAGAAATAGCATCCAAAAATATTCAGTTATTTATCAGAGATAATTCCCCATTCTTCCTTGGAATTTCCGATCAATCTAGGTCAGGTGTCTTCAAATTTGGCCCTTTTATGACTTGTGGACTTCAACTCCCAGAATTCCTCAGCCAGCATGCCCAACTGAGGAATTCTGGGAGTTGAAGTCCACAAGTCATAAAAGGGCCAAGTTTGAAGACCCCTGATTTAGGTTATAAATGCTATGATCATTTGCAGAGAGACAATCCCCATAAAAAAGTATAAGTTCTCTCCATATGGATGTAAATTGCACACAAAATGTGAGACAAATCACTAAGGAGAAACTATTTAACTTGTTTTTTGCATCTGTCTTTACACAAAGGGAAAAAACAGTCCAATCTCTCAAAAACAGTACCATAAAAAACAGATTAGATACACAAGTTAAGATAGGTAAGAAAATGATAAGTGAGCACATGTCCAGCCTAGACCAGTTCAGTTCACTGGGACCAGATGGATTACACCTCAAGGTTCTCAAGGAACTGGCAGACGTGATCTCAGAACCACTGAACTATATTTTTTAAAGATCCTGGAGCACTGGGGAACTACCAGAGGACTGGAAAAGAGCTGATGTAGTTCCCATCTTCAAAAAAGGGGGAAAAATAGATCCTGGAAACAACAGACCTATCAGCCTGACCTCAATACCTGAGAAGTTTCTGGAAAAGATAATCAAATAACGAATCAGCAAACACCTACTACAGAGGCAAACAAAGTTATTACAAAGTTATGATCTCTGGCGGGCTCGGGACAGGAGTTGTTCCTCTGTCCGAGTCCTATTAGATCTCTCAGCGGCTTTTGATACCATTGACCATGGTATCCTACTGCGGCATCTCAGGGGGTTGGGAGTGGGAGGCACTGTTTTGCAGTGGTTCTCCTCCTATCTCCTGGGCCGCTCACAGTCGGTGTTGACGGCAGGGCAGAGGTCCGCCCCAAGGCCTCTCGTTTGTGGAGTTCCTCAGGGGGTGGTTCTCTCTCCCCTCCTGTTCAACATCTATATGAAGCCGCTGGGTGAGATCATTTGTGGTTTAGGGGTGGGTTATCATCAGTATGCTGATGATACCCAACTTTTTTTCTCCACCCCGAACCAACCCAGTGATGCCCTCGACGTGATGTCCCATTGCCTGGAGGCAGTCCGGGTCTGGATGGGGAGAAATAGGCTTCGTCTCAATCCTGCCAAGACTGAGTGGCTGTGCATACCAGCATCTCGGGTCAACCAGACTATACCATCTTTAACTATGGGGGGTGAGGTGTTACCCCCCATTGATAGGGCTTGCAACTTGGGCGTCCTCCTGGATTCACAGCTCAATTTTGAAGATCACATAGGAGCCATGACCAGGGGGGGCTTTTGCTCAGGTTCGCCTGGTGTGCCAGTTGCGACCCTATCTGGACCGAGATGCCCTACGCACAGTCACTCATGCGCTCGTGACCTCCTGTTTAGACTATTGCAACACTCTCTACATGGGGCTCTCTACACTCGGAGGCTTCAACTGGTGCAGAATGAGGGCACACGAGTTGTGATGGGGGTTTCCTGATACTCCCATGTAACACCTCTACTCCGCGAGCTGCATTGGCTTCCGGTTGCCCTTCGGGTGAGATTCAAAGGTGCTGGTGATGACCTATAAAGCCCTAAATGGCTTGGGTCCGGGTTATCTGAGGGAACACCTGCTGCCGGCATCAAGCTCCATTTGTCCTGTGCACTCCCACAGGGAGGGCCTTCTCAGGATACTACCGATTAAGGAATGCCGGTGGGTTATTCCCAGGGGAAGAGCGTTCTCTGTGGGCATGCCAGCCCTATGGAACCAACTCCCCATGGAACTTAGGACTGCCCCCGACCTTCGCTCATTTCGCCGGGCCCTGAAAACTTGGCTCTTCTAGCTGTCTGGCCCAGGCTGAGGGGGTTTAATTTTTATTGGGTTTTAGTTTTAAATTTTGGGGACTTGATTTAATTAATTGTTTTAATCTGATTTTTGTATGTTATGTTTTTAACCTTCCCTGTAAACCGCCCTGAGTCCTATGGGAGTAGGGCGGTATATAAATTTAAATAAATAAATAAATAAATAAATAAATAAACAAACAAACAAACAAACAAACAAACAAACAAACAAACAAACAAATAAAAAGCCAACATGGGTTTGTCAAAAGCAGATCATGCCAGATAAATTTTACTGCATTCTTTGACCAAGTGACAAAATTAGTGGACCGCAGGAATGCTGTGGATATACTTTACTTGGACTTCTGCAAGGCATTTGATAAAGCAGACCACAACCTATTACTTGATAAGATAGAAAAATGTGGGTTAGACAGCATCACCACTAGATGGATTCATAGCTGGTTGACTGGAAGTACCCAGCATGTGGTCCTCAATGGAACTGTATCTACATGGAGGGAAGTATGTAGTGGGCTGCTCCAGGGCTCTGTTATAGGCCCAGTCTTCTTCAGCATCTTCATCAATGATTTGGATGAGGATATACTGTAGATGGAGAACGACACTAAGCTGGCAGGAATAGCCAACATTCCAGAAGATAGGCTTAAGATATAGAAGGATCTTGACAAACTTGAACACTGGGCACTAACAAAATGAAATTTAATGGTGAAAAAAGTATGGTTCTACATTTAGGCAAGAAAAACAATGCACAGGTATAGTATAGGTGATACCTTGCTCAATAGTAGTAACTGTGAGAGGGATCTTGGAGTCCTAGTGGACAATCACTTAAATAGAAGCCAGTCGTGTGCTGCAGCTGCCAAAAAAGCCAACACAGTGCTAGGCTGCATTAACAGAGGGATAGAATCAAGATCACATGAAGTGCTAATACCACTTTACAAGGCCTTGGTAAGGCCACACCTGGAATACTGCAACCAGTTTTGGTCACCACAATGTAAAAAAGATGTTGAGACTCTAGAAGGAGTACAGAGAAGAGCAACAAAGATGATCAGGGGACTAGAGGCTAAAACATATAAGGGACGATTACTGGAATTGGGTCTGTCTACTCTGGGGGACGCGGTGGCTCAGTGGGTTAGGACGCTGAGCTTGTCGGTCAGAAGGTCGGCAGTTTGGCGGGTCGAATCCCGAGTGCCGCGTAGCAGAGTGAGCGCCTGTTACTCGTCCCAGCTTCTGCCAACCTAGCAGTTCGAAAGCACGTAAAAACGCAAGTAGAAAAATAGGGACCGCTCCGGTGGGAAGGTAACAGCGTTCCGTGCGCCTTTGGCGTCTAGTCATGCCGGCCACATGACCACGGAGACGTCCTCGGACAAGCGCTGGCTCTTCGGCTTTGAAACGGAGATGAGCACCGGCCCCTAGAGTCGGAAACGACTAGCACGCGTGTGCGGGGGAACCTTTACCTTTACCTTTAGTCTAATGAAGAGAAGGACGATGGGGGACATGATAGCAGTGTTGTAAGCATTTCTTTTTATATACTAGAACAGAAAGGCATGCAATATAAAAGGACCTGTTTGTGTCTTATTATGACCTATCTTGAGGATGGCTTGTTCAGGATGGTATAAATAAATGTAGTTTATCGATGATATGACTATTAACTCATCCCCAACTCATGAGTGAAAACCTTAACACCATTCTTGTGTTAAAATAGCATTTTTTCCACTTGCTCAAACTCCATCTAAGAACAGCCTCAAGGTGAATGAAATTTATTAAGCTCTGTCACCAGTTCCCTTGGAGGGAAATCAAGTGACTGGCAGGGTTGGCAACAGAGGCTATAGAAGCAGAAGAAGGATTAGCACTTAAGACAGCAAAGGTTATTTGGTAGGTAGGTAGGTAGGTAGGTAGGTAGGTAGATAGATAGATAAATTGATAGATAGATAGATAGATAGATAGATAGATAGATAGATAGATAGATAGATAGATAGAGAGAGAGAGAGAGACAGACAGACAGACAGACAGACAGACAGACAGACAGACTACAATAGATGATAGGTGATGGATGGATGAATGGAGGGGCTCAAGCTATTCTCCAAAGCACCTGAAGGCAGGACAAGAAGCAACGGATGGAAACTAACCAAAGAGAGAAGCAACCTAGAACTAAGGAGAATTTTTCCAACAGTTAGAACAATTAACCAGTGGAACAACCTGCCTCCAGAAGTTGTGAATGCTCCAACACTGGAAGAGACTAGACAACCATTTGTCTGAAATGCTATGGGGTTTCCTGCCTGAGCAAGGGGTTGGACTAGAAGTCCTCCAAGGTTACTTCCAATTCTGTAATTGTATTCTATTCTTTTTATATAATATTTTTATTAATTTTCTCATTATACAATTGAGTACTTAAAAAGCAATGTGATGACTGGGTTAATCAATAGTTCAATAGCATTCACAAATCTTTAGTATAAACCTCATGTTACAACATCAAATATTTCCTCTCTTTTTCCCTTCATAGCTACTATCTCATATTAGGCTAATACAGTTCTTATTATTATCAACTAAACAAAAACATCTTTGTTACAATTATCAGTAGTGTTTAGCTTATACATATCTTAATTATGTTTGCATTTGATCCTTATATTTTTATTTATTTATTTTTATTTTATTAGATTTATATACCGCCCTTTCCCGAAGGACTCAGGGCGGTTTACAGGGTATTTAAAACAAAACCAGTACAAAAGTTAAAAACAATAAAAAAAAAGATTAAATCATCCCTAAAATTAAAAAAAACAGTTAAAAATTCTCAGCCTGGGCCGGAGAGTTCAAAGAGCCAGGTCTTCAGGTCCCGGCGAAATGCGCGAAGGTCGGGGGCAGTCCTAAGCTCCACGGGCAGGTGGTTCCAGAGGGTAGGCGCACCCACAGAGAAGGTCCTCCCCCTAGGTGTTATCCGCGGCAGTCTTTTATCGGCGGCCCCCTGAGAAGACCCTCCCTGTGGGAGCGCACTGGACAAAGGGAACTTGATGCTGGCAGCAGGTGTTCCCTCAGATATCCCGGACCCAAGCCATTGCTTTATAGGTCATCACCAGCACCTTGAATCTCACCTGGAGGGCAACCAGAAGCCAATGCAGCTCGCGGAGTAGAGGTGTTACAGTCAATGTCCTGTTACTGCTTTTTTTTTTTTTCTAATTTCACATCCATATTCAAATTAAAACATTTGTTATTTACGATTTCCAAGTGTTTTATATTTAGGTGACCAAAGAGTCCCTTATCTCAACTTCCTTTTTTCCCCTTTTCATAACAAAGTCTAATATTCTAAATACGCATCTTATCTATTTGATTATAGTTTTGTTCTATTTTCTAAAAGTTATCTATTTTTCCCCATTAAACCATCTAATTAATAATACAGTATCCCCTCTAATAAATCAAAACCTATATATGTTATCTGGGTTAACCAATAATTCAGTAATATACATAAATATTTCATATTGGGAGAACAAAATTCTTATTTTCAACTAAGTCAAAACATTCTTATTACATTTATCCATACTTTTTAGCCTATAAGGTAAAGGTAAAGGTTCCCCCACACGTGTGTGCTAGTCGTTTCCAACTTCAGGGGCCGGTGCTCATCTCCGTTTCAAAGCCGAAGAGCCAGCGTTTGTCCGAGGACGTCTCCGTGGTCATGTGGCTGGCATGACTAGATGCCAAAGGCGCACGGAACGCTGTTACCTTCCCACCGTAGTGGTCCCTATTTTTCTACTTGCATTTTTATGTGCTTTCGAACTGCTAGGTTGGCAGAAGCTGGGATGAGTAACAGACGCTCACTCTGCTACGTGGCACTCGGGATTCAACCAGCCAAACTGCCGACCTTCTGATCGACAATCTCAGCGTCCTAACCCACTGAGCTACCGCGTCTCTTTTTTAGCCTATACATAAACTTTAATTTCCCATCAATATTCTAAAAAAGAAAAGAAAAGAAAGAACACCCCCCCCCCAAAAAAAAAATCTTGTAAGATGGGTTGGGCTGAGAGAGATTGACTGGGCCAAAATCACCCAGCTGGCTTTAAGGACAAAGACAGAACTAGAACTCACCATCTCCTGGTTATTGGTCCAAAGTCACCCAGCTGGCTTTCATGCCTAAAGTGGGACTAAAATTCACAGTTTCCTGGCTTCTACCCTGATGCCTTAACCACTAATGCTCTGTCTGTCTGTCTGTCTGTCTGTCTGTCTGTCTGTCTGTCTGTCTGTCTCTCTCTCTCTCTCTCTCTCTCTGAATAAAATAAAGCTGGAAGGGACCTTGGAGGTCTTCTAGTCCAGCCCCCTGCTCAAGCAGGAGAACCTACACCATCTCAGACAAGGGACTGTCTAGCCTCTTCTTAAAAACCTCCAGGGATGGAACATCCATGATTTCTGGGGGCAAGCTGTTCCACTGGTTAATTGTTCTCACTGTCAGGAAGTTTCTCCTTAATACCAGGTTGCTTCTGTCTCTGATTACTTTCCAAACATTTTTCTTGTTTTGCCCTCCGGTGGTTTGGAGAATAGTTTGATGCCTTCTTCTTTGTGGCAGCCTCTCAAATATTGCAATACTGCTATCATGTCTCCCCTGTTTCTTCTTTTCTTTAGACTAGCCAAACCCAAGTCCTGCTGCCGTTCTTCATACGTTTTAGTATCCAGACCTTGGATCATCTTAGTTGTTCTTCTCTTCTCTTCTCTTCTCTTCTCTTCTCTTCTCTTCTCTTCTCTTCTCTTCTCTTCTCTTCTCTTCTCTTCTCTTCTCTTCTCTTCTCTTCTCTCCTCTCCTCTCCTCTCCTCTTCACTTCTCTTCTCTTTCTCTTCTCTTCTCTCCTCTCCTCTCCTCTCCTCTCCTCTCCTCTCCTCTCCTCTCCTCTTCTCTTCTCTTCTCTTCTCTTCTCTTCTCTTCTCTTCTCTTCTCTTCTCTTCTCTTCTCTCCTCTCCTCTCCTCTTCTCTTCTCTACTTTCTCTTTCTCTTCTCTTCCCTTCCTTTCTCTTTGATGAGAAATTTTACCAAGTTCTGTTGTCATTCTCTCATAACACCCTTCAACTGACATATCTAGCCTATCACTAAGCAACAAAGTAACTCACTTTTGCAGACCAGCAGAACAGAACCTCATTAGCATTTAAGGTTGACACGAGAGCATCAGTGGGCCTCATTAGTGAGCAGTTTTACTGGAAGATTCATTTTAAGACCACCTTGAAACACGAGTGACGTCCGCAGAGGTTGCAGCTTGCAAAGGTTCTTGAGGTCTTCTCTGTCAGGATCTACACAGGAAGAAGTCTGGGCCATCACCTATGGCTCCGTCATATCCTTTACATTTTTTACTTTTTGTCTCATTTCTGTTGAAATAATTTGCCTATGCATTTCTAGTCTAATGTTCATACTTTCTGATAGTCGTGTACTCTTGCCCTAGGGTTCATTTCCAATTAGTAAAGCTAGAATGAAGGGAAAGAAAGATTGAGAATTCCATGTTATTGCAATATTGCCGTGCCATGGGACTAGTGCACCTAATAAAAACCAAACCCAACTAATGTTTTATTGTTTTTTCATGCCGCAAGACATGTTGTCCTCAGTCTTTGAAATGATTTGGTGATGGCTTCTGAAGTTTTCACTCAAAAGGGTGATTTATTCAGATCAAAATTTTAAACTGAAGCTTATTCTTCCTATTCTTTTTTTTATTTCTTGGTGGTCATCTTCTTTGTGTCCACATGTATCCAGTGGTGGGATTCAGCCAGTTTGCACCACTTCGGCAGAACCGGTAGCTATTTTTGTGTTGCCCAGGCCCAGGATGGACCTCCGGAAATGAAGTCAAAGAAAGCATGTTATTAGAGAGTTCAATGTTGCTGCTAATTAATATAGTTTACTACATTAAGAAGGAACGCAGTGGCTCAGTGGGTAGGACGCTGAGCTTGTCAATCAGAAGGTCTGCAGTTTGGCGGGTCGAATCCCGGGTGCCGCATAACAGAGTGAGCGCCTGTTACTCGTCCCAGCTTCTGCCAATCTAGCAGTTCGAAAGCACATAAAAATGCAAGTAGAAAAATAGGGACCACTACGGTGGGAAGGTAACAGCATTCCGTGCGCCTTTGGTGTCTAGTCATGCCGGCCACATGATGACGGAGACGTCCTCGGACAAGCGCTGACTCTTCGGCTTTGAAACGGAGATGAGCACCGGCCCCTAGAGTTGGAAACGACTAGCACTCATGTGCGGGGGAACCTTTACCTTTACCTTAGTACATTAAGAGAGAACCAGTTTGGAAAAAGGATTAAAGGCATCAGATTGGAGACTTTGAGTTCTAGTCCCACTTTAGGCATAAAGCTGGCTGGGTGACTTTGAGCCAGCCCTTCTCTTTCAGCCCTAAGAAGGAAGCAATGGCAAGCCACTTCCAAAAACCTTGCCATGAAAAGTAAGTAAGTAAGTAAGTAAGTAAGTAAAGAGGGAAGGAAGGAATTTTTATGGTTAGCTTCTTTATAGTACTCAACCTTAGCAAAAACAGTAAAAAAAAATAGTCGCATGATTTCAATAAAATATCTTTTAATGGGTGGGAAAAATGGACTTTGAAGGATTTTTTTCTCCCCTTTATTTCTTATTTTAAATAGTAGATAAAAGAAACAAAAAAGAAAAACATGATACCAACCTGTACAGAGTACTATGTTTATTTTTTTAAAAGGAGAGAGACAGAAAGAGAGAGACAGAGATTCCATTTCTATCCCAACCACAGGCCTTTATTTAAATCTTTGAACATCAAATATTTGTAACTGTCGTTGGTTTCTGTTCAAATCCTAGAAAATGTATCCCAGATACACTATATAAATCCACCATGCAGGGTGATAGACTGAATGTGATGGTGGGGCATTCTTACCTGAACTTAATTAAACTTCTGCTATGGCAATGGACCGCCAAGCTTGTCATTGCAATACATTTTCCAATTTTAATTGTCCGGTTTGATATGGTAGGCAAGATATCTCTTTGTTGTGATTCCTCGCCAGCCAGTGGATCAGGCAGCTGAGTCTGAGGAATCAGAGGAGGAGGAGGAGGGGCCTGGAGTGACATCAGAGTCAGAGGAAGGCTCTGAGGAGCTCCAAGACTTACAGTCGGACGAGGAGCTGGCCCCTCTACTCGTGCTCAGGCTGAGACACGGCTGTGTTGGGAGTCTGAGTTGGAGAGTGACGAAGCGCAGCTGGGAAATATCCAGGATGCACAACAGCGCTGGCAAGTAGAGAGAGCAGGACAAAGGAACGCAATGGGGCGGCTCCAAAGGCAAAGGAGCAGGCTTAGAGAAGCCATGCCTTGGCTGCATAATAAAAGGGGAGATGTGGGAGGTGCTGGTTGCCGAAGGCAACTGTTTGTATTGAGGATCGAGTTTCTGTGATCTGTGTTTGTTTGCCTTGGACATTGACTCAGGTCTGTGAATAACAAAAGGGATTTTTTTTTTATTTTTATTTTTTGCAGTTTCTGCCTGCTTGTTGGAAGAGGGGTTTCTCCTTGTGAGTAAAACAAGGACTCATGCAGGCTGGGACAGAACACTCTTTTCCAATATTTTGTTAGGTTTACTCTTGCTGCAATCATCATATATCTTATATCTTCATACTCTGCAATTCTTTACTGGAATTATTTCTATCAGAGATCCTGGAGCACTGGGGAAGATCCTGGAGCACTGGGGAACTACCAGAGGACTGGAAGAGAGCTGATGTAGTTCCCATCTTCAAAAAAGGAAAAAAAGTAGATCCAGGAAACTACAGACCTATCAGCCTGACCTCAATACCTGGG
>JAKJMR010000465.1:117406-138672 GCA_024449315.1 Daboia siamensis
TTCCTTCCTTCCTTCCTTCCTTCCTTCCTTCCTTCCTTCCTTCCTTCCTTCCTTCCTTCCTTCCTTCTTTCCCCATTCTACCTTTCCTTTCCTTTCCTTTCCTTTCCTTTCCTTTCCTTTCCTTTCCTTTCCTTTCGTCTTTCTTTCTTTCTTTCTTTCTTTCTTTCTTTCTTTCTTTCTTTCTTTCTTTCTTTCTTTCTTTTTCTCCCTCCCTCCCTCCTCCCCTCCCTCCCTCCTTCTCTCCCTTTTCTTTCTTCTTTTTCTTCCTTCTTTCCCCATTCTCCCTCCCCTCCCCTCCCCTCCCCTTTCCTCTTTTAAGCCATTATTTGTCATACTAGAATATACTGTTGTTCTTTCAGCAATCATCTGTCACTTCAAAATCGGCATCCTGGAGATTTGGTGCAGGACACAAATCTTGTGCTTCCTCCCTTCTGTTAAAAATGATAAGAAAATTGTGACAGTGAGTTTCGAGAAAAGTGATATAAAGCTCATCAGGATGAATAAAATATGTAGCAGTGCCGCATATTTTGACCTATATGAAACTTGATAAGGTCATTTACTGGGATCTGAAACTGAAGTTGCAATAAAAGAAGAGAAAACAAAGTTCTGAGTACTTTTAAAAAAAAACAACGAGGAAAAATTAGTTGCAATGAGCCTCCAAGGAGAGTGATGGAATACCTTAAAATTGTGCAGTATACTTTAAGGATTGGATCAGGAATTTTAGAAGGTGTTTAATTCATTTTGAACGAATTGATCCAGAGGTCTTTAACTGTGACGTAATACCGAACATGATTTGAAGGAAAAAGAAAAAAAGAACTTAACATTCTCTCTGGGAAGATGTCCTGATCTTTAATTAAGAAATGGCTTCACATTCTCAGATCAACTTTCTTTTGATCCTATTTCCCATAAAGACACCTGACTCTAGTGGTGGGATTCAGCTGGTTCCCACCACTTCGGCAGAACCGACAGCTAATTTTTTCTTGCCCGGGCCCAGAATGGACTTCCAGAAGCAACATCCGCACAGAGAACCAGTTTTTCCCATGTTTGAATCCCACCACTGCCTGACATTACACAATTCCTCTGGATAAGTTTTATACCAGGGCCTAGCTTGACTAGTGGTAGGCCTAAGACATCCAGCAAACTGTAACTATTCTGAGAAGGTAATGCCAGAGGAAGATCCTATTTCATGGGACAGTAAGTTTGAAGCAGCCCAAAGACACCCAAAAGTGATATTTGTCCTTCCCATTTGCCTTTCTTCATCTTTTTGACAGCTTCCGATAATCAAGCAGGAAACAAAAAAAAAACAAGCAAAGGTTACGTCTCCTTCACATTGAGCCCAATCCATGGATATATCATGATCATACTGCATCCAGTTTTTGAATACTTGGATTAAAGGTAAAGGTAAAGGTTCCCCCGCACATGCATGCTAGTCGTTTCCGACTCTAGGGGCCGGTGCTCAACTCCGTTTCAAAGCCGAAGAGCCAGCGCTGGTCCGAGGACTTCTCCGTGGTCATGTGGCCGGCATGACTAGACGCCAAAGGCGCACGGAACGCTGTTACCTTCCCACCGCAGTGGTCCCTATTTTTCTACTTGCATTTTTACATGCTTTCAAACTGCTAAACGGATGTTGAGACTCTGGAAAGAGTGGAGGGAAGAGTGACAAAGATGATTTAATGTTAAGTTCCTTTCAATATGTTCCTCTGCTTTTCAATTTTCTCTCTTCTCTCAAGTTACGATAACTTGAAGAGAGAGAAAGAGAGAGAGGGAGACAGAGAGAGAGGGAGGGAGAAAGAGAGGAGAGGGAGAGAGGGAGGGAGGCAGAAAGAGAGAGGGAAGGAGAGAGGGACAAGAGAGAGAGAGGGAGGCAGAAAGAAAGAGAAAGAGAAAGAGAGAGAGGGAGAGGGAGAAAGAGAGAAGAGAGAGAAATGGAGAGAGGGATGGAGAAAAAGAGAAAAAGGGATGGGAGAAAGGGAGAAAGAGAAAGAGAGGGAGGGAAAAGAGAAGAGAAAGAGGGAGAGGGAGGGAGGGAGGGAGGCAGAAAAAGAGAGAGGGAGGGAGAGAGAGGGACAAGAGAGAGGGAGGCAGAAAGAAAGAGAAAGAGGGAGAGGGAGAAAGAGAAGAGAGAGAAAGGGAGAGAGAGAGAAAGAAAGAGGGAGGGAGAAAGAGAAGAGAGTGGGAGTGAGTGAGTGAGTGAGTGAGTAAGAAATGAAAGAGATCTCATAATACTCAACTTCTATATTTTTAAGTTTTTTTTCCAGATGGTGTGCGATGCCCAATAAGCCCAGAAAAAATGCTTAGCGAATCCGCCATACCACACAAAGAGAGTGGTGGATTTTTTTCTTTCTTTCTTAAAAATGGTACCTTCGTTACATATTTACAAAGAGTTTATAATGGGCAATGGTTAAACGAGTGGTACTTGGGGAAGATAAAATAAAATTATCTGACCGTATACTCTGACTCCATGGGGGCCATAAGGAAACATCTATTTTCACCAGAGTTTACAAGCAAAAGAAAAAGAAAGTCGAAATAACAGGACCATCAAAGTCAAGAAATATAATGCAAAACCCACAGAGTTTTTCATCATTCTTTTGTTCGCATCCTCGCAGATCACGTTTATGTTTGCAAAACATACAATAAACATGACCTCATTTAAAAAAAAAAAGTGACTATCTCTTTTCACTCCAGTTGACGTTAAATAATATTTGAATTTAACTTTTTTTTTGATGTCGGTTGCCAAAACAAAACAAAAACACTCTAACAAAAATAACAAAAATAATGGGATATTGACAACTTGGTCCCATTGCCCACAGCACCATATTTGTTCTCCTTTCTTTCGAAAGTTAAATTTAATTTCCAAAAGCTGAATTGGCAGGTTTGAATGCTATTTCTTGGGGTGGGCGGGTGGGGGGGAAAGAAAATATTTTAAGTTAGCCTCAATTCTTGATATTTCGATAGATATGAACCTTAACAGTATTTTATGACCGTCAACAAATATTGCCAGGCATGAAATGCTGGCCTGTGCTAGAATACATTTAAATAAACTATCGCATGCCGATGAATATCAGTTATAAAGTATTGAATGCTGAAATGCTTCTACAGACCCTTGAGTGGAATAAAGCAGCCACTATTATTGACAAGTCCTTGAGCAAAAGTTATCACGTGTCTGCATCAGAACTAAGGGGGGGGGGGGGAATCAAAAACGACCTTTGACGAACTCCCTTTCTTCTCAAAACACAAAGCAGATGAACATTCTGGCAGTTTGGGGATAGGTGTTTTGAAGGCAGATGCTGGAGACAGAAGTGATACTTCCAAGCGATACCAATAAAGGAGAATATGTGCAGCTCAGGATTGAAAAGAGGGGTGGTTGGTGCTCTCTGCGCTTGATCGTTGTCAAACAATCTGCTCTGCAGAGGAATTATTGAGTCTGCCATTTTGTCACAGCCACCAAACAGGACAAGTACAGACTTCAACAGATAGTTAAGACTGTAAAAGGTAAAGGTAAAGGTTCCCCTGTACATGCGTGCTAGTCGTTTCCGACTCTAGGGGCCGGTGCTCATCTCCGTTTCAAAGCCGACGAGCCAGCGCTTGTCCAAGGACATCTCCGTGGTCATGTGGCCGGCATGACTAGACGCCAAAGGCGCACGGAACGCTGTTACCTTCCCACCGTAGTGGTCCCTATTTTTCTACTTGCATTTTTACGTGCTTTCGAACTGCTAGGTGGGCAGAAGCTGGGACGAGTAACAGGCGCTCACTCTGTTACGCGGCACTCAGGATTCGACCCGCCAAACTGCCGACCTTCTGATCGACAAGCTCAGCATCCTAACCCACTGAGCCACCTCTAGCATTTAAGGCTTCTGCACTTTCTCCTAGTTATTTTATTTTATTTTTTAAAATTGATTCTTTTTTTATTGGATTCCTTTGTTCCCCAACAAGACAGGGGACCTCTGAGTCAGCTTATGCCCACAGCAGCCAATCTATAGTTTTAGCAGTTCAGCAGCTGTTTAATTTTAATTGCTCCCCAAGCATAGGCCAATTCCAGATAGGGGAAAAAAAATGGAACAAATCTTGTTCAGAAAGTCTTTGAATCCTGAAGAACCTGCACTGACATGGCCATGGGCATCCATCCTTGCATTTATACGGAAGGAAAAAAGAACGATACGTTGCTGAACACTTTTGCTGCATGTCTACAATAGTAAATTTATGGGAAAATATCTTGTCAAGAGCAGATGAAGCTATTCCTGAGGACCGGACTTCGTGTTATAGATCTGAAACAGGTGTAAGGCCTGATGTAATAAAGATGTTAAGGGAAACCACGCAAACAAATTTAGGAAGTTTAGGCATCGCATAAAACTTCCTTATCAATCAATCAATCAATCAATAGAAAAGAGCTAGAAGGGACTCTGGAGGTCTTCTAGTCTAGCCCCTTGCTCAAGCAGGAGACCCGATACCATTTCAGACAAGTGGCTGTCGAGTCTCTTCTTAAAAACCTCTAGTGAGGAAGCACCCACAACATCTGAAGACAAGCAGTTCCGCTTGTTAATTGTGCACAGCTTGATCCATACCTTTTATGGAAATTCCAAGCTTTCACATACAACCCTTGATCAAGCTTTAATTCCAGATCAAGACAAAAACATGCACGTACTAACTGCAGCAAGAATTGTATTTGCCCAACATTGGAAAAATGAAAAATTACCAACTGAAGAAGTATTAATTAAGAAAATTTTAGCGTGTGCAGGAATGGACAGATTGACTTTAAAGATAAAAGAGAACGAAGACTCAGTGTATTTTAGAACATGGGATAATTTCTATCAATGGCTAGAAACCTGAGTTATAGAGAAAGGAATGTGATATGTAACTCTGAATATATATTAGCAAGAAGAAGACTATTGAGTGATTAATAAACATATTGTTTATGGTAATTAACTATTATTTATTATTTTTTGTTAAACACATGAACCCAGACATTATTATATTTGCTAAATATTGAGAATGTTATTAGGGAAATCCCTAACCCCATCCCTAATCCTAACCCTAGCCCAAATCTCAATCTCAATCCCAATCCCACCTCATTCCTAACCCTATTGTTGTTGTTGTTAGCTGCGAAGTCATGTACGACCCATCGCGACCCTATGGACAACATTCCTCCAGGCCTTCCTGTCCTCTACCATCTTCTGGAGTCCCTTTAAGCTCACGCCTACTGCTTCAGTGACTCCATCCAGCCACTTCATTCTCTGCCGTCCCCTTCTTCTCTGGCCCTCCATCTTTCCCAGCATTAGGCTCTTCTCCAGTGAGTCCTTCCTTCTCATTAGGTGGCCAAAGCATTTGAGTTTTAGCTTCAGGATCTGGCCTTCTAAAGAGCAGTCAGGGTTGATCTCCTCTAGGACTGACCGGTTTGATCTCCTTGCAGTCCAAGGGACTCGCAGGAGTCTTCTGCAGCACCATAGTTCAAAGGCCTCCATTCTTCGGCGCTTAGCCTTTCTTATGGTCCAACTTTCACTGCCATACATTGCAACTGGGAAGACCATAGCTTTGACCACAGGTAGGCAACCTCGGCTCTTTTATGACTCATGGACTTCAACTCCCAGAATTCCTGAGTCAGCTGGAATTCTGCCTACCCCTGGCCTTGACTATACACACTTTTTTTGACAGGATGATGTCTCTGCTTTTTAGTGTGCTGTCTAGATTTGCCATTGCTTTCCTCCCCAGGAGCAAGCATTTTTTAATTTCTTGGCTGCAGTCCCCATCTGCTGTGATTTTGGAGCCCAGGAAAATAAAATCTATCCCTAACCCTATAAAACCTAATAAAATTTATACCCCAAAAAAGATGAAAACATGTAGTTCTGTGAGCAGAAGAACAGTTTCATCTGTGGATGTGTCGGACCTTCACCAGTCGTCCCCTCAGGAAAGCAAGATTTTTTAATCCATTGAGTTGAATCAAAAGAACTCTTGCTGAGAGAAAATGGATGCAGGAAAGTGAGGCAGAATCTAAAGATCCCTCACAAACCACAAAGCAATTCATTTGTTTCACAACCACAACACCCACTGATCGGACTACTGGCAGCCAATGTGATGCTGAGAAGATATTTTGAGAATGCTGAAGTGCTGGGCAGATAATAGTTTACGCTCAGGGAGTAAAGGCCTTGGAACCTGGCAAAAACCAGCTGGGAAGGAGTCCGTCCCATCTCTGAAGGATCCCCATGGTCACATGATCAAAATTCAGACTCTTGGCAATTGACTCATATTTATGATGTTTGCCATGTCCCAGGGCCATGTGATGACCTTTTGTGACCTTCTGATAAGCAAAATCAACGGGGAAGCTGGATTCCCTTAAGCAACCATGTTACTAATTTAACAACCACAATGATTTACTTAACAACAGTGGCAAGAAAGGTCATAAAATGGGGCAAAATTCACTTAACAAATGTCTCACTTAGCAAAAAAAAATAATTGGCCTCAGTTGTTATCATATGTTGAGGACTGCCTATACATCTGTATAATTCCTCCAGCCCAATCTCCTGGCATAGTTAGAGCTTTGAAGTTTTCTTATATCCCATTTTGTTGGCTAAGAGTTTAACTGAAAGTATTTCGGAAGGAAAATGAGACTATAAATAAATAATCTGGATACAAAAGGGTGCAAATTGCTGGAGCAGTTTCAGCTTACAAAATTTGTAAATTTATGCAGACAGAATTATTTTGTTCATCAAAATGAGTTATAGTTCAAGAGCAGAATGCAACTACTGCCATCCCGACTTGATTAATTTCAAACCAACCTCATCCATTTTAATTCCTTTTTATATAATTTTAATTGAAATTTTTTTGAACAAAGTAAAAAAAATGTGAAAGAAAATAAAGGTAATAAATATAGCATACCCTCCCATATTCCCGACAAAATTATAAAAAAACATTTATATTTTATCCTTATTCTCCAAAGTTACACCATAACTTCCTTCTTTCCTTAAGTTACTTTTTCTTATCTTCAAAATCACAAGATCATTTTGCTCTCTCTTTTCATCAAGGTCATAAGGACTTTCTATCTAATGATAAATATAGTTGTTTCTGTAATTATTCGCTTTTAATTCATAATTACAGCTTATACTGAGAAACGTAGACTTTCTTTGGCATCTTCTGTACTTCTGTTGGATGACTACATATGCATGTTTCTACAGGATTGTACAAAATGTTCCTCATTAGTTGCATTGAGGACCATGTTTGGAACATTTCCTTTTGCACAAGGTTCACTTCTGGAACACTGTCAAATGTCAAATGACAAAAGAAAGAAAGAAAGAAAGAAAGAAAGAAAGAAAGAAAGAAAGAAAGAAAGAAAGAAAGAAAGAAAGAAAGAAAGAAAGAAAGAAAGAAAGAAAGAAAGAAAGAAAGAAAGAAAGAAGGAAGGAAGGAAGGAAGGAAGGGAAGGAAGGAAGGAAAAAAGAAAGAAAGAAAGAAAGAAAGAGAGAAAGAAAGAAAGAAAGAAAGAAAGAAAGAAAGAAAGAAAGAAAGAAAGAAAGAAAAAACTTACATAAAACCCTTTGTGTTCCTTTAAAAGGAGAAATCATCAATTTCTGAGACAAGAAGAGGCTGTCCTAAATCCCAATTAAATGGAAGGACTGTTGACTTCTATTAGAGTAAGTGCAGTTGAATACAAAGGGACATCTATTAATTAGTCATAGCAATCCAGTTGAGCCAGCATATTTCCTTCTTCCCCATCGACATTAGCTTAGTGAATTATACTCCATTATTCACATAATAAAAAAAAAATGAGAATCAGTAATTTCTTTTTTTAATCTTACAACTCTCCAGTCTTGCCTGGTTTAATTCCCATAGTTTCCAAATGAAAATCAGTCCCAGCCTGAATTTTAGCTGAGGATGCTCTGGTCAATCCTGTAAAGACAGTGAATTGAGTTTCAGGTGCAATAATGAATTGAAAATATTCTAAGGAATTTAGACCGTGGGTCTTAGAAGTGTAGATCAGGTTGCTTCAAGAGATTTTGGTACTTTATAGTTATTAATCAGATGGCTGACCCCACCTTAGCCTTAAAAATATTCATCATGGCTGGAATGCAGTTTCCACCTCTGCTACTAACAAAGCACAGAAATCTCATTTTAATGTATACTGATTAGTGTACATTTAAAGTGACAACAAAGTTATTATTCTATTCTATTCTATTCTATTCTATTCTATTCTATTCTATTCTATTCTATTCTATTCTATTCTCCAATGTCTATTCTATTCTATTCTATTCCATATTGTCTACTCTACTCTATTCTACTCTGCTCTGCTCTGCTCTGCTCTACTCCACTCCACTGCACTCCACTCCACTCCATTCCATTCCATTCCATTCCCTATTCTATTCTATTCTATTCTATTCTATTCTATTCTATTCTGTTCTATTCTATTCTATATTGTCTATTCTACTCTATTCTTATACTCTACTCCGCTCTGCTCTGCTCTGCTCTACTCTACTCTACTCTACTCCACTCCACTCCACTCCACTTCACTCCACTCCATTCCATTCCATTCCATTCCATTCCATTCCATATTCTATTCTATTCTATTCTATCCTATCCTATTCTATTCTATTCTATTCTTAATTCTGGAAGCAAGTAGCTTTCTGAAAGAATCATCTTAGCGGTCTTTTTCCATGTCCAACCCAGCTGTAACTCTTTGATAGCAGCAGGCTACCAACCACCATAATGCAAGTTTTGCTCCTTTGTTTCCTGATCTAATAATTAGGGGTATTGCTTCTTTTCACATTTTAAATAAATATCCTGACAAGAAGAGATAATTATTATCCTTACAGGCCTTATATATTTTAACTAGATAGGTTTTGGTTGCCATGGTATAACAAAAGACGTTGAGACTCTAGAAAGAGTGCAGAGAAGAACAACAAAGATGATTAAGGGACTGGAGGCTAAAATATATATAAAGAAAGGTTGCTGGAATTGGGTATGTCTAGTTTAATGAAGAGAAGGATGAGGGGTGTCATGATAGTAGGGTTCCAGTATCTCAGGAGCTGCCCCAAAGAAGAGGGAGTCAAGCTATTCTCCAAAGTCCCTGAAGGCAGGACAAGAAGCAACGGATGGAAACTAGTCAAGGCGAGAAGCAACCTAGAACTAAGGAGAAACTTCCTGACAGTCAGAACAATTAACCAGTGGAACAACCTGCCTCCAGAAGCTGTGAATGCTCCAACACTGGAAGTTTTTAAGAAGAGACTGGACAGCCATTTGTCTGAAGTGGTATAGGGTTTCCTGCCTGAGCAGGGGGCTGAACTAGATGACCTCCAAGGTCGCTTCCAACTCTGTTATTCTGTTCTGTCATGCTGGTTTCCCACAAGAAAAGTCAATGGGGAACAGGGGAAATTGCAAGTCATTCCAGTAACTCCAGTTATTGGCATCAACATCTTAGATTTAAGCGTAGTTCTTGAATTTCTGATTCCTGTATTATTATGTGGTAGAAAGCCTTTATAGCATCTTCTGAATTAATTTAAAGCCATCTTTCTGAATTAATTTCTCCTCATTGATCACATCAGACCATGATTGCAACCCTAAAGCCAGAAGCCAAGCAAAAATGAACACAACAGATAAATTTGAGTATCTAGGAAGAAAAGAAATTAGTACAATTTTTTCCCAGATAGAAAGAGAAAGGGGAAAAATACATTTCACAAACATGTGTCACAATAAGATGTAGATGACAACCACATTCGTTGTTCCTGTATCTTTATGAATAAGGAAGAGAAATCTGAATTGTCTTTTCTGCATAAACCATTTGTCTAAAAATATTGCCTTACTGGTAAAGTCATTTCTCAGTGGTAAGAGCTACTTATAATTATATTGTATTCCACTTGATGTGAAATTCTGTTAAATCAGACTGTATTTCAGTTTGAAGTATTAGAGGAATTCAGTGTTTGAAAATTATTATTCAAACTAATTTCTTGGAATAACGTGTACTTTAGACTACAGTGTTACACAACTCTTCACGTA
This sequence comes from Daboia siamensis, assembly GCA_024449315.1. Lineage (NCBI taxonomy): Eukaryota > Metazoa > Chordata > Lepidosauria > Squamata > Viperidae > Daboia > Daboia siamensis. The sequence continues at coordinate 127,385 of JAKJMR010000465.1, forward strand.
GCACTGAATACTGTGGAAACATAAGTATCTGGAATTTAAGAAAATATTTAAAAATGTGTCTTTCAAAACTACATTCCACTAAATAGGTCAGTTCTTACCCACAAAATCTATTTAATTTGACATTTGAATCAAGTTATACGAAGGACTTGTTTGGGACAAGCAAAACTTGGCAATGGGGAAAAAAAAAACAGAATTAAAAATAATAATAAAAGTTGATGTTTATGAGTCTTTCATACACCAAGATAAGTTAATGGAAATGACTAATAAAGATAACTATTATTAGATAATTGTAATTATACTTTAAGGGACGCAGTGGCTCAGTGGGTTAGGACGCTGAGCTTGTCGATCAGAAGGTCGGCAGTTTGGCAGGTCGAATCCCAAGTGCCGCATAACAGATGAGCACCAGCCCCTAGAGTCGGAAACGACTAGCACGCATGTGCGGGGGAACCTTTGCCTTTACCTTTTACTTAGGATCTACAAAATCCTTCATTTAACCTTGGGATAGATAAGAACGTTATCTTTCCCCGAGGCGGGTAGTCTAATCTACTCTATGTCCAAGAGAATTGGAAGGCTAGATGTAGCTTTCCAAAGACATGAATTGAATCCTAGTTATGAGCTGGATGAAGTCCTTCATTAGAAGACCCCTGACCAATAGCTGTTCGAATTTAGATTCAAGCAAAGATGAAGACGACTAAACGAAAAGAAAAGAAAAGAAAAAATGTGGTGGGGGGGGGGGGAAAGAGCATCAGCATGTTTCCTAAATGTCCTTCAAGCACATCGTTTAGTCTTCCAGACGCAACATCCCAGAAATGGGCCACTCATTTGAAAGCAAATGTCTAAATAGGGTAGAGTTGTACAATTCATGTTTATTACAAAGCACAACTAGGCTAGCCAGCAAATGAATCCTTTGCAAACCTCTCTCTTACCGCAGTGAAAACAATTCTATAATTTATCAGAGTTGTTCTACTTTTTAATTTTTCATTGTCTGCTGCTTGGCTGTTCTAATTGTAACTCTCAGGGGGGGATCCAGTAAGGCAGAGTTACTTATTCAGCTCTGCATGACAAAGATTTTATAACATGTGTTTCACTGAAACAGCTGTTCACTGCATTGTTTCTTCGGTATTTGTTTTGGAAAGAAAAGTTTGTGTCTCCTTACAGTTTGTTTCCAACGACATAACATGAACAGGGGAAAGAAGAAATAAAGGCCCCATGATTGTATTTCGTGCAACAGTATCTGCGTATATAAATGATAAATAAAGAGTTGCTATATATTTTCTGATAATTTTACAGAGCAGTGCAAAAAAAAAAAAAAGGATTTCAGGGGCCATGAACACCTGTCTGTTGTCACATCACAGTTTTTACTGGGTTTGTGTGTGTATCAAGGTGGCCCACGCACCTTGGCGACCTCACATTCATTGCCTTTTGCAATGCTTATCTTTGTCATTTTGGTAGTTTCTCCCGAAGAATGTCCTTTTTGTGCACGAAACTATACCTAGATCCAGCTTTGATTTACTTAGTGTTCCATGAATAAACTCTATACATTGCTGTCAACTCATGTTGTAGCAAATAATATTGTTGAAAGAAAAATCTTCATTAGGGTCCAGTCCAAGCCGGGAATAAAGAACATGGAGACTGCTTTAGAAAGAAAGTTGTAGTTTGTTGAAGAGCAGAGCCAGATAAAAGCATGGCTCTGGGAAATCTGACCACGTGTAGTAGGGAGTGGTGGGTTTTTATACCTTCTTGGGCTTTTGTTTGGAGTTGTTTCTGTGGCATGAACTTTGACCTGAGGTTCAGTGTGCCTTTCTGGTATTCTGATGGTGGTGGGTTAATCCTATTATGGCCTAAAGGTCATATCTTGCTTTCCTGGGTTTGTGGCTGATGGCTGGGATTTTTTTTGTCAGTTTTAGGGATCTTTGTCTTTCTAATCCCATCAGCTCTAAGCTTCCTGGTGCCAGTCTTTTTGAAAGGATTATCATATCTGCATTTCTACAGACCTGGTTTCTGCTCGGGGGAGGTAGACTTGGGCTATTAAGAAAAACTGGGCAGAATATAAGTTCATTGACATTTACAGCCATCTCATACCTATTTTTGCAAGTAAGGAGATGTTAAGGGAAGCTTTTTTGGAGGTTGTGTTCATTGCAGCACCTTCATCTATTTCCAGACACTCAAGCTGAGCTAAAAGTAAGGTGTGAAGAATCAAGACCACTCATTAAGTTCCAGCTACTGTAAGAAGATTTATTTCTCAAGCCTATTCACAGTAATCTGGTCAAGTAAAGGTCAGCACTAGAGTAGTGCTAGATAAGAATGAATGGAAATCAAGTATAATAAGACCACACCTGGAATACTGCAGCCAATTTTGGTCACCATATCACAGAGAAGATGTTGAGAGTTTGGAAAAAAAAATCAGAGAAGAGCAACTAAGATGATCAGGGACCTAGAGACTAAAACATACGAAGAACGGCTGCGGGACTTGGGTTTGGCTAGTCTAAAGAAAAGAAGAAATAGGGGAGACATGATAGCAATATTCCAGTATTTAGGGGCTGCTGCCGAGAAGAGGGGGTCATGTTATTCTCCAGAGCACCAGAGGGCAGGACAAGAAACAATGGTTGGAAACTGATCAAAGAGAGAAGCAATCTGGAATTAAGGGGAAACTTTCTGACAGTGAGGACAATCAACCAGCGGAACAGCTTGCCTCCAGAAATCGTGGGCACTCCATCACTGGAGATTTTTAAGAAGAGGCTAGACAGTCCCTTGTCTGAGATGGTATAGGTTATCCTGCTTGAGAAGGGGGTTGGACTGGAAGACCTCCAAGGTCCCTTCCAGCTCTATTCTATTCTAAAATGGGACTGGATATGGATTGCTTGTGGAACATAATGATTCCAGGCTGATTCCTTTCTTGACTCCACCCCCTGTCTCTGCCTTTTCGTCTCTTACTTTAAAGCAAAAATAAAGTAATTCCTGCTGATTTTACTCTGCTAGTCATTGCCTAGCGGGCAATGCTCATCTCTGTTTCAAGGCCATTGAGTCAGCACTGTCTGAAGACATTTCCATGGTCTTGTGGAGATCATGACATCACAGAATGCTGTCACTTACCCACTGAAGTGGTACCTATTTACCTACTTGTATTTTCACGTTTTCGAACTGCTAGGTTGGCAGGAGCATGACTGAGGACAGGAGCACACCCCATTGCATGGTGCTTAAGTCTCAAATCTGAGGTGCCAGCTTTTTGGTCAACAAGCCCAGCCTCTTAACCACTCAATCACCATGCCACCTCTCTGACATTAAGCCCGCATTAAAAAGGTCCACCATCTAGAAATTCTTCAAAAACTTCTTATCATAAGGAAAGATGTAACTATAATTTCCACCCAAAACAGATGTAATGATATGTCCCCTTTGTCTTGTTTAATCTGTTCAGTTTAATACGAAGACTTCCTATTAAAGCATTCTGAGTTGAAAAGATATTAGGCTATAGGACTATGTGATCTGTTTCAAAGTGACCTTTTGCACAATCTCTTAGCATGCTTGAAATGCTCCTGTTGTGATTCCTCGCCAGCCCATGGATCCGACAACTGAGTCTGGGGAATCAGAGAAGGAGGAGGAGGGGCCTGGAGTGCCATCAGAGTCAGAGGGAGGCTCTGATGAGCTCCAAGACTTACAATCTGATGAGGAGCCTGGCCCCTCTACTCCTGCTCTGGCTGAGACAGACTGTGTGGGCTCACAGCTGGAAGACATCATAAATGCTTGCAAACGCCGACAGGCAATGAGAGTTGGGCAGAGGGATGCAATGGGGCGGCTCCAAAGGCAAAGGAGAAGGCATTAGGAAGCCAGGCCTTGGGCTGCATAATAAAAGGGAAGGTGTGGGAGGTGCTGGTTGCTGAAGGCAACCGTTTGTGAAGGAATCAAGTTTCATTGAATTGTGTTTTGTTTGCCTTTGCCGTTGGACAATTTTGCAGATCCGTAAATAATAAACAAGCCTACTTATTTGAAGAGGGTTTTCCCCTTGTGAGTTTAACAAGGACTCACGTAGGGTGGGACATAACAGCTCCTCACAAAAGCATTAAAACAGCCACATGCTCTGGAAAAACTCAAAAACAATTGTTTTAAAAGCTGCATCCTCTCAACTATTTACCTAAAACATGGAAGCATAGGGGTGGAAGGGACTTCACTAATCCAATCCCTTGCTCATCCGAATCAAACAATTAAGATTACTTACACATAGAATACATTATCTGGGGCAATAACTAAAGCATGTCATGCTTTATACACATACGGATAGATAACACCAGCTGCCTGCAATTAGTGCAGGTTCGCATCCCACCAGGCTCAAGGTTGACTCAGCCTTCCATCCTTCCGAGGTAGGTAAAATGAGGACCCAGATTGTTGGGGGCAATTAAGCTGACTTTGTATAAAAATGCCGCTTGGGGTGTGTGTGAAAGCCCTAATAAGCAGGCATATACATAGAATGAAGGCTACTGCTAAGCTTGTAAGCCGCCCTGAGTCTTCGGAGAAGGGCGGGATATAAATGGAATTAAAATAAATAAATAAATAAATAGACTGGGGCAGCTTCCAATGAAAGTGAGCAATCCTTCAAAAAGATGCTGAACTTTTAATGCTTCGAGACAATGTTGTTCCCTCAGAACTCCAAAGCTTGGCAGAAAGCCTCCTTTAAATGCTTTGCATAAGCAGTAGATGTTTGGGTCAATATTTTCCTGCCTGGGTGATCTGAAGAAGACACTGGACAATCTCCAGCTGACCTTGTCTGGCTCATGCGTTACGTAGGCTCACAACGCGTTAACACTTGGAAGGAGAATCTGTATGGAATGCCAATGCTCCAGGCTAGACTGGGAGGAAAAACAAATCAAGATGCAAGAGGTGATAATAGCAAAACTCTTCTGTTTTGTTTCCAAGACGTTGACATGGATAAGTCCAGGAAATCACCAGGAGTCAAACCTGAATGGAAGGAAACTTTACCTAGATGATTACATACTAATCTCTCTCTCTCTCTCTCTCTCTCTCTCTCTCTCTCTCTCTCTCACATACACACACACACACACACACACACACACACATTTTGGAATTATCAAAACCAGGCACGCTGGCTGAGGAATTCTGGGAGTTGAAGTCCACAAGTCATAAAAGGGCTACGTTTGAAGACCCCTGGGCTGAACAATTGGAAAGTTAAAAATTGACCGGAAAAGATCTATCTGGAACTCCTGCTGAATGTTGTAGAACATGGACATTCAGAATTAATTTTCTACGGACAGTGCATGAACATTAAAAATAAATAAACAATCAGAATATCCCTAACCTTGCATGAAAAATGCCATCAACTTTGCTAAATGTAGTGGCTTTCATTTTACTCGACAGGACCTTTGTTGAAGAACCTCATAAAAATTATTTATTTTTAATGTTCATGCACTGTCCGTAGAAAATTAATTCTGAATGTCCATGTTCTACAACATTCAGCAGGAGTTCCAGATAGATCTTTTCCGGTCAATTTTTAACTTTCCAATTGTTCAGCCCAGGGGTGAATAAAATTAACCACAGGGGTTAATAAAATTAACCACTGGAAACCATAAAGGGGCTATGTGTGTGTATTTCTCCCCTCCCTCTGAATCTCAGGCCATACGTTCGCATTATCAGATTCTAATTTGCATTAGCCTGCAATATCAAACAACTGCCTGCTATATTATTATGCAGTGGTGCTGACTTAAACTCAAGTAAATGGGGAGCCGAAACTCTTTAGGTGGGAATCTGTGCCAAGGAATCTGTCTTCTGTGGTATGCACGTATTAATTCAGCTGAGCATCACTGGTGATCACTTCCCAATGTTTTTTTTTTAGAAACAACATTTTATACAACACAACCTTATCAAATACTCTTAGGTCTCAAATTGTAAATCTTCTTAGCCATGCTGATTTAATCAGAACCAATTCACATTCTTAGACAGTTCCTTTCATAATTTTTCCCTTTCCTCAATCAAAGCAATATGCTGACTATGACTATGTATAAATGATAGTGTGTCCACAATGATAACAGTCAGAACATAGACACATAGAGCTCTAAGGGACCTTGGAGATCTTCTAGTCCAACCCCCTGCTCAAGAGAGAAGACCTTATACCATCCCACTCAAATGATTATCTACTCTATTTTTTTTTGAAAACCTCCGGTGATTGAGCACCCACAACCCTATTCCATTGATTAATTATTCTCACTGTCAGAAAATTTCCCCTTACTTCTAGGCTGGATCTCTCTTTCATAACCTTCCACCCATTACTTCATGCCCTGCCCTCTGATGCTTTGGAGAATAATTTGACACACACACATACCCTTTTCTGTGACAGCCCCTCAAGTACTGGAAGCAAATTATGACCCTGCTAATCCTTATCTTCAGTAGGCTAGACCAGTGATGACAAACCTTGTAGAGACCAAGTGCCCAAACTGCAACCCAAAACCCACTTATATATTGTTGGGTGCTGGGTGGCCATGGCCCATTGGGTGGGTGTGGCTGCAGTGCTAACGGCAGACTGGGTGGGACTAAAAAGTTCAATCAATCAATTCCAACTTTGCGAGATCTTTTTTTTTCCCCGCGAGAACTTGAAATTGATTGATTGATTGAACCTTTTTTTTTTTGCACACAGTGGCAGAGGTCTAAAGCGAAAAGATTTTATAAAACCCAGCTGAAGGCCTAGAACTGGGGCGACAGAGGGCATGCGCACAGAGAGGCCTCTGCGTGCCACCTCAATACAATATTACAGTGGAATCACATACTATGTGTTTGCGAATACCTTGGCGTAAGTAAGGACAAATTGATGAGTAATGAATGACCAGATCTGAAGGTTGTTATAAGTAGGTCTTCCAGTCTTTTTCGTTCAAAACCTTCCTTAGACAGAGTACCCTTTTCAACTACCAATATCTTTTGGATCTAATGAGAAAAATATCAGGTACCAACTGTGACAACTTTCTTTTGATTCGGATCATTTATTCATGATACACATGGACAAACATCTGTTCTCTTTCCCCAGTTTTCTGCTTTCTGCTTTTTATTTTTAATTATTCTGACCTCCACTTATCCACATGTTTGATTTTCAAATACAATAAGGAGCTTCCACATTTAAGAGTGGTGTAGGTTAGGAGGGAGACTTTCGCTGCCTACGATGGCCTGAATCATTTTCATAGATCAGGATCAGAACCAAGATGTAGAGATGGGCAGCACATATTCAAGTTATTTTCCTAAGGAACCACATGAGTCACTAGGATTGTTGTGGAGGGCTGATCCATGAAGGCTGGACAGGGACAACTAAAGATCAACACGTCACCTGTAGGGAACATAAAATGCCTAGGTCTATACTAGAGCCTCAGTTCAGATCTGTCCCTCCATTGGTTAAATGTAGGGCAGTTAAAAATACTCTAGGACAGAAGTATTTAATTGTTATTCTACTGTTGTGCTTTCCATGATGTGAAAAATTAATAGCAAAAGCAATAGCACTTCTTTATATACCACAACATTGAGCTTTACAGCCCTCTTTAATCAATTTACACAGTCAGCATTTCCCCCACCCCCCAAAAAAAAACAATCCGGGTCTTCATTTTATCGACCTTGGAAAGATGGAAGGCTGAATCAACCTTCAGTCCAGTAATCCTGCACTACTAAAGCTGTTATTAATGGGAACAGTCAATCACAATTATCTAATCGTGACTAATTAATCCGAAAGACTGCAGTGGATTGAAGGCTGACCAAATTATTTTGCACCCAGCCTCCAAATTATTGCAGAAACCAAAGTTGAGCTACAGGTAGTGTATGTACATACGTACACTTTCTCCTAGTTTTGCAAACATACGTATGTCCAAGGGCAGGGCTTGTTTGGAACATTAGTTCATAAGACTACTTGGAAAGACTGCACTATGAAGAAAATAAACATTGCAGCTTCACAATATCTAAATGCACACAACCGTTTCTTTTGTAGCGAGAAATCAAGACTATATCTTTATCTGAAATAGTTGCCTAGCTAATTTCCCCACAGACAGGACGGAAGTGCTTTCTCCTTTACTTTCACACGCAACTGACTGATAATGTTAAATAGTTAATGTACTCTTCTGAAACTTTCCCCTTTTATTCTGGTGGCATAAATTTATCAAATGTATAGTATCTGAATGTTTTTAAATGGTTTCTGGAATGTTATGTGGTATGGCTGAGATATTTGACTGGATTGGTGGAGGGTTTTAATCTTACAGTCGAGATGCTAAAACCAAACCCAGCCTCAACAATTCCATACGATCATTTTGAGACTTATTTATTTAATGTAATTCACGTACTGCTGCCCCATTCAAAGAAGGAGTGTGGTGATGTAGGATGACATAAATCCAGTAGAAGCCAATTCGAGAAAGAAAGAAAAAAACTCAAACAAATCAAAACTAGTAAAATACATAGAATGCAATAAAGCAAGAGAACTTTTTTTACACGTTATGCAGAACAGTGTAGTCTTCCTGAATTTTTAATTGATGAAGAATTGCACATTTCAGATCATATAAGAGTACGTTGGAAAGTTAACAGGTATAAAGCTATTATAGGTTCGTGTGCTGTCAAAAATACATCATCTTTTCTCGCTCAAGGTGAAGAGATTGATTTGAAAGTAGGGATGGTTTTTTTATAAACTTTTACACTACACTTCCCATAATGTTTGGTCACTTCCCATAACCTTTGGTCACTTGTCTGTTGTGTCCTGTGAGATGGGGAGAGATAGAAAAACGCTGGATAAATGAATAAATAACAGTTTTTAAAAACCTGTTTACTGTACATAATATCTAGAATTTATCAAGTTGCCTATTCTGATCTGAAAAGCATGTGCAGACTTCTGAAACTGAAAAAAAAACCAAATAACATTCAGGTAGTCTCCTACAAAGGGACGCGGTGGCTCAGTGGGTTAGGACACTGAGCTTGTCGAACAGAAGGTCAGCAGTTTGGCGGGTCGAATCCCAAGTGCCGCGTAGCAGAGTGAGCGCCTGTTACTTGTCCCAGCTTCTGCCAACCTAGCAGTTCAAAAGCATGTAAAAATGCAAGTAGAAAAATAGGGACCACGATGGTGGGAAGGTTACAGCGTTCCGTGCACCTTTGGCGTCTAGTCATGCCGGCCACATGACCATGGAGATGTTCTCGGACAAGCGCTGGCTCTTTGGCTTTCAAACGGAGATGAGCACCGGCCCCTAGAGTCGGAAACGAGTAGCACGTATGTGCGGGGGAACCTTTACCTTTAGTCTCCTACAGATGACCTCAAATAAATAAATAAATAAATAAATAAATTTCTGGAACAGCTAAATAAGGAATCTATCTAATCCTAAATTCAGCTCTTGAGTACACATCCACAACCGAAGTTTAAAATATTTGCCTCCTGACAAGTGATGACAGGCACATTATGATTTAATTCCATGATCAATATGCTTTCCCAAACCATTTCAGACTCCTCTGCGGGGATTAAAAAATCATTTGTAAAAATGGTTATGTTGAAGTGGTTTATATGGATTTTTCTCCGTCCGCCAATTAAGTCATTTACATTCCCTCATGACACGGTTCTTCACAGCTGATTGAGCAGAGGGGCTGAATAAGCATAAGCGTACCTAATAATTCTACCACCTTCTTCTGCTCAGTGTAGGAGCCAGAGTTAGCAACGATGTTAAGTTTAGCTAACTCTGAGTCATCGGGGTGTCATTCTCAATGTTGCAGGGAAATTAATTGCCAGGCGATGTCTTAACATCACAGAATGACCTATGAAATGAAGCAGACAATGTCCATTGAAGGGCCAAGGATACTGTATTAATTTGTGCAGTTCAGGGTCAAGATACGGCAATGAAAGGTTGGGGAAATGTACCAAGGCAAATTTTGCCACTCTGAATTATCCATCTAGTATTCGTTGACTATCACTGATTCCTGAAGTGATCTTAAACCTTTGGATATAAAAGGGCTGATAGTTAGCTGTAATGCTCTCTCTCTCTCTCTCTCTCTCTCTCTCTCTCTCTCTCTCTCTCTCCCCACCCCCCAGATGTTTTACAAACTCTTGAAGTAAGTCATGGTCTTTAAGAAAGCATGTTGGCATATCACTGTTTGATCAGTCAAGCCAGGAATGTCTAAGACTTTATCAGGAAAACCATAGATAAGAAGAGATTGGACAGCCATTTGTCTGAAATGGTATAGGCAGGTGTCTTCAAGCCTGGCTCTTTTATGACTTGTGGACTTCAACTCCCAGAATTCCTCAGCCAGGCACGCTGGCTGAGGAATTCTGGGAGTTGAAGTCCACACATCATAAAAAGGGCCAAGTTTGAAGACCCCTGGTATAGGGTCTCCTGCTTCAGCAGGGGGTCAAACTAGAAGACCTCCAAGGTGCCTTCCGACTCTGTTATTCTGAGTATCAGTGTGAGTTCAGCAGGGTGGATGGGTATGCCTGTGAAGGTTATAGCTACCCAGAAACGTTAACAAGGGATGTTTGTATTCCATTTTCAAAGCACTTAATACTGTTTTAACATCTAGGCATTTAAGTGTAGCTGCCTTCCATATAGTTGACTGAAGGAGCTAAGAAGGATAAGAAGTTAGGGTTATGAACTCACAACACGGAGAAAAGGGAGTCTCTGTGTATTAACAGTTCTGCCCTTTAGCAACTCCTTGTCACTCACTCCAGCTTTAACAAATTCAGCCATTACATCTATTTGGTTTACATTTATGAAAGGAACCCAGAAGCATTTATTGATAATCTGTTCCTGCCTCACCCCGTAAGGATTATTCCCCCTTATGTCTGAACAAGGGAAATTGTGGTCTACCAACACAAATATTCCTGCTCTCCCTTTTGAAGTCTCAATGAATGGGATAAAGTTGCAGATTTGTTTTATAGGAAAAGACCTTAAGTAGTGGTGGTGGTGGTGGTGGTGGGGGAAGAATCTCTCGTGCCTTGGATGCTGATATTCCTGAAATTTAAAATCATTTGAAACACTAGGACTAAAAGTTCAGGTCGCTGACATTTTTTGAGAGGGCTTTATACCCTGTAAGAGCGCATGTGTTTCCCCACTGCCCGTAAATAATGCATTCCCTTCTCTACTTATGCTGTAATTACACATGACATATGGCATATGTTGTTTCTGAAAATCTAGGTGGCTTCTACTCTTTTTGCGAATTAAAAAACACGGTTATTATTACTACTTCTATTATTACTATTTATTACATAGGAAAGGGATTCTCATTTCAAGGGATCTTTCCCCGTGTATAATATTTCTATGCTGGGCTTGCATTAGTTTGGGTGGGGG
>JAKJMR010000465.1:145790-156373 GCA_024449315.1 Daboia siamensis
CAAGCTCAGATTATGATGAGCCTTTTGTATAGAATACATCAGTCATTTTGCTTTATCTGTGGTAAGCCACTCATCTTCGTGTTTATAATTTGGTCACCTCTTCTCTCTTAGGTCTGTTCCTCAAATGATAGAAAACAGACACGAAAGCCCAAAGGCTACAATCTGCCAATGTCAAAGCCTGCCAGGCTTGGATGTAAATCAGTGGAGTTGTCCCATGAACAGATATAGATAGCGCTGTTCTGTTATTAAGCCCACGATTCCTATCAATTATTTTTTCTCATTATGGTCAGTGATGTGAAAAATCTGTTTTGCTTCCAGTATACGTCTGTATATCCTTGCCCCTTTATGCAAATCATCTAGGCAATCAACACCAAACTAAACCCTGGGAAATAAATATACAAAAGAGATATAAGGTGGAAGTAATCGTAAAAAAAAAAAAGCATTGCCTGGGTCATCAAATAAAATTAATATTATCCCAAATATTTTTCTGAACACCAAGGGAATATGGGCACGCGCGGTGCTCATGGCAACTCTTTAAATTTCAGTTGCAGACTGCTGCAAGTCAATGTCCTACTTAAGGCAGAATTCAGTCAGAATTAAGCATTTTTGCCAGTTCCTTCAATGCCAGAGAGTTACTGGACAATATTATATGCATTTCATAAATAAATGACATGTAAGTCACCTATTAGAGACTTACATCTTTCTTCATTCTGAAAATTCAGTCACTCTACTGACATTAGCTCTCAGGTCTTATTCTTTTGTTCCCATTCTTCTTTTCCCTTGATCCTAAAATGTTTTTGGATTGAATCCTACTTCCCTGTAGGCGATAAGGAGGGCAGTTCAACATTTGGTTGGCCTTAAATGGAGAAGACATAAGCCAGTGCAGGCTGGATGGATCTTGAACTCCTAGGGGACAGTTGCTTAAATATGAGCCAGCAGTGTGCTGCACCTGCCAAAAAAGTCACTGCATTCTTAGGCTGCGTTAATGGAGGGATAGAATCAAGACCAGGTGAAGTGTTAATGCCATTTTATAATGTGTTGGTAAGACCGCCGTTGGAACATTGCATTCAGTTTTGGTTGCCACGACATAAAAAAGATGTTGAGATTCTGGAAAGAGTGCAGAGAAGGGCAACAAAGATGATCAAGGGACTGAAGGCTAAAACAGATGAAATACGACTGCAGGAAGTGGATATGGCTAGTTTAAATGAAAAAGGGACACGGTGGCTCAGTGGGTTAAGACGCTGAGCTTGTCGATCAGAAGGTCGGCAGTTTGGCGGGTCGAATCCCGAGTGCCGCGTAGCAGAGTGAGCGCCTGTTACTCGTCCCAGCTTCTGCCAACCTAGCAGTTCGAAAGCACGTAAAAATGCAAGTCGAAAAATAGGGACCACTCCGGTGGGAAGGTAACAGCGTTCCGTGCGCCTTTGGTGTATAGTCATGCCGGCCACATGACCACGGAGAAGTCCTCGGACAAGCGCTGGCTCTTTGGCTTTGAAACGGAGATGAGCACCGGCCCCTAGAGTCGGAAACGACTAGCATGCATGTGCAGGGGAACCGTTACCTTTACCTTTAGTTTAAATGAAAAAGGGACGCGGTGGCTCAGTGGGTTAAGACGCTGAGCTTGTTGATCAGAAGGTCGGCAGTTTGTCGGGTCGAATCCCGAGTGCCATGTAGCAGAGTGAGCACCTGTTACTCGTCCCAGCTTCTGCCAACCTAGCAGTTCGAAAGCACGTAAAAATGCAAGTCGAAAAATAGGGACCGCTCCGGTGGGAAGGTAACAGCGTTCCGTGCGCCTTTGGCGTCTAGTCATGCCGGCCACATGACCACGGAGAAGTCCTCGGACAAGCGCTGGCTCTTCGGCTTTGAAATGGAGATGAGCACCGGCCCCTAGAGTCGGAAACGACTAGCACGCATGTGCGGGGGAACCTTTACCTTTACCTTAGTTTAAATGAAAAGAAGGACTAGGGGTGACATGATAGTAGTATTCCAGTATCTCAGGGGCTGCCCCAAAGAAGAGGGAGTCAAGCTATTCTCCAAAGCACCAGAAGGCAGGACAAGAAATGATGGATGGAAACTAATCAAGAGAGAAGCAACCTAGAACTAAGGAGAAATTTCCTGACAGTGAGAACAAGTCATAAAAGGGCCAGGTTTGAAGACCCCTGAGTTAGACCATTCATGCCTTCAGAGCTGAGGAATTCTTTGCCAGTGAAATCCAGAACTATAGCAGGATTTCAACCTACATTTCTCCAAGCGTAACATTCTAGCTACTCACCAATACCGCTAGACTTTCCCATTGATTTTTACCTGACCTGAAATCCATATTTAAATATTTAGGTTAGTATTTAAATATTCATGACCATACATAGTGAAAAACCTAGGGCTGTTCTTCCCCCACCCCCCCTTCTCCAGCCAAATACCTTCTTGACTAAAAGAGCATTTTCCATTAGAAGCAAGATGAGGTCACTGCTTTATTTTCTGCTACTTAGAAACAGCTGTCAGTATAGGGTTTTTTTTTTTTTCTGGAGAAAAATGCACAGCTGGTTCTGAATCATGTTAACATCTCATTCTCAGCCATTTGAGCAGGAAGTCTAGGTGCTATATAGATTAATCTTCAGCTCTCTGGTCCATTTATTTAACAGATGCCATCGCCCTGTGCTGAAGCAAGCAAAATGAACTGATTTATTAAATGTCAGTGGCACACAAAATATTCAGCAAAATATCGGAGACCTCTGAGACATTTGAGACGGCAGGGACTATGTAAATATTTGGAAGTGCCAGGTGAATAATGGAAACCACAAAGGAAACCCTTTTTTTTTTTTAAGGCTTTGCCTGGAAAATTGTTACAGGAGCCCCGTGAGCAAAGATATACAGGTGTATGTGTGTTTTATGAATGGGCTAATCAGGGCTTTTTTTGTCATAGAACACTCAGAACGGAATTCCGGCACCTTTTTTGGATGGAACCTTGTAGGGCAGGCAAGGCGGGTTGTATGACATGTGTGAGTTCCGGCACCTTTTTCTTTTACAAAAAAAGCACTGGGGCTAATCCAGAATTGACATTATACTGTAATTGCAAAAGGTGGGGAAGGATTGTATCTTAGTGCTAGAGCATTTCAGTGGAATACAGGAATCCTCAGCATTCCTCTCTAAGGATGAAAGGATTTCTCTTAGCTGGAGGTTTTCAAATAGAGACAGAATAATCAGTCAGAATAGAGCTGAAAGGGACCTTGGAGGTTTTCTAGTCCAACCTCCTGCTCAGGCAGGAGACCCTATACCATTTCCGACTAGTGGGTATCCAGTCTCTTCTTAAAAACCTCCAGTGTTTTGGGGATGTATTGTAAAATCTTTTTTTGTAAAACTCTTTTAAAAAAAAAACAACCTCCAGTGTTGGAGCATTCGCAGCTTCTGGAGGCAGGTTGTTCCACTGATTCATTGTTCTCTCAGGAAATTTCTCCTTAGTTCTAGGTTGCTTCTCTCCCTAACCAGGTTCCATCCATCCACTGATCCATTGATCCGTCCATCAATCCAACCAACCATCCATCCACCCATCCATCCATCCATCCATCCATCCATCCACTTGCTAATTGTTCTCACTGTCGGTAAATTTCTCCTTAGTTCTAGGCTGCTTCTCTCCTTAACCAGTTTCATTCCTTCCTTCCTTCCATTCATCCATCCACCCAAGAACAGTCTTTAACTAGAGAACAAGATGGAATGGAAATTTCTCCTTAATTCCAGGTTGCTTCTCTCCTTGATTAGTTTCCATCTATTGTTTCTTGTCTTTCCTTCTGGTGCTTTGGAAAATAAATTGACCCCCCCCTCCTCTTTGTGGCAGCCCCTCAGATACTGGAATACTGCTATCAAGTCACCCCTAGTCCTTCTTTTCTCTAGATTAGTAAAGGTAAAGGTTCCCCCGCACATGCATGCTAGTCATTTCCAACTCTAGGGGCCAGTGCTCATCTCTGTTTCAAAGCCAAAGAGCCAGTGTTTGTCCGAGAACGTCTCCATGGTCATGTGGCTGGCATGACTAAGATGCCAAAGGCACACGGAACGCTGTTACCTTCCCACCATAGTGGTCTCTATTTTTCTACTTGCATTTTTACTTGCTTTCAAACTGCTAGGTTGGCAGAAGCTGGGACGAGTAACAGGCGTTCACTCTGTTACGTGGCACTCGGGATTCGACCCGCCAAACTGCCGACCATCTGATCGACAGGCTCAGCGTCCTAACCCACTGAGCCACCGTGTCCCTAGTTTCTCTAGATTAGCTAGCCCAATTCCTGCAACCATTCTTCATATATTTTAGTCTCTGGGCCCTTAATCATCTTAATTGCTCTTCTCTGCACTTTTTTTTTCAAAGTTTCAACATCTTTTTTCTTGTAACGTGGTGACCAAAGCTGGAAGTAGTATTCCAAGTGTGATCTTATTAAAGTTTTATGAAGTGATACTAATTTCATTTATACTAATAACACTGGCAACAGATGAACAAATTCTGAAAATCTCCAGACTTCTGCAAGAGGAAAACCATCACCTGTGACCTTTCATTATCCGGAAGTTCAGACGTCTGGATTCAAAGGGAAAACATGATAAGGAACGTCCATAGGGATACATGGCACCTGTCTGTCACATTTTAATATTTTGTCTTTTTGACTGGAAGGTTGTGGGGCTATCCTCTGGAGCTACTGAGTGAAATACATGTTTGGTTTATGATGGTCTGCACATTCAATGTACATCCCCACATTAGGTTTTGCGTTTCAAATCTAGTGGACAATGTGAAGCAATAATTTAGGTCAATGGAAACCACTCTCATTTATATTCCATGAGAGGACTCTGGATATTTGGAAGGTATGCAATAAACATTAGACACATAAGGGATCCACCTTACAAAAGAGGTCACTACTATATCTGGATAAGATTCATATTTTTAACTAACCCAATTTCTCAAAAAAAACTGTAGCTATAAGAAAACAAGAGGTGCATTTGAGAACAAGCTTTTAGTGAAGTACAAGAAATATTTGGACG
Organism: Daboia siamensis; assembly: GCA_024449315.1. Lineage (NCBI taxonomy): Eukaryota > Metazoa > Chordata > Lepidosauria > Squamata > Viperidae > Daboia > Daboia siamensis. The sequence goes on from JAKJMR010000465.1 coordinate 150,801, forward strand.
TGGCCCCAGAACGTCCATTGGTGATCACGGCATGGTTGTCAAAATATTAATATCTACTTGGACAAAATTTGGGGAGGTCACCAAATCTCATAAACTCCATCACTTCAAATGGCCATCTAATGAGGGTATGTCAAAGTAATGCAGTCTAGAAAGATGACATCTGGATAGACTTGCAAAAATGGTGATTGGGATTTTCCAACCAGTGTTCAGATCAAATGTTTAATTCTATAGAGAGCATTGCATATCTATCAGTGATATGAAACAAAACAAATTAACAGAATAACAGAGTTGGAAGGGACCTTGGAGGTCTTCTAGTCCATCCACCTGCTGAAGCCGAAGACCTTATATCATTCCAGACAAATCATTCCCCAGTCTCTTTGTTAATTGTTCTCAGAAAAGAGAAAAGAAAGAAATACTAATAGATACACACACACACACACACACACACACACACACACACACACACACACACAAATTATTAGATGGATAGAAAAAAACCCTTGGTATTTAAAGAAAACATTAATAGCTGGTTTTCAAGCCAACAATTAAGGATGTAGTAGCCACATTAAAGCCCATCCAGATGTAACAAGTTAGAGTATTGCAGCCTGGGGATTAACTGTGTGAACAATACAATCATGTCTGTCTACTCAAAAATGAGAAATATTGGATTCAATGTGCTTTGTTCCCAAGCTAAGCAGATATGAAAATGTATCCCAATGAACTTGGTGAACTCCTAGCAATGCATACTGACATTTTCTTGTGAGTAATTCAAAAAGGGCTGGGTCATTTTTATTTCTTCTATGTTTCCATTTCCAAATATCTAAGTTTTTCTTCCCACCTATCCAAGTAAGTCAACTCTGGGGGATCCTTGGTGCTCTTTCAACTGGGTTGTTTTCTTGCAGACATTTTAGTACCAAAACTTGGGTAACATCATTGCTAGAAGTAAGTGGGGTTTGCTCTCCTTTCTAGGACTGATGATGTTACCTAGTTGGGTCATGAAATGCCTACCAGAAAACATCCAAGCTTAGAGAGCATTAAACACCCCACAATACAACCCTGTGCTATAACTATTCCCTTCTAGCCTTATGTCAACCTTGCCTAGTATTTTGTAATCCAGATTGGTTAGGTTGTTAGCATCTGAGTTTAGCCACGATGGACTAGCAATTGAGTAAAAATATGGAGAATTTTGTGAAAGACTGCAATTCTATATATGTTATTCTGAGCAAGTACTTGACAACACAATAATTACTTCTAAGCAGACATGCAAAACATTTTATTGCAAAATACCAATACATTCCCTGTAATAAGACTGATGTTCTCTCAGTCTGCATCCACTGACATAATTTTAACACAACATGTCAAGGAGGCTGTGAAACAATGGAGAAGCTTTTCACCTCTCCAGACCTTGTCTTTAAATCTTGTTTTAGTTAAAAGTGAAAACTAAGGCATTGGTTTTAGCCTATATCCTGTATAAAACATTTGTCCTTTTTTGTGAAAAGAACATGAGAGTCAGGTCTATTTGCTTCTTTAAAAAAGAAAAAAAAAGAAATAGACTCGGTCATTTTTAAAGCTGACATAAATAAGTTTATCAGAACTAAAAGATTGGATCTTCAAGCCTCAATACCCTTTTGAACACTAGCTTCTGAAATGTGTTTCATTTATTTAATTGGCTTAATACTGAATTAGTGCAATGAATCATCAACATAGTTGGCCTCCTCATCCCAAATTCTGTAAAGAATAAGCATTGCAATTTAATATTGCTTCGGTTCTTGAATACATGTTTATAGGTGTTTAATTCAAATTTATTCAATTTTTGTTTGTTTGTTCATTTGCTTGCTTGCTTAAGCTGCCCGGATAATTCTTATGATTGTGTGGTGTAAATACATTAAAATATTTTTTAAAAAAACAAGCACAACTAATGCTTTAATCTAGTTCTCACTGTACAGTGTTTCTAGAGTCAAAGACCAATAGGCATGTTATTGATAGAATAAATAGATTTGTAGACTAAGACATGTCGTTCTGTGGTTTAAATTAGATCTGATAATAAATCACAATTAGTGGTTTACAAGACTATTGTGCCTGTTTATCAATGCAACACACTGCCTTTGACATAAGGGTTTAATATAGCTTGGTTGAAGTAATAATATATAAAAACTAGGTTTGGGGCAGATTAGAACTATGACAAACATCAACAAGCAGACTGTATTAACATATATATTTTTTTTGAGGCCTAAGGTAACACTTTCATTGGTTAATAAATAATAAGAGAATAAAAATAAGAGAAGACAAATTCTGACACTGGGAATAAAGCGGCTGGTAGGAATACTGTGATGCTATTCTGAATGTCATTATAACTAAATGGATATGTTAAATAAAAAAATGAAGCATTTATAAATCATCATTTACCTGGCAAATGAGTAGTGACTTCTAATATATTGCAAAGTTCCTAATATTTCCTTCTGTAATCTCAGAAGCGTTCCTGGACCTGAGGCAAGAGGCCTTCAGGGAATTCATCAAAAATTATGGATGCCAATCAAGCTAATGTGTGGATCAAAACTTAAATTCCTCTGAGAATCTCTCTCTCTCTCTCTCTCTCTCTCTCTCTCTCTCTCTCTCTCTCTGGCTCAAGATGAAGTTCTCAAAGTTCAGATATATCCTACCCAGCATTTAAATACACATACACATATCGCTATATGTTTCCTGATCATCCTCTTCAAAAAGGGATATATTCAAAGTCATACAATATGTAAAAGGTAAAGGTAAAGGTTCCCCCGCACATGCGTGCTAGTCGTTTCCAACTCTAGGGGTCGGTGCTCATCTCTGTTTCAAAGCCGAAGAGCCGGCGTTTGTCCGAGGACATCTCCATGGTCATGTGACCAGCATGACTAGACGCCAAAGGTGCACGGAACGCTGTTACCTTCCCACCGTAGTGGTCCCTATTTTTCTACATGCGTTTTTACGTGCTTTCGAACTGCTAGGTTGGCAGAAGCTGGGACGAGTAACAGGCGCTCACTCTGTTACGCGGCACTCGGGATTCGACCCGCCAAACTGCCGACCTTCCGATCGACTAGCTCAGCGTCTTAACCCACTGAGCCACCGCGTCCCTTCATACAATATGCTAAACCAGAAATAACATAATAACTTTAGATTTTTGAACATCTAGACCAGCTTTCTATCATTTTTAATGAGAAAGAGACAATTTAGAGATATTTTTCAATCACTCGAGAGCCCTAATAATTTGACCACTTCTACAATTTCACCACAATCTTCCAGTGAGGCAAAGATGTTGTGAACGTAGAACACTTCCAGTTCCAGCAGGAGTGACAAAGAAACACTACTGAACAAAGAAATCAGGGTCTGTTTGGCAAAAATCCAGTTTCTCTGTTGGAAATGGAGCTTCAAAAAATGAAAGACTGAGCAATGAAGATTTGTTATTACTTGGAAGTATTTCTTCTAATGATATTTATTAAAGTTGTGGCTGAAAACAAGTACCAGGGACCAAATGGCCCTTACAACTTGGGAGAATGTGACCACAAGGACGTGCAGCTCTATGAGTCCATAAAATATTTAAAATTAATTTTATTAGTCAGCCTTCTTTGTCATTAATAATTGAGTGAGGTTCTTTTTTTCTCCCTGGAGTTTGGCCTCTCCACTTAGAAAAAGTTTCTCTACAAGACACATAAGGTACTTTTATGAACTTTAGGAAGGAGGGAGGGAGGGAAAAGAAGGGAAGGAGGGAGGCTCTAATTAGCAATTACCCTATATACCCTATAGTTTGAGCCACAGTCAGCTCCTGGTCTTGTTTTTACTGACTGTATAGAGCTTCTCCATCTTTGGCTGCAGAGCATATAGTCAATCTGATTTCTGTGTTGACCATCTGGTGATGTCCATGTGTAGAGCCTTCTCTTGGGTTGTTGGAAAAGAGTGTTTGCTATCACCATCGTATTCTCTTGACAGAATTCTATCAGCCTGTGCCCTGCTTCATTTTGTACTCCAAGGCCAAACTTGCCTGTTATTCCGGTTATCTTTTGGCTTCCTACTTTAGCATTCCAGTCCCCCATGATGATAAGGACATCATTTTTTGGTGTTAATTCTATAAGGTGCTGTAGGGCTTCATAGAACCGGTCAATTTCATCCTCTTCAGCATCGTTGGTTGGGGCATAGATTTGGACTACTGTGATATTGAATGGTTTGCCTTGGATTCGAACTGAGATCATTCTGTCATTTTGAGGATTGTATCCCAGTATTGCTTTTCCTACTCTTTTATTGACTATGAAGGCTACTCCATTTCTTTTGAGGGATTCTTGCCCGCAGTAGTATACCTGATGGTCATCTGAATTAAATTCATCCATTCCTGTCCATTTTAGTTCGCTGATACCTAAGATGTCAATGTTCAGTCTTGTCATCTCTTGTTTGACCACGTCCAGCTTGCCTTGATTCATGGAACTTACATTCCAGGTTCCTATGGAGAAAAAATCTTTACAGCATCGGACTTTCCTTTCACCACCAGACACTTCCACAGCTGAGCATCCTTTCGGCTTTGGCCCAGTCGCTTCATTCTTTCTGGCACTACTAGTACTAGCCCTCTGCTCTTCCCCAGTAGCATATTGGATGCCTTCCGACCTGAGGGGCTCATCTTCCAGCATCATATCGTTTTGCCTGTCCATAGGGTTTTCATGGCAAAGATACTGGAGTGGGTTGCCATTTCCTTCTCCAGTGGATCACATTTTGTCAGAACTCTCTGCTATGACCTTTCCAACCCTGCACGGTATAGCTCATAGCTTCACTGAATTACGCAAGCCCCTTTGCCATGACAAGGCAGTAATCCATGAAGGGGATATATGTGTGTGTATGTGTATGTATATATACTATATAAACCACCCAGGATATTTCAACACAGAACTCACAAAATCACAATGATAGAGCTCAGGATGTCATCACACAGCCCATTACCCAGGTCGTTACAACACAAAGGAATAACGAACACACAGCCAGCACCTCAGCCACACAGGATGTTACAAATCATCCAACTAATCCCCTAACAATAACCCCATCAACCAATCATGATGTAACATCACAGCCAACTAATCTGCTTACAGCAACAAAGCCAGCACCCCACACATCCCCACCAGTATTTATAGAGAAACGGTAGCTCCGATCACGCTTCACTCACACAAGCATGAAACCGAAGATACCAGCCTGAAGATGACGAGTGGGACCTCATCAAAATGTCGCCAAGACACCCACAATCCTACATGGGAAAAGACCTGAATACGCCAAGAGCTACATACACACACACACACACACACACACACATATATGAAAGTTTTATTTATTTATTTATTAAGTTTTATTTATTTTTAGTTTTTTTCTGAAGCCTTCTTAGGAAGGGGAGCAGAGAATAGAAGCTGAAGCCCATTTGTCCCATTTAGTTAGAAAAAACTGATATTGTGACAGATAAATTCATGTCTGTATTCTTGCTCTGTTTAACCTTCAGCCCAGAGGAGGCCCTAGCAACTCTTTAGGTATTCTATTCTATTCTATTCTATTCTATTCTATTCTATTCTATTCTA
>JAKJMR010000465.1:200489-216462 GCA_024449315.1 Daboia siamensis
TTTCTTTCTTTCTTTCTTTCTTTCTTTCTTTCTTTCTTTCTTTCTTTTTTGCTGGTGCATGAAATACAGAGACAAATCAAGATATCAGAAGTTGCTGGGCAGATGAGAACTCAGCTGTGACTTCCTGCTAAAAGGAACGGTTGTTCGACAGGCAAAATGCCATGTATTAACTAAAAGAGGCCGGTTCTGTTCCTTGAACGTGCTGATGCACAACCTGAAAAGAACTTGTGTCTCTCTCCTTTCTGAGACGGCTGTTTGACAATTGTCCCCTCGCTTTCTTTCTCCCAAAGCATGCCCGAGTTGTTTTTCACAATCAGTTCCTCCTCACGTGGTGTCTTTAGTTGTAGTGCGTGTAAGGCAGGAGCGTCAAACTGCCGGCCCGCGGGTCAGTTGCATCCTGTGGAGCCCGTGCCCATCCCAGCTCCAGCAGTGCAAAAAAAAAAAAAAAAAAAAAGTCTCAGCATGTCATGACACGTCATGTAGCGTGGCAAGTTTGATACCCGTGGTGTAAGGGAAGAAAGATTTGGTCCACACGTGAAGGTCCCATTAAACCTGTATTGCTAATGTTTATTTTATTTATTTTATTGGATTTATATACCGCCCTTTCCCGAAGGACTCAGGGCGGTTTACAGGGTATTTAAAACAAAAATCAATACAAAAGTTAAAAACAATTAAAAAGATTAAATCATTCCCTGAAAAAAATAAAAACCCCAATTAAAATTTAAATTCTCAGCCTGGGCCAGAGAGCTCGAAGAGCCAAGTCTTCAGGTCCCGGCGAAATGCGTGAAGGTCGGGGGCAGTCCTAAGCTCCGCGGGCAGCTGGTTCCAGAGGGCAGGCGCACCCACTGAGAAGGCCCTCCCCCTGGGTGTTATCTGCCGGAAGTCTTTTACCGGCGGCACCCTGAGAAGACCCTCCCTGTGGGAGCGCACTGGACGAAGGGAACTTGATGCTGGCAGCAGGTGTTCCCTCAGATATCCCGGACCCAAGCCATTTAGGGCTTCATAGGTCATCACCAGTTTAGCACCAGCTTGCAGTTAGATAAGAGCCCATCAAATTCAAAGGAGGTTGGACTTGGTTTGCTTGTGACTACATGAGGATTCTAGGCTGATCCCTCTTTTAATGCCGCCACCCAGTTCTGCCCCTCCTTCTCCCATAGTGTGCATATTACAGCCATGCTCTGTAATTAGCACATTGGGTTTTAGACAGAGGATGTTCTACATTGAAATGCATAGCTTAACAGATCTAGGAAAAATTTAAATACTGGACAATGGCCCCCTAGTTCTGTTATTGGTTTCTGAGTAGGTAAAATGAAAAACTAAATTATCATAATAGATATCCCAATGCATATTTTTTTTCAAGATATGGCTAAACTTCGACTGCCATCTGCCTTGCCAACACAGCCATTAATGAAATTGTAGTCCAGCATGACTCGGCCACACAGTATAATGGTAAGGGGAAAGCTACTACCTACCTTTGACTAATATTATTTCAAGCAATGTGTGTGTGTGTGTGTGTGTGTAATATTTTTTTAAAAAAATGCAAAGCCAGGATAGTCACTTATTTTACCTAAAATTATAGAATTCTTCCAACGTGAGTGTTCCCGTAAATGATTTTATTAAGGTGAAATGGAAGGCAATTGACACAGGGATCTGTAAGAGAGGAATACTGACATCAGTTAATAAGAACGTAAAATGCACGTATATATTCCTCCCAAAATATTTTTTTTTTTATTTTTTTATTTTTATTACATTTATATCCCGCCCTTCTCCGAAGACTCAGGGCGGCTTACAAGCTTAGCAGTAGCCTTCATTCTATGTATATGCCTGCTTGTTAGGGCTTTCACACACACCCCAAGCAGCATTATTACAAAGTCAGCTTATTGCCCCCAACAATCTGGGTCCTCATTTTACCTACCTCAGAAGGATGGAAGGCTGAGTCAACCTTGAGCCTGGTGGGACTCGAACCTGCACTAATTGCAGGCAGCTGGTGTTACTTAAGGAGGCATTAGCCCTCTGCTCCACCAACGCCCAATAACTCTTGGTTCTTAAGTTGAAGATCTTAAATAGATCTTAGATAGAAGATCACAGCAGTTGTAATGGCCTAACATGGATGGTGATTGAGAAGGAAATGGGTTCGCTGTGCAGCCCAACATTTTTCAGACCGGTCAATTGAGGGCACTAAAATCTCATCCCCAGTTAAAACAAGTAAACCTCACAGAAGTAGAAGAACCAAGAGTTATTCATCACTGACTTGGATAGGGACCAGGCTACAAAATAAGTTGGATTTCATAATAAATAAGAGTCAGTTTGGTGTAGTGTAAAGGCGTTAGGCTAGAAAACGGAGACCCTGAAGTCTCATGCCACCTTAAGCATAAAACTGATCTGGGTGTCCTCGGGCCAGGAACTGACTCTCAGCCCTAGGAAGATGGCAATAACACACTACTTCTGAAAAATTCAATCAATCAGAACAGAGCTGGAAGGGACCTTGGAGGTCATCTAGACCAACCCCCTGCTCAGGCAGGAGACCCTATACCATTTCAGACAAGTGGCTGTCCAGTCTCTTCTTAAAAACCACCAGTGATGAAGGATCCACAACTTCTGAAGGCAAGCCGTTCCACTGGTGAATTGTTCTCACTGTTAGGAAGTTTCTCCTTAATTCCAGGTTGCTTCTCTCTTTGAACAGTTTCTAACCATTGTTTCTTGTCCTGCTCTCTGGTGCTTTGGAGAATAGTTTGACTCTCCTCTTCCTTGTGGCAGCCCCTCAAATACTGGAACACTGCTAGCATGTCTCCTCTAGTTCTTCTTTTCTTTAGACTAGCCAAACCCAAGTCTTGCAGCCGTTCTTCATATCTTTTAGTCTCCAGAAGGCCTTGGATCAGTTGCTCTACTCTGAAGTTTTTCCAAGGTGTCTCGACATCTGTTTTGTGATATTGGTGTTCTTCCTATGTTTTAGTCTCCAGGCCTTTAATCATCCTAGTTGTTCTTCTCTGCACTTTTTCCCAACATTTTTCCCAAACGTTTTCTGCAGGAAGATTGCAGAGACCTGCCCAGGTACTCAAGACTGTCTCGAAGGAACCAAAGGGTTCACAAACACACACAGACAGAGGTACCCACTAAATGCTTCACTATAAATGTTTTTTTTAATGAATATTAGGGATCATGTCTCCATTTGTCTTAGGCTATCTGTGCACACCCCTTGCACATACACGGTTAGAAAAGTAGAGGTGATATATGTATAGATATAGATATTAAATAAATTTGGATTGCTGACAAAGAATTAAAGGGAGACTGATATAGCTATTTCAAGCTTCTTCGCTCTCATCAGTCAACCACACCCTTCTGAGATCCAAACCTGGGCTGCTTTGCATGTTAGGCAGTTATTCTAACCTCTAGGCCACAGGCTCTTTCTCATTTTGTCAGCTGCATTAAGGTAGGAAGAGACGAGGGGAGGAGATATGTCTTGAGTGTTTAGAGTGTTTAGAAATATCAGCATATTTCTAAAATGAGCCCATATTTCTGCCCTTTCTAATCAATAAAAGCAATTTCTCCTCCTAAGATTCATTCAGCGACATTACTAGCACCTGTCAGCTGAAGGAGTCAAAGTCAAAGGGTCTTCTAAGGGTAGAAAAAAATTGTTTTCACATCCTCCCAATAGGCCTTCTTCTTTCTTTGTTCATTATAGATGAGATTCGTCAACTGATCCAGATTTTACACATGTTCAATACAAAGGTCAGAAATTTGCTCTGATGTTGAACTATTCGTCTCTGGGGAACAAACTAATTCCATATCGTGAAAAAATTTCCTAGTTGCTTTTCTGCTCAGGCCTGAATTATTAATGAGCGACTGCTTTTGAAAAACCCAGCATGCTGGTGTGCATCTAGAGGGAGAGAGAGAGAGATTGATAAATATAGAGATACATATAGATATAGATACTGTATAGAAATAGAAATAGATATAGAAATAGATATAGATATAGATATAGATATAGATAGAGATAGAGATAGAGATAGAGATAGAGATAGAGATAGAGATAGAGATAGAGATAGAGATAGATAAAGATATAGATATAAAGGTAAAGGTAAAGGTAAAGGTTCCCCCGCATATGCGTGCTAGTCGTTTCCGACTCTAGGGGCCGGTGCTCATCTCCGTTTCAAAGCTGAAGAGCCAGTGCTTGTCCGAGGACATCTCCGTGGTCATGTGGCCGGCATGACTAGATGCCAAAGGCGCACAGAACGCTGTTACCTTCCCACCGTAGTGGTCCCTATTTTTCTACTTGCATTTTTACGTGCTTTTGAACTGCTAGGTTGGCAGAAGCTGGGACGAGTAACAGGCGCTCACTCTGTTACGCGGCACTCGGGATTTGACCCACCAAACTGCCGATCTTCTGATCGACAAGTTCAGCGTCCTAACCCACTGAGCCATGTGTCATTCCAAGGAATGATCTATTTGATCATAAAGTGGTAACCAAGTTACACAGAAGATACACCATTTATTTGCTACCTTTAATTAATTATATGGACCTTTTGCAACCCAGCTATAATAAGCATAGCCACAGTGAGCATCAAATGCTTTTACTAACTCTCAGGAAATTCCTCCTTAGTTCTAGGTTGCTTCTCTCCAGTGCTTTTTTTGTAAAAGAAAAAGGTGCCAGAACTCACACATGTCATACAACCCACCTTGCCTACCCTACAAGGTTCCATCCAAAAAAGGTGCCGGAACTCCGTTCTGAGCGTTCTATGAGGAAAAAAGCCCTGCTTCTCTCCTTGATTAGTTTCCAACCATTGCTTCTTGCCCTGCCTTCAGGTGCTTTGGAGAACAGGTTGACCCCATTCTTCTTTGTGGGAGCCCCTCAAAAATTGTAACACTGCTATCATGTTACCCATAGTGCTTTTTTCCCACCAAACCACATATACCCAATACCTGCAACACTTCTTCATCTGTATTAGCTTTAGAAAGATCTTTAGAAAGAATCTTTAGAAAGATCCAGCAACAAACTTAAAGGCAAAATAAAAAAAATGTACATCTAGCAAAAAAAAAATCACTTCATTTCATGACTTTCCTGCATATTCTTCATTTTGTTTTTAAATCAGCCATGCAGAATCCCAATCTGAATTTCGAGAATAATCACAATAGCCTTGAAAAATGTGCTGTTCCTCTAAGCATGTCTTATTTTTTTTTTCTTCCATCACTAAAAGTTGGAGGTGCCTGTAGTGCTTGATAAGTGGCAAAAATAATTTTAAGGTGGCTTTCAAGCTTTTCAAATCAAGCGGGCATCTGAAAATTAAGGTGCCTGCTGATCTAAAACAGCTGGTCACTTTGAGTAGAGGTCACTGTGGTTCTCAATCTTTTGCTGTGTACAAAAAGCTAGGATTGTGGCTTCTGTTTAAATAAGGAGTGGTTGAAATTCCTTTTTAGTTCAGTTAAGATCATGCCTACCTTTAAAAAAAAAACACAAGTCTGTGGTTTTCTATATGATGAATGACGGTAATTATTACTTCCATCCATATTCTAGATAAGCAGGTTAAGAATGAACTCCTTTGGTTGCAGAAATTAGTACTTGATTATAATAGATGATTGTCTATTTGTTGGAATTCATTGCTGGGATGCATGTCTATGCAACAACTACAATAGTATTCAGCCAGTAGATGGGAGTATTTACAAGTTTGGATCTATGGTATATAGTCTATACTCTTTTGTTCTGAGTAGACTTTCCTGTTTCCTGTTATAGTTATATAGTTGAGCAGTAAAGTACATGGTGACTGTACACTTTTTTTGCTTTGTGTGGTGCTTTTGTGGGAAGAGTCCAGAGAAAGAAATATTTTGGAGAATATTAAAAAGGAAGAATATATTTCCCCAAAGGAATAATGGAGAAGATCTTTAAAAAAACAGAAACCAGCCTCCAGAAATCAGCTCCAGCCCCTAGAAAATCAGCTCCAGCCCCTCCAGCTTTTAGAAATGCAAATTCAATAATCCGTTCAGGAAGGTTGGGGCCAGGAAGCTAGAAGCTATGAGATTAGGAAGACAAAGACCTGGAAAATCTACATACCCACCCAAATTCTAAAAGACACGACCTTTGGGGACATAATAGGATTAACTCACCAATACCAATACCACACTCAGACTTAGGTCAAAGTACATTACACAGGAAATACAAAGCCTCAAACAGGAACAGGAAACCACCTGAAAAGCCCAAGAAAGTATAAAAACCCACCACTCCCTACTACATGTGGTCAGTTTTTTTTTTTCCCAGAGCCATCTTTCTGTCTGGCTCTGCTCTTCAATAAACTCCAATCTTTTTTCTAAAGCAGTCTCCATTTTGTTTATTCCCAGCTTGGACTGGACCCTGATGAAGATTTTTCTTTCAACACTTTATATAAACAGAATTTCTAACACTATTTGATCGAATGACTGTAATTATCTAAGGTTGCAATGTTTGACTGCTATAAAGCTTATGTCATTCTTCTCAGAAGACTTCCTCCAGCATGGAATACACAAGTTTCTTCGTACTCACATACCATGAGGTAAAAAGGTAAAGGTTCCCCCACATATGCGTGCTACTCATTTCTGACTCTAGGGGCCAGTGCTCATCTCTGTTTCAAAGCTGAAGAGCCAGCGGTTGTCCGAGGATGTCTCTGTGGTCATGTGGCCGGCATGACTAGACACCAAAGGTGCACGGAACACTGTTACCTTCCCACCGTAGTGGTCCCTATTTTTCTACTGGCCTTTTTACATGCTTTCGAACTGCTAGGTTGGCAGAAGCTGGGATGAGTAACAGGTGCTCACTCTGCTAACCGGCACTTGGGATTCGACCCGCCAAACTGCTGATCTTCTGATCGACAAGCTCAGCGTCCTAACCCACTGGGCCACCACGTCCCTTTCACATACCATAAGCAGGTACAAAAGCATCTGTGGTTTGGTCTCAATCAGATTGCAGGAGAGGTCATAGCTGGGAAGAATCTGATTATCTTTCTAATAAATAGGATCGGCTATTCCAGAAGAACCTGGCGTATAGACAGTCCTTCACTTAAGACAGCAATTTGGACTGAGGTGGTCATCAAGTGGGCCATAACTGATTTTATGACCATTTTTGCTGGGGTCAATAAGCAAATTCAGCTTCTTCCATTTATTTTGCTGCCGAGAAGATCACCAATGGTGATCATCCAGTAATGGGTTTAACTTTGGCTGTAATGTTTGGCCAATCTTGTTGGCTCTCCTTATTTCTAAAATTTTAAATATTTTCTTTATGCCTACAGTGTTTCGTGGATGTCCAAACATTTGTTCACCATGCACAGCATTAAGTTCCAAATTAGCATGTGTGAGTCATTATAAAAGCCATCTTTTTTAGTAAGGAAGTCTTCTATAGTATTTCTAGCAGAAGATCCTGCCACATTAATTTTTCTTCACAATATTCTATAAGGACTAATTGGAAGCTCAGCAATTTTCTAGTCCAATCTCTTGCTCAAGCAGGAGAACCTCTACAATTTCAGACAAATGGTTGTCCAGTCTCCTTTGGAAAGCCTCCGGTGCTTCAGCACCCACAACTTCTGAAGGCAACACTGTTCCATTTGTTGATTGCTGTCACCGTTAGGAAATTTCTCCTTAGTTCTAGGTTGCTTCTCTCCTTGGTTAGTTTCCAACCATTGTTTCTTGTATTGCCTTGTGGTGCTTTGGAAAATAAGTTGAGCCACTCGTCTTTATGGGAGATCAGACTATTTTCCAGAGTACCACAAGGCAAGACAAGAAACAAAGGTTGAAACTAACCAAGGAGAGAAGCAACCAAGAACTAAGGAGAAATCTAGAGACACACTGGAACAAAAGAAGAAGGACTTTTAAATATGCCACCCCACTTGGTTTGAAAGTGATACAAAAGAAGTTTTCTATACATGAATCACAAGTATATGTTTTCAAAATAGATGTATAGAAATTACTTAAGCTTAACATTCAGAATGCCAACAACAATTCTTTTGATTTTTTTTTTTTAAATTGAGTATATTTTCACACGTTTTCCCTGCTGGCAAATTTGTATTCTTCAACTTTCCTTTTTCTATATTGCATCAACTTTGTTTTGAAAATGCACTTTTTCTTTTACCCAGCACATTTGTATGATGATCTAGTTTCGGTATAAGCGTTCAGTTTTCAAGATGCCCTTTTGGGATGTCACTGTGCAATTTTTTAAAGGTCTAAATCTAAAAGCTGGGATTATCCCCGTCAGAATTAGGGTAGTTGTTTGAGGAATATAATGTACAGCTTTCCTTTTAAATGAAAACATTTGGACATCTGTCGGGTTTGAACTTGGACTATCATTTTAAATACACAGCATTTAATTTTGGGGAGATTGTAAATTAAGGGAAATCTTTTTCTATTCATTTCTGAATAACTGAAATGTTAGCAAAAAATCCTGAACACAGCATTTTTTTTATAAAAAAATAGCATGATTAAATTAATTGCAGTGTAGGGATTTTTAAAGTTTTGGAAAATTTACTGATATCTGGGCTGGTCATCATTTTTTTCTTTTTTCACTGTAACCTCAACAGTGTTGGATAAATACTTCTAAAAGAAAAGTGCCTGAAATTTATAACACTATCCAGCTCTCCTCTTAAACATATATCATGCATACAATCTCAGACCAGTTACCATTTGAGCAAAGTTCACAACAGAATAGGTAAATGATCCAGAAACTTTGAACACCAGTGCAGAGAAGTGGTGGGATTCAAAATATGAGAACAACCGGTTCTCTGTGTGGTTGCCACTTCCGGAAGTCCATTCTGGGCCTGGGCAACAAAAAATTAGTTACTGGTTCTTCCGAACTGGTGCAAATTGGCTGAATCCCACCACTGGTGCTGAGTGAATCTGGCTTTTGAAGGCAATCTCAGTTTGATATTTAATTCTAAAAGCTACAGAAAGACCTAGGTTTAAATGTTTGAAACAGGAACTAAATGAAAAGATAAGGATATTGTTGAGTAAAACTCAACCCTTGGTAACATCCAAGAAAAATCATTTCATTGTCTTGACATTAGTAGTTTTCCATTGCCTTTTTTGCAGATATTTTTCTGCCTTGAGATTCTTTGAGATATCCAAATCAGATCTGATTCTGTTTAGTGTCCAGATTCAGGTGAGGTGTAATTGTAGTTTAAAATTCTGTCCACCTAAGTAACAGCTTGAGGCCTAAAGGTAAAAGGTAAAGGTTCCCCCGCACATGCGTGCTAGTCATTTCCAACTGTAGGGGCCGGTGCTCATCTCCGTTTCAAAGCCGAAGAGCCAGCGCTTGTCCGAGGACGTCTCCGTGGTCATGTGGCCGGCATGACTAGATGCCAAAGGCGCACGGAACGCTGTTACCTTCCCACCGTAGTGGTCCCTATTTTTCTACTTGCATTTTTACGTGCTTCCGAACTGCTAGGTTGGCAGAAGCTGGGACGAGTAACAGGCACTCACTCTGCTACGTGGCACTCGGGATTCGACCCATCAAACTGCCAACCTTCTGATCAACAAGCTCAGCGTCCTAACCCACTGAGCCACTGCATCCCTGCTTGAGGTCTATCTGTATTTAAATATTTAAATATAGCATGGTGGTATTTATAGAGATGAATATTAGTAAGGGAAGCTTCTTAAGAAGGCTTTTTTTAAAAAAAAAGAAAAGAAAAACAGATTAATTCAGACTGAAGGCTATTAAGCAACAAGGAATCCCCTAGAAGTGGTTTAAACATTCGTGAAAAACAGCTAATGAATATTATTTCTCTTAAAACAATACTGTAATGTTTGGACAGATTGCTTTAAAGTGCCTCATTTATCATGCTTGTTAAGGCAAACTTTGACTAGCTACGAAGTATGAATTGGACATACAATGCACTAAGGTGCATTGTGTGATTTTGTGTTGTTTTTGCTGGGTAAAGTTATGAGACAACATGGGAATATCGTACGAGTGAACCGCGAACAATTAATAACTAATATTACTTAATTTGGCTTGTTCATATACCTTACTGAATTTCCACAAGATTTAAAATATAAAAACAAAATAAATAAAAGGGAGAAAAAAATAAAGAGAGGGAGGGAACAACAGAATGGCGGCAGATGGATGAGCAGAGGGCCATATCGTAATCTGGGATCACGCCCCCGCTATTTTCGAGCCGTGGCGCGCTCCGACCCTCTGGTTCTCACCTGCTGTCCTGGGGAAGGGGGAGGGCAGACACCTGAGCTCAGGCTGATCTATTTGAATGCCAGGTCTGTTGTGAATAAAGCTCCTCTCATCCATGATTTGATTGAGGAGGAAGACGCAGACCTGGCGTGCATCACAGAAACTTGGTTGGGCCCGGAAGGAGGGGCCCCTCTGATTGATTTATGCCCTCCAGGTTTCCGTGTGCTGCATCAACCTTGGGCTCAGGGTAGGGGAGGTGGCGTGGCGGTCATTATTAGAGAGACCCTCTGTCCACGGGAGGCCACTGCCCCTCAGATAGACGGATGTGAGTCCCTCCTCTTAAGATGGGGTCCTGGTGGTCAGTTGGGCCTGCTGCTTGCATACCTCTCTCCAAGCTGTGTAGCAATGGCTCTGCCCGGGCTATTTGAAGCCCTCTCGGGATTGGCGGTTGAATTTCCCAGACTTATGGTTCTGGGAGATTTTAATCTGCCTTCCCTGGGTGGTGCGTCGGAGGTGGCCCGAGAGTTCATGGCTTCCATGATGGCCATGGACCTGACCCAAATTATTCAGGACCCGACTCACGAGGGGAGAAACACACCTGATCTTATTTTTATCTCTGCGCAGTGGCTTAATGGTCTGGGGGGAGGGGGTTACTCCAACATCTCAACCCCTTTCATGGACAGACCATTTTCTCCTTCGGTTGGGCCTCCGTCACGTCACCCCCCCACTGTCAGGAGGCAGAACCGACCAGATGGTTCCGCCCCAGGCGCCTGATGGACCCAGATAGGTTCCAGATGGCACTTGGATTGATTCCTACCTCCCTCTCCCACAGCCCGGTTGAGTCCTTAGTTAATGCCTGGCAACAGGCTGCTTTGGAGGCTCTCGACCGCATTGTGCCTTTGCGGCCTCTGACCCGGCGCAGGTCCCGGCTTGCCCCTTGGTTCTCCAAGGACCTGCGGGAGATGAAACGCTGGAGAAGGGGCCTAGAGAGCATTTGGAGAACCAGTCGGTCCGAGTCTGACCGAACACAGTTAAGATCCTTTTCTAGATCTTATCTAGAAAGTAAGTGTGCTTACTTCACCACCCTCATTCCGTCCACAGATAACCACCTGGCCGCCCTGTTTAGGGTGGCCCGCTCCCTTCTAAATCAAGGGACGGGAGAGGACCCCTTACGAGGACAGGCCGAGGAATTTAGTAAATATATGGTGGACAAAATTGTTCAGATTCGGGCTGGCCTGGACTCTGACTGGGCAGTATCTGACAAGAGGAAAACGATGGGTTTGGCCGAGAACATTTGGGAAGAGTTTGATCCTGTGACTCCGGATGAAGTGGACAGGATCATGGGGAAATTAAGTGCTGCCACGTGTTTGTTGGACCCATGTCCCTCCTGGCTGGTCTATGTGTCTCGGGAGGTTACACGAGGCTGGCTCCTAGCAGTTATCAGTGCCTCACTGAGTGAAGGGTACTTCCCTGCCGCCTTGAAAGAGGCGGAGGTAAGGCCCCTCCTTAAGAAACCTGCATTGGATCCAGCTATTTTAAATAACTTTCATCCTGTCTCCAACCTTCGCTTTCTTGCGAAGGTTGTTGAGAGCGTGGTGGCATGGCAGCTCCCTTTGGTCCTGGAGGAAACTGAGTATTTGGATCCATACCAATCGGGTTTCAGGCCCGGGTATAGCATGGAGACGGCATTGGTCGCGCTGGTGAATGATCTCTGGCGGGCCCGTGATAGGGGTTATTCTTCTGTCCTGGTCCTATTAGATCTCTCAGCAGCTTTTGATACCATCAACCATGGTATCTTGCTGTGTTGTCTTGAGACGTTGGGAGTGGGAGGCACCGTTTTGCGGTGGTTCTCCTACCTCTTGGGCCGTTCGCAGTCGGTGTTGGCAGGGGGGCAGAGGTCAACCCCTAGGCCCCTTAGTTGTGGGGTGCCTCAGGGGTCGGTACTCTCGCCTCTCCTGTTCAACATCTATATGAGGCTGCTGGGAGAGATCATCCATGGCTTCGGGGTGAGGTATCATCAATATGCTGATGATACCCAGCTTTTCATCTCCACCCCGAACCAACCCAGTGATGCCCTCGATGTGATGTCCCGTTGCCTGGAAGCGATACAGATTTGGATGGGAAAGAACAGGCTCCGGCTCAACCCGGCCAAGACTGAGTGGGTTTACGTACCGGCATCTCATTTAGTTCAAGAGGTTCCATCTTTGGTTATAGGAGGAGAGATGTTACCTCCCGTTGATAAAGCACGCAATCTAGGCGTCCTCCTGGATTCACGACTCAGTTTTGAAGATCATATTGGAGTCGTGGCTAGGGGGGCATTTGCCCAGGTTCGCCTGGTATGCCAGTTGCGCCCCTTTCTGGACCGAGATGCCCTACGTACAGTCACCCACGCACTCATTACCTCCCGTATAGATTACTGCAATGCTCTCTACATGGGGCTGCCCTTGAAGACCACCCAGAGGCTTCAGCTGGTGCAGAGTGCGGCTGCGCGGGTAGTGATGGGAGCATCCTGATACTCCCATATTATAACCCTCCTGCGTGAGCTGCATTGGTTACCGGTTGCCCTCCGGGTGAGATTTAAGGTGCTGGTACTTACCTTTAAAGCCCTACATGGCTTAGGCCCAGGATAATTGCAGGACCATCTGCTACCGGGAACGAATTCCCATCGCCCAGTTCGCTCACACAGAGAAGGCCTCCTCAGGGTACCGTCGGCTAGACAATGTCGGCCGGCGAACCCTAGGGGAAGGGCCTTCTCTGTGGGAGCGCCAGCCCTGTGGAACCAGCTCCCCCCTGAGCTTTGGATGGCCCAAGATCTCCGGTCCTTTTGCTGCAGCCTCAAAACATTCCTTTTCTACCTGGCTGACCTGGACTGACAGGGATTTTAATTATGTTTTTAATTTTTAACTCTAATTTTTATTTATTTTAATTTTAATTTATTGTACAGGGGCCTTTAATTTTAATTTTTATTTTAACTTCTGTATTTATTGTATGTTATTGTTGCTAGCCGCCCTGAGTCCTTCGGGAGATAGGGCGGCATATAAGTCCCAATAAATAAATAAATAAATAAATAAATAAATAAATAAATAAATAGAAAACAAGGGAGAAAAGAGAAATTTCCATTTTTTTCTGATTTTACAAGCATAAAATACATTAACCTTTTGATCTAAAATTGTATAATAAACAGTATTTCTATAATCATAAATAATTCTAGTCTTCGGATCCCAACATTAGTATAGTGATTTCCATGAGGAAAGGAACCTAGGCATAGTCTTTTCTTTAACAAAATTAGTTAATTTTTCCACCTTCACCAATTCTGTTAATTCCCCATCCATTTTTCAATTCTGGCATCTATGGGTCTTCCCACCTATGTGAATGCAAGAGTCTGGCTGCTGTTGCTGTATCTAAAAAATATTTGGTTTTTTTGCCCTCCAATTGGTTATCTGTCAAAGCTCAGGAAAAACCTCTGGATTCAGTTGTACATTTTGTTTTAAGAATTCTCTGAATTCAGATACCTATTTGGTCCCAATAACTCTTAGCTGCCTTTCATGTCCACCAGAGGTGATAAAGGGTGCCTTCAGAGTGATTACATTCCCAACACCCATTTGACACACCATTGTACAACTTTGACAATTTATTTTTTCCCCACAATTTTTTTTTATTTTATTTCCAAAGTTCAAATACAAAATAAAGAAGAGAAAGAAGAAACAAACTAGCAACCATCAGACAAAAATAGTAAAAAAAAATGTATACATATATATCTATATATCTATACACACACACACATATGCATATATACACATACACACACACATATATATGTTTGGGGCCTACCAAGGTAATCTAAAAATAGTTAACAAGCATTTGACATATATCAAAAAAATAAAGGGAACACAAAATAAGACATCCTACTACTAAATACAGTACATTGTGTTTTACACACACACATATGCATATATACACATACACACATACATATATGCATATATACACATGTACATGCATGCATATATACACATATACATGCATGCATATATACACATATACATGCAAAAAAATAAAGGGAACACAAAATAAGACATCCTACGACTAAATACAGTACATTGTGTTGTATACACACACACACACACACACACAAACACACAAACACACACACAAACACACACATATGAATATATACATATAGGGACGCGGTGGCTCAGTTGGTGAGGATGCTGAGTTTGTCGATCAGAAGATCGGCAGTTTGGCGGGTCGAATCCCGAGTGCCGCGTAGCAGAGTGAGCGCCTGTTCCTCATCCCAGCTTCTGCCAACCTAGCAGTTCGAAAGCACGTAAAAATGCAAGTAGAAAAATAGGGACCACTACGGTGGGAAGGTAACAGTGTTCCGTGTGCCTTTGGTGTCTAGTCATGCCGGCCACATGACCACGGAGACGTCCTCAGACAAGCGCTAGCTCTTCGGCTTTGAAATGGAGATGAGCACCAGCCCCTAGAGTTGGAAATGACTAGCACATATGTGCAGGGGAAGCTTTACCTTTACATATATATATATATATGTGTGTGTGTGTGTACCTTATGTATATGTATATATATATTATATATACACACACACACATACATACACAAATACACACATATACAAATGACAATTTATTGGGTGTTAAACACCAAAGATACATAATGTAAATTTTTTCTTTCAAATTATAGTTCAACCATACCCTCCCACTGTTCCAGCATTATATTATTGCATTGCATTGCATTGCATTGCATTGCATTGCATTGCATTGTATTGTATTGTATTCCATTCCATTGCATTCCATTCTATATTCCAATTTATATTCCATTCCATTCTCCATTCTATTCCATTCTAATTGTTCTGGCCAACTCAATCCAGGCTACTCACTCATTCAGCAGTGACATAGATTAGCATATCCCTGACAATCTTATCTATTGTCTTCTGCGTAAACTTCATTCTTCTTAACTCTTCACTTTGTCTACTTTGCCCTGTCAACCCATCTGAAATTTAGCAAGAGAAGGGAGGATGATAGTGCTCCAAAGATAGTTATTACAAAGACAGTGGCTATTATAGCAAATGTAATTACATATGGCCCCCAAACCACAAAGGCCTAAGCCAGTTTAAAAGCAGATTTTAAAAGGATCAAGTTATAAAAACCCATGAGTTGATTGCTATGAAAAGTAGCCTATGTTTTCCCATAATGATTTTGTTTATCTTTCATTCCCTCCTGCTGCAAAATAAAAACAAAAACAAAAAAAATAAAATGTCATTATTTACATCTTTCTCCCACAGATCCCAATCAGAAAATTGAATTTTATTTTTCTGTGTTGTGGGCACTGGTTTGATCTGGGCTGTTTCTGGTGTAATCCAAACTGAACCGAGCTATTTCTTCAGATGTGCAATGGCGATAGCATCCATTTGTTTAAAAAGCCAATTACTTACTTACCAATGGTTTATCTTCTGATGTTAGAAAGATTGAAAGTGGAGAAGAAGAATTTTGGCTTGAGAAAATGAGGAAATTGAATTTTGAATTCAGTTTGTACGCTGATGTGATTCCAAAACAGGTCCTAGCCTGGCACCGAAGTCAATAAACACCGCCAGACATAGAAGAATGGAGTTTTCACCTTCTTTTATTGGAATTCTCTAGCAAGATTCTCAGAGATAAAGAGGTCCAGGCCCCAAACACTAGAATGGAATGGAATTCTCAAGGGAGGCCAAAGATCTTATCTTTACAAATGGAGATGGCTTCTTTAATATCATCTCCATACTTTGTTACAACACTCTCTCTCTCTCTCTCTCTCTCTCTCTCTCTCTCTCTCTCTC
The DNA here is from genome assembly GCA_024449315.1 of Daboia siamensis. Lineage (NCBI taxonomy): Eukaryota > Metazoa > Chordata > Lepidosauria > Squamata > Viperidae > Daboia > Daboia siamensis. Next base: position 216,455 of record JAKJMR010000465.1, read on the forward strand.
TCTCTCTC
>JAKJMR010000465.1:224819-238763 GCA_024449315.1 Daboia siamensis
TTCTTTCTTTCTTTCTTTCTTTCTTTCTTTCTTTCTTTCTTTCTTTCCCTTTAATTTTACATCCTGGGAGGCAGAGCGAGATGGTTAAGGCAAAAGCAGGACTATTACAAGCCCCATGAAAACCTTGAACCAAACGCCTTCAAATTCACACGCTTAATTTTTGAGGAATTAAAACCGTATCAGGACTTATCTCACAAATCCCCTTTCATTTTGATGGGAAATGCACTTATTTCTTGCCTGCTGCAATTGCAAGGCTCTTGGCAGTAAAGATATAAGCATAATATGTCCAGGGTAAAAAATTAAAATCATATAACTGTAAACTGTAAAAGCACAATTGTAATCATCCACCCCAGGTCTCATGCATCTCTGCTGCTCCTCTGGAAGACTAAAACAGTTTCTGGAAACTTAACATTCTTGCATCAGTCTCATTTCAGACAGGAAGCTACTCCAAATTTTAGGTTTTGCCATAGGGGGAAATGCCTATGATACTTCATAATATGTCTCCCATGGAAGTGGGGAATTACTAGCAGTTTTTCCCAAGTCAAACTAGGCAGGCAAATTAACTGTGTCAACAGGAGGAGGAGGAGAAGGAGGAGGAGGACATACTTTTAGTATGAAGCTGAGAAACATATCTTTGGAAATAGTGCAATTTTACTTCCCTTCTCTATATATTTGATGCTTAGAGAACTTGATCAATTAGCTTTAATCGTTCCAAGAAGTTGCCCTTGATTTTTCCTGCTGCTATTTTCTTAGCTGAGAGAGAAGGCAAATGAACTCAGCCTAATAATTAATCCAACATCACGTAGGTTGTTGTTGCTTCTAGTGGAAGCCTAATTTTGGAAACCACATCCACTCTTATGAAATGTGTGTGTGTGTGTGTGTGTGTGTGTGTGTGTGTGTGTACACACACACACACACACACACACATACATATACATACACATACATACATATTACGTGGTGGCTCAGTGGGTTAGGACGCTGAGCTTGTCGATCAGAAGGTCGGCAGTTTGGCGGGTCGAATCCCGAGTGCCGCGTAGCAGAGTGAGCGCCTGTTACTCGTCCCAGCTTCTGCCAACCTAGCAGTTCGAAAGTATGTAAAAAGGCAAGTAGAAAAATAGGGACCACTCCGGTGGGAAGGTAACAGCGTTCCGTGCGCCTTTGGCATCTAGTTATGCCGGCCACATGACCACGGAGACGTCCTCAGACAAGCGCTGGCTCTTTGGCTTTGAAACGGAGATGAGCACCGGTCCCTAGAGTCGGAAACGACTAGCACGCATGTGCGGGGGAACCTTTACCTTTACCATTACATATATATACATACAGTACATGCATACATACACATACATACATATATATACTGTACATATATTTATATTTTAATTCTCTTTGTAGATGTTGTTTGACTGCATTTTGCTTGGTTTATTTTATTCTTCAGATATCCATATTTGTACCATCCTGAAGGTTTTTAAAGACGGAAAGTTAAGGATATGAAGTAGAGCAAATACATATAAGACAGAATCCTTTTTTTTTTTTTTTTGTAACTCCCTAAGCTTCTCATACATACTTATTTATTTAATTTGTACACCAGCCAACTCCCAACAGGTCTGGGAAGTTTACAAGTGTAACCTAAAAAAAACACAATAAAATAATACACAATGAAGAAGAATGAAAGAATAAAACACGGCAAAATTTGTCTGGATGAGAGTCCTCTCATCCAAAAGAGGGCCTGTATCATCCATGCCAAAGGCCTGAGTGAAAAGACGGATTTTCAAAGCCTTTTGAATAGAAATATGTTTCTCTTCATTATATGTAGTATATAGATGTTTGCAGCTTGCTCATTCATTCATTCCTCATAAGAATGTTGGAACAGTTCATTATTGCTTTGTGTACTATAGCCAAATTCTGTGCAGTAGCATATGAGACCAAACAGGAATTGTTATCTGTTAAGTGTTAATTGGACTGGAAACTTGTGGCATTTTAGCTCCTAATTGTATTACTGTAAACTTTTTTGAAACTGACCAGTAGTTATTCTTTGGACTTGATTAGATAGTATCTCGGGGTTAGACTTACAACTAACTTACTGGTTGTTTCAAATTAAGGTAGTGCTAATTAATTTAAAAATACTTGGAGAACTATATGGGTTCTATAATGGGTAGTGTTATTATTATTGTATAACATCAACTATATACAGAGTTTCCTGTCAACAAAAGTGCGTATAGTCAAGGCTATGGTCTTCCCAGTTGCAATGTATGGCAGTGAAAGTTGGACCATAAAGAAAGGCTGGGCGCCAAAGAATTGAGGCCTTTGAACTCTGGTGCTGGAGAAGACTCCTGCGAGTCCCTTGGACTGCAAGGCGATCAAACTGGTCAGTCCTAGAGGAGATCAACCCTGACTGCTCTTTAGAAGGCCAGATCCTGAAGCTAAAACTCAAATACTTTGGCCACCTAATGAGAAGGAAGGACTCACTGGAGAAGAGCCTAATGCTGGGAAAGATTGAGGGCAATAGAAGAAGGGGACGACAGAGAATGAGGTGGCTGGATGGAGTTACTGAAGCAGTAGGTGTGAGCTTAAATGGACTCCAGAAGATGGTAGAGGACAGGAAGGCCTGGAGGAACATTGTCCATAGGGTTGCGATGGGTCAGACACGACTTCGCAACTAACAACAACAACAACAACAATACAGAGTTTAGACTTATGCAATTATCTTAGATTACAACTTTAGACTTCGCAACTAACAACAACAACAAACAACTTTAGAAGTATTTTTGGTGAAGACATATAAGACTATTATTAGCTAATATTAGCACATCCAATCATACCCCACCTCATTGTGTCCTGTTATGCTGCCTGTGGTGTATACTCCAAACGGAGTCAAACAAGGCAGGAAAGTCATTCCAGTTGCCCAGCTCAAGCAAGTAGGGTGACAGTGATACAGGAAGATGCTAAAAACAATCAGCCTCTTTAATAACAACAGTGCTGAGAAGCTGCTAGGAAAGCTGGAATGGCGGTGTCAAGCAGGGACTTATCTTAGAATCCTTGAGAGTTGCAAGGCATAACCTTGATCTCGTCTAAGATCCATGAAGCCTTATCAGATCATTCCCAGGGGAAGGCTAGCAGTTTGGGGAGATTCTTGTAACTTAAATAGAGGACAATAAAGGTGCTTACTTTAGATATTTATGAGTGGCTATGGTCTCTTGGACCTAACAACAGCATCCTTTACAAAGCCCAGAAGAAAGCACTCTGTATTTCATAAAGAAAATCACAAGCATAGTTTTCAGAAGACTTATCTCCCTTGAGAAGTCTTTAATGCTGGGGAAGGGGGAAAGAAAGAGAAAAACAAGATGGATAGACTCAGAGTGGTGGATGAGTGTTGGAAAACCTGAAGGGCCAGGTGAAGGGTAGGTGGAGGAGAAGGTGGCATCTAATATGTCTGTGGAGATTCTCAGTCAACCAGGTCATGGTTGTCCCAAAGGTGCTTTTTCAAGAGGCAACTTGACTGCAAGTGGACTTGAAAAGCTGAAGAAGCTTCTTGGAAGAGAAGCGAAATGTCTTCAAAGTAAAGCAAGAAAATCCAGTTGCCTCTATGAAAAAGCGGTTTGGGTGGCTTCTAACAATTAACACCATCTTGATGGCATGTAATCATCACTTGATATTGCAGATGTAATGTTCCTGAAACAACTTTATGTGTTCTGCTTGTCAAAAATGTCAACAGGAATGCCCACAGAGGGACATAAGGGTGGGATGTCAAAACAAGCAAACCAATAGACGTAGCATCATGATCCAAACCACAGGCACTTGAACTTCGGATTGATGTTTTACACGCACATACTAAAAGGGCAGAGTTTGTGTTACAACACTGCTTCCATCCTCTTGCCTTTTTTGACGTCTGCCATGGACACCACTGGACTAAAACAAACAACCTAAATCCAAAACTCTGAACCTAGTGGAATTCAGATGTAATTCACACATTGGTCTGCTAATTCACACATTGGTTTGGAGACGAACAGCTCAAAGGTCTCACTCAGTTTAAGAGATAGCAAGGTTACGTTATTATATTTGGAATCTCTGAGTGAAGACTGAACATCATCCGATCAAAATCTCATGAATAGCCTAAGTCAGCAATGTTATTCACTTCTTTCCATATTTACCAGAATCTCCCCAAACGGCTTGCCTTCCCCTGGGAATGATCTGATAAGGCTTCATGGATCTTAGAGGAGATCAAGGTTATGCCTTGCAACTGTCAACTGTCAAGTTGCTCTTCTCTGAATTTTTCCCAAACTCTCGACATCTCTTTTGTGATATGGTGACCAAAATTGGCTGCAGTATTCCAGGTGTGGTCTTAGTAGGGCCTTGCAAAGTGGCACTAGTACTTTGTGTAATCTTGATTCTATGCCTTTTTACACACAACCCAGGATTGTATTAGCTTTTTGGGTTGCTGCTGCACACTGCTGGCTCATAGTCAAGTGATCGTTCTCTAGGACTCTAAGGTCCCTCTCACAGTAACTATTTTTAAGCCAGGTCTCACCCAATCTGTATTCATGACTTTGGTTTTTCCTGCCTAAGTGTAGGACTTTGCTTCTCTCCACACTGAAACTCATTTTGTTGGATAGGGCCCATTGTTTGAGTTTGTCAAGATCTTTTTAGATCCTGAATTTGTCTTCTGGGGTGTTGGCAGTTTGTTGTCATCTGTTAAAGTTTGGTGATGTTCATAGATGGTTAAATTCTAGCTTAAAACATGGCATGGGTCTATCTTTGAGAAGTTTTGACATGCCGCACCTGGAATGCCTACAGGAAAACTATGGACTTCTGCAAAAAAAATAAAAAAAAAATAAAAAAAAAAATGTGGACATTTGATGTCATGTGTTAGTTTAACAGAACTTGTCAACTCTCACCTTTTGAATTGCCTGTACATCACGGAAAGAGAGGGGGGTGGAAATGAAGCACTGTGATCCTGATCTAACTCACCGTTTGAAAATCAAGTTGAATGTTGTTGTTTTTTTACAAATTCTGCAGCGCAGAACAGTGTTATTACTACTCCGCATTTTTCCATATGTTAAAATGAGAGTCAGTGTCAGATACCAAGGTGAACATTTTACGGTGAGCGAAACGTAATTTTTTTTTTTTTTTTTCCCACTGTTGAAAATGTAATTGAAAAATGAAGAGAGAGGGGAGAAATGGAATATTTCCAACTTATAACTAATATTGACCGTGTTCCGTAATTTCCTGTTGAAAATGTAATTGGAAAAGAAAAAAGAGAGAGAGGAGCAATTGAATAGTTTCAATTTAGAACTAATATTGAACTGCTCCATAATTTTCAACATTTGAAGATTTTGTTCCAGACTGATACCATATCAATCCTATCCCTCCCCCATTTTTGTTCATCCCTGCAATGCACATAAAATGAATGCAAAATGACTTGCTTAGTCTTATTCAGGCTGTCTTACATAGCCAATTAACAATAGCAATGTGTAATTGCATTAACTATAAAACAGCACAGTGACAGATTCCCTACCAGACTCTTGCCAAAATGTTTAAATCATTTTTCTTGTAAAGACCTGAAGCTGAGCTGGACTCATTTTGTATGCTAAGTACAAAAGTGTTTTCCTGAAGCAAAGAAAATGAATTTTCATACAATGTGTAGATGTGCGTAAACCATGGAACACCTCACAGAATTAAAATTAACCAAACCTTCCTGGTAAAATATTCATTAAAAAAAAAAAAGATTATATATTTCAGTCCACAACCAAGACATTTAATGCTATAAAACCCAAAGTCATAGTTACTTACAAATGAGTCTTAATAATAACTGGGTTATCAGTTTCTCTCTTTTTTTTAAAAAAAAAGGGAGACAAAATAGATGCAATCCTTAAGGCTGAACTTGTGCTGTTTACTTGACCTTTTTCCTACAATTATAAATCCTTACTTCTAAGAATAGAATAGAATAGAATAGAATAGAATGGAATGGAATAGAATAGAATAGAATAGAATAGAATAGAATGGAATGGAATAGAATAGAATAGAATAGAACTGGAAGGGACCTTGGAGGTCTTCTAGTCCAGCCCCACCCCTGCTTAAGCAGGAGAATCTATAACATCTCAGACAGGTGAGATGTTATAGATTTTTTAAAATCTCCACTGATGGAGTGCCCACGATTTCTGGGGAAAAAAATAGCAGATCCTCAACACATAGAACAGGGGTGTCAAACTCAATTTCGTTGAGGGCCGCATCAGCATTGAGGTTGCCCTCAGGGGGCTGGGTGGGTGTGGCCAGGGTGGGCGAGGCCTACTGGGTGGGTGTGGCTAGAGTGTGTATGGACTACTGGGTGGGCGTGGCCAGCTCTACATCGTTGGCATCAAGGGTGCCTATGGGGGCCTGGGCAGGAGTGGGACAGATCTGAGGGTCTCTGGCAGGAGGAGGGTCTCTGGGCCAGGGCCAAGGCAGTGGGGGCCGTTCCCTCACTGTTTCCAGATGGCTTCGCGGGCCGCATGAAACCACTTCGCGGGCCAGATCCGGCCCCCGGGCCTTGTGTTTGACATGTCTGACATGGTATAGGGTTTCCTGCCTGAGCAGGGGGTTGGACTAGATGACCTCCATGGTACCTTCCTCCTCCTCCTCCTCCTCCTCCTCCTTCTTTCATGAGAGAAACTCTTTTGTGGATTTAGTTTCAGAGAATAGCATAAGCCTCACAAATATGCTCCTGAAACAGGTAAATGGAAAGTGTCAGTTTTACTCAGAGCATTTGGAGAAGTAGATTCTAATATTCTTATTTTTTTTTAAAAAAAACAAACAAACCCTGATTGATCACGCTGCATACAAATGAAGTGACATCTTTATTTCATGCTTTGTACAGTACCTTGCTAAATTGTTTTAGGAAGCACCCTGAAGCTCCTAGCTCTTTCAGAATTAAAATCTCTTCAGTTCACACTTTTTTTCTCTGGATGGATCAGGTGGTTTTTTTTTTTTTTTTTTGGAAAGCTGGACCGGTTTCCACCAATCCATGGCACATCCACTGATTTCCCTCAGCTGTATCACCTCAGTTTCTGGAAAGCAGGTAAGATAGTCCAAATGGCCCTGAAGAGTCAGTTGGAAGCTAATGGACAATCTGCTCTTATGTTCTGCATCCAGTCTGAAGAATTTCTGTTAGGATCAGAACAACGACTTTCCCGCTCACTTGTTTGGAAGTGTCATTTCCCTCTTGAGTAGATAGAGTAGGAATTTTCCGCATACCTCTATGTGATTTGAGCATCTTGTCTCCCCAGGACCTCAATCTTGGTTGGGTATGGGTTTCACCAGGGATTGTGATTTGATACACAACCAAAGATGGTGTTGCAAGGACTGGGTGTGGCTAGTCTAGAGAAAAGAAGAATTAGGGGGGATCTGATATAGCAGTGTTCCAATATCTGTGGGGCTGCGACAAAGAAGAAGGAGTCAACCTATTTTCCAAAGTGGTACCTATTGATCTACTTGCATTAGCATGGTTTCGAACTGCTAAGTGACAGGAGCTGGGACAAGTAACTGGCGCTCAGCCCGTTGCATGGCTCTTGGCTCTCAAACTTGGGCTATCAGTTTTCTTGCTGAGAGCTCAGCATCTTTAACCACTGAGCCATCGCACCCTTAATAGCAATCTTAAGTAAAGGTAAAGGTAAAGGGTCCTCCGCACATGCGTGCTAGTCATTTCCAACTCTAGGGAACTCCGTTTCAAAGCCGAAGAGCCAGCGCTTGTCCGATGACATCTACGTGCTTTCGAACTGCTAGGTTGGCAGAAGCTGGGACGAGTAACAGGCGCTCACTCTGTTACGCGGCACTCGGGATTCGACCCGCCAAACTGCTGACCATCTGATTGACAAGCTCAACGTCCTAACCCACTGAGCCACCGCGTCCCTACGATAGCAATTTTAGCTTGCCCTAATTTTTTTTTGGGCAGCTAGTTTTGCTTCAGCTTCTCAGCGGAGCGGAAATCTTTGCCACTCTGTCATTTATGTAGGGCTTTGATTTATATTCTTCCTTTCTACCTAAACAAGCCCTGAAAGCAGCTAGCAGTAATTAAAATATAGACGACACAACAGAAATGTTAAAAAGCGTTCATTAAAATTAATGAAAAGCTTCTGCCATCCCTGCTCTTTCGGGAGGCAGAGCCAATAGAAGCTCAGCATTATTCCCAAGGGAATAGATTCCATGATTTCAGAGCAGCACAGGAGAAAGCTCTCTGAAGAAGGACTTCTTCAAAGAAACCCTTCCTTTGGACACGATTTTAAAAGATTCTTAGAGCATAACATAGTTGTATAAACAGAGGCATAGAATCAAGTTCAGACAAAGTATTAGTAAGGTAAAGGTAAAGGTAAAGGTTCCCCTGTACATGCGTGCTAGTCGTTTCCGACTCTAGGGGCCAGTGCTCATCTCCGTTTCAAAGCTGAAGAGCCAGCGCTTGTCCGAGGACGTCTCCGTGGTCATGTGGCCGGCATGACTAGACGCCAAAGGCGCACGGAACGCTGTTACCTTCCCACCGTAGTGGTCCCTATTTTTCTACTTGCATTTTTACGTGCTTTTGAACTGCTAGGTTGGCAGAAGCTGGGACGAGTAACAGGTGCTCACTCTGCTACGCGGCACTCGAGATTCAACCCGCCAAACTGCCGACTTTCTGATCGACAAGCTCAGCGTCCTAACCCACTGAGTCACCATGTCCCACAAAGTATTAGTACCACTTTATAAAACCCTAGGAAGATCACACCTGGAATGCTGAAAACAATTTTGGTCACCATACTACAAAAAGAGAGGTTGAGACCTTGGAAAAAGTTCAGGGAAGACAAACTAAAATGATCAGAGGCCTGGCGACTAAGGCGTAAGAAGACCAGATGCAGGACTTGGGTTCGACTAGTCTAAAGAAAAGAGGAAACAGGGGTGACATGGTAACAGTATACCAGTATTTGAGGGGCTGCCAGAAAGAAAAGGGGGGCAAATTATTCTCAAAAGGACTGGAGGGCAGGACAAGAAACAATGGTTGGAAACTTATCGAAGAGAGAAGCAACCTGGAATTGAGGAGAAACTTCTTGACAGTGAGGACAATTAGCCAGTGGAACAACTTGCCTCCAGAAATAGTGGGCGCTCCATCACTGGAGGTTTTTAAGAATAGACTAGATAGTCACTTGTCTGAGATGGTATAGGTTCTCCTGCTCAAGTAGGGGGCTGGACTATAAGACCTCCAAAGTCCCTTTCTATTCTATTTTATTCTGTTCTGTTCTATACTCCAATGTCTATTGTATTCTGTTCTATTTTATTCTATATTCCAATTATTCTGTTCTGTTCTGTTCTATTCTATAACCCAATGTCTATTCTATTCTATTCTATTCTATTCTATTCTATTCTATTCTATTCTATTCTATTCTATATTCCAATATCTATTCTATTCTATTCTATTCTATTCTATTCTATTCTATTCTATTCTATATTCCAATATCTATTCTATTCTATTCTATTCTATTCTATATTCCAATATCTATTCCATTCCATTCCATTCCATTCTGTTCTTCATTTCATTATTCTATTCTATTCTGTTCTGTTCTGTTCTGTTCTGTTCTGTTCTGTTCTACTCTACTCTACTCTACTCTACTCTACTCTACTCTAGTCTACTCTAGTCTACTCTACTCTATTCTATTCTATTCTATTCTATTCTATTCTATTCTATTCTATCCCATTTAAGGATTTACAAATGAATACCAATGCCCTAAAATTAGCAACCAGAGGGGAATGTCCACTGTGGTCATCATTTATTTCCTCTACTCTACTCTACAGTGATTAACAACAGGAATGTTCACAGTTGCGAGAAGGTCAAAAAACATAGTAGTCTTGACTGTCCACTCAAAACTCTGCTCTTTATATATATATATGGGTGTGGCTTTCATGTCTATGGATATTCACAGTCATCCAGGTCATGGTTGTCCGAAAGGTGCTTTTTCTAGAGGCAACTGGATTTTCTTGTTTGTTTTTTGAAACATTTCGCTTCTCACCCAAGAAGCTTCTTCAGTTCTGACTGGATGGTGGGGAATGGAAGATTTATACTCCTTGCAGATGAGTCTTTCATGACATAGGCAAAAAAAGATTTGGGCTTCAATCTTTGACCACCCTGTTCCAAATAATGGCCCTAGTTATCACTCTAGCAGTTAAATCAGGCACCAATTAAATAAAAAGTGGCCAATTTCTTTTTAATGATTGACTCTTTCCACTTTGTACTCTTTGCAGGAATTGTGACCAAAGTGTGGATAATTTGACCAGATATTAAAGGTTTTACAATAATATGACATACTGTAGTTGCTTAAAATTAGAACAACATTTTTTTGCATAACGCAAGCACTGTTTCCAAGAGCTTGATTGGATGTATTTTACCTTGCAATGAGATCCAGTTAATCCATGTAGCTAAATAACAACAATTCCGAAATCACATTCCTTTTTCCCCCCCCCAAAAAAACAAACAGTTGAGTTGCCTATAACATCCTAAATGTTGTAGTTGCTATGGTAGCTAATTTAGTCTATGCATTAAAGTATCCAATACTAAATAATAAAAAACTAAATACACAGAGATTTATTTTGCCTATGTAAGATGCTATGTGACTTAAATTGTGTATTTAATGTGTGATGCTTTGCTCTCTAGCCCACATTCTACCAAATTGTCACTATCATGATTAATAACTCTTTTGAAAAACAATTAAGTTTGCATCCTCTTACTCAATCAACTATAAAGACATTTTTCCCCTCACGGAAATAAATGTATCAGCATATAATTTTTTTGCAGCTATAGGTTAGGATCTTAGAGTTTAATTAATTGTTACATATCAAAAATTCATCAAACTATTGATGCATTTATCATCTACCGCAAAATTTATTTACATCAGATTCCTCTGACTTCCTATCGCTCAGCATTTGTATGAGTAGATGGGACCAAAGGTTCCTTCAATAAATTCTCGATATTTCTCATTCTCTCAATTTAAAATGTTAAGTTAAATTTAACTTAGAGTGACTTTATGGGTACAATCATGCAGGTGTTTTTTTTTCTCAACAATCATGGAAATTCTCAACAACAACAACAACAAACAACAACAACAACAACAACAACAACAACAACAACAACAACAACAACAACAACAACAATAATAATAATAATAATAATAATAATAATAATAATAATAATAATAATAATTGGAGGGGACCTTGGAGGTCTTCTAGTCCAACCCCCTGCTCAGGCAGGAAACCTTATACCATTTCAGACAAATGGCTGCCCAGTCTCTTCTTTAAAAACTTCCATTGTTGGAGCATTCACAGCTTCTGGAGGTAGATTGTTATGCTGATTAATTGTTCCAGCTGTCAGGAAATTTCTCCTTAGTTCCAGGTTGCTTGTCTCCTTGCTGAGTTTCCATCCGTTGCTTCTTGTCCTGCCTTCAGGTGCTTTGGAGAATAGCTTGACTCCTTCTTCTTTGGGGCAGCCCCTGAGATATTGGAACACTGCTATCATGTCACTCCTCGTCCTTCTCTTCATTAAACTAGACATACCCAATTCCAGCAATCGTTCCTTATATGTTTTAGCCTCCAGTCCCCTGATCATCTTTGTTTCTCTTCTCTGGCCTCTTTCTAGAGTCTCAACAACTTTTGCACTGAAGAAGCAGTGGTGATTTCTCAATTTGAGCAATTTACTCCATTGAGTAGCCAACAGACAGTCCTCTCCTTTCCAGTTTCATATCTTAATACAGAGTGCTGAGCAGTGGTAGGATTCATATAGGTGAACCACCAGTTCTGTGCATGGATGCCGCTTCTGGAAGTCCATTCTAGGCCTGGGCAACAAAAAAACTAGCTACCGGTTCTGCTGAATTGGTGAGAACCAGCTGAATCCCACCACTGGTTCTGAGTCATGTTAACTGGGTTTGGTTCTTCAACATCATCTCCTCTGCCTGCTTTATTACTGACTACTTCTGTGATGTAGATCACTGGTGTTGCCTTCCACTCCCAGAATTCTCTGTAATGGTTGTGGAATTCTGGGAATTGTTACATACGTGGGATGGCTTAGCTTCCCCACTCTTGCCCTTAGGATCTTAGTTATGTCCTCTTAAGAAGAACCTAAACAAAGTCAATTTAATTATCTTAGAGTCTTCTGATTCATGTTGTGAATCTCTAGAATGCTCATTATTTTTACCCATTATATTAAGGACCCTTACGGTGTTTCGTTGAAGTATTCTTTATGAATGAGTAAAAATTCCTCCCCAGGTAATCAGGTGAGAGAAAGTATTTTATTATTCTAGTCTAGCTCCAGAGGGAAAACAGAAAGGATAATCATTTGTAGTTTTCGCACTAAAGATGGACCTTATTTTGTTTCTTCGTTAAGCTGTTTCCTTTGCCACGTTTATTTTACATTTCCACTTGGTGAAATAATCTTGCTATTATTCAGTTCCCTGGAATTTGTGTTGAAACATTCATCTGTATTGTCACCTTTTGAGCTAGGAAATAGGGATGGAGACCTAGCCTCAGGCTTAATTTTTCCCTGTAATATCCTCTGGGGGCTTAGTGAAAACAAAACAAAAGAAAACTAAGGCAAGACTAGATAATTTAGAAGGCCAGATCCTGAAGCTAAAACTCTTCTTTAGAAGGCCAGATCCTGAAGCTAAAACTCAAATACTTTGGCCACCTAATGAGAAGGAAGGACTCCCTGGAGAAGAGCCTCATGCTGGGAAAGATCGAGGGCAAGAGAAGAAGGGGACGACAGAGAATGAGGTGGCTGGATGGAGTCACTGAAGCAGTAGGTGTGAGCTTAAATGGACTCCAGAAGATGGTAGAGGACAGGAAGGCCTGGAGGAACATTGTCCATAGGGTCGCGATGGGTCGGACACGACTTCGCAGCTAACAACAACAACAACAAGATAATGGAGAAATTTAGTGGAAGGAGATAAAATATTTTTAAATATAACGGGGACCACATGACGATCTTTTTAGAACTTCTTTTACTGTTTTTTAAAATAATGACCAAAAATAAAAAAAATAAAATGAAATGAAAAAAGCACAAAATAAAAAATACCTACCTTATCAAAGAAAAAGCAGAGAAAGTGCTTTAAAAAGAAATGAAAAATATAACAAACAGCACAGGATATAATTTTAGCAGCAAAGAGTTGCAATTCTATATATGGTTATTTAATACAATTATGATTGTGTGTGTGTGTGTGTGTGTGTGTGTGTGTGTGTGTGTGTGTGTTTGTGTAAACCCAGTACTTTCTATGCAAACATTATGGACTCCAATAGATTCTAAATAGTATTTTTTGTTCCAATTTCAAGTCCATTTACACTGTTGCTATAAAAGTGAAAACATTATCTTGTTGTCAGCCAATATAAGAACCTCCAATTTCTCACTCCACTCATGACTGAGCATCTGCATATCAAATTGATATATTGATATCAAATATCTATGCAAAGTATGCTTTTTTAAAATAAATAAATAAATAAAGGATTTAGTAAGTTTCTAATATGTCAGGTGTCTCAGAAGCTGAAAATATAACCACTACAAACAATATTGTAAACAAAAGTTGTAACTCTAAATATTTCCATTGGCTTATATCTGGTAAATGATATTTATCTCTTAACACTATGTGTTAAAGACTCATTTACATCATCTATCAGTTGGTCTAAAGTCAGTAGGTATATATGCATGCATGTATATACTGTATTTTTCTCTGTCTGTCTGTCTAGCTATCTATCTGTTCTATCAATCTATGATCTCTCTATGATCTCTCTCTCTCTCTTCTATCCATTCTATCTATCTATCTATCTATCTATCTATCTATCTATCTATCTATCTATCTATCTATCTTTATCTTCTATTTCTATCTCTTCTATTTCTATCTATCTATCTATCTATCTATCTATCTATCTATCTATCTATCTATCTATCTATCTATCTATCTATCTATC
>JAKJMR010000465.1:258098-268836 GCA_024449315.1 Daboia siamensis
ATAGATAGATAGATAGATAGATAAAGATAAATAGAACAGATAGAAGACAGACAGAAATAGACATAGATAGATAGATAAATAGATAGATAAGATAAAACATAGATAGAAGATAGATAGAAGACAGACAGAAATAGACATAGATAGATAGATAAATAGATAAGATAGATAGAACATAGATGATAGATAGAAGATAGATAGAAATAGACATAAAGACAGAGAGAGATGAGAGAGAGAGATAAATAGAGATAGATAGATAGATAGATAGATAGATAGATAGATAGATAGATAGATAGATAGATAGATAGAAGACAGACAGACAGATATATGAAAGAGAGGGGGAGGGAGGGAGTGAGAGAGAGGGAGATCAACTCAACCTGTTTGGATGCTTCTATGCACAAACAAAAAGAAAACTGTTCAAATCAGGTGGTAAAAAAACAAGTTGATCTGTTTCGATCATTTGAGCCAGATGACCAAACTGCTTTTCCAAGTTGATTTGAACTTTCATATAAAATCGGGTTGATTTTTCCGAATATATCGGTTAATTTAAAGGTCTCATCAGTTAAAAATAAAACTTTTCAAACTTGTTTGTTAATCCAAAAACTACTGGATGAGTGCTATTAATAATTAATTGTGCTAATCATTATTAATCATGTCACAAAAGTTTGGCTCTGTGGTGTCATTTAGTATAAAGTAAACAATGCAAAATAAATCAATCCAAAGAAAAATATTTGGCTTTACAACATTAATCCCTTCCCTGAAGTTGCATAAATAAAATATTTAAATGATGGTATTACTTTTATTTAAATAATGCCACTCATTGATTCCATTAATGTGCAACTTAAGTTAAATATGTAAGCTAAATAGCTTAAGCTAAAATGATACCTTTAATTTCAATTTATTTTCCATTTCAATTTCTTGAAAATAAATGGAGGCACAAATTCTTTAGAGAACAGAATTCCTTTTTTCTTATACAATATGCAACATTATGATTGTGAACTCAGAGCTTTTAGTGAATATCTGATAAATCAAAAGCGAATTTGTTTTACAAGCTAAAAGGCTTAGTTCAATCACTGCAATTAAAAGGCTGTCAAGTAACAAAGTTTAAAAAGAATATTCCCAAGGCACTGGAAAAAGACACTCAAAAGAGTTTACATTGGGCTAATGAGCATCGTACAATGTGTTTTCTTTGTTTGCATCAAACTCCTTATTAATTTTAATATAGTTATCTGAATAAATTGTAGGACTCAAAAGTTGCTCTGACTCCTTCAAAGGGGACTTGTTTTTGCTCAGTTTCCCTTATTAACTAAGGTGGATCTAATGGGAGAATGGATAAAGGTTTAGGCAATATGGCAGTGTATGACATAACAATAGAATACTTTATTGTTCACGTGTGATTAGATAAACAAGGATTTTTTTTTGTGCAAATAATTCGAGTCACAAACATAGCATCAAGAGGCTTCCAAAGATCTTCAAATAAATGTTCTTGACAGCTGTCCATGTTTAAACTCTGCCTGATTGTGTGATTGATTGATTGATTGATTGATTGATTCATTCATTCATGTGATCCAGAAATTCCAGTTAGTCCAGAATTCAGCAAGCAAATTTCTGGCCAGGCAACCTCGCTATTCCAAAGAAATATGGGTAAAATGGCTATCATATTAGCTCCTGGGCCCAATTCAACATGTAATAAGCATTACTTCTAAAACTCTTTATAGTCTAATTCAATAATGTAAAAGGCCTTCCCTCACCACAATGAACTCCGTTCAGTAAAGGAGAATATTTGTAACTCAGGGTTGAAATAAGCGGGCTTTGATGATCTATAAAGGTAAAGGTAAAGGTTCTCCTGCACATGCGTGCTAGTCATTTCCAACTATAGCGGCCGGTGCTCATCTCCGTTTCAAAGCCGAAGAGCCAGCGCTTGTCCAAAGACGTCTCCGTGGTCATGTGGCCGGCATGACTAGACGCCAAAGGCGCACGGAACACTGTTACCTTCCCACCGCAGTGGTCCCTATTTTTCTACTTGCATTTTTATGTGCTTTCGGACTGCTAGGTTGGCAGAAGCTGGGACGAGTAACAGGCGCTCACTCTGTTACACAGCACTCGAGATTTGACCTGCCAAAGTGCCGACCTTCTGGTCAACAAGCTCAGCCTCTTAACCCACTGAGCCAGCGCGTCCCTTTTTGATGATCTATATAACTACTTAATAACCCAAGTGGGAATATTGGAACTGAGGCCATTGATGGCATATAGTACCATCTCTCTTCTACATGGAGTAAGTCTTCTCTTCCTGGCATTTTCCACAAGATTCAACATTAACAACAGCCATAATGTCTATCTTATCTAGAAGTTGGAGTCTCAGCTCACTCGAATCAGCTTGTTTTGAACTGAAGCCACCCACCTCTTGATTATAGTTTAGCTTCAGAAGATGTCACATGTGCCTCCATTTTTGAGAAGCTAGAAAAAAATCCCCATTACCTGGCAATAGAAGTTATGAGTCAACCTATTCCTTCTGTAAATGTTGCCATGACTTGGTTTACCATCTGACACTTTCATCACCACAGACATTACAGCAACAATCTGTTGCCAATAGACAAGAATGTAAGTAGCTCAGAGGTTGAACTGTGGAGTCCTTGGTGGTGTCTGATCCTGGTTGTTTGCTTGCAGACATTTCATTACCCAACTAGATGACATCATCAGTGCTCATGAGCATGGGGTTTGCTTCCGGTTTCTCCTTGACAATTTGTCTGCTGTCTGGCGTTCGTGCTTATGTGGGTGTTGGAGAAGTCTTTTTTGTTGACTTCAGAACTTCTATTATCATCTCTTTTGAATGATATGAAAAGGTGGTTTATTTCTAGGTGTCAAGTGAGGGCAGATTTCTTTCAATGCCAAGCCTTTCTTGATTGTTTGTATAATCATAGTCAGTTTCCTCTTCCATAAAACACATTTCTTTTTTTTTTTTTTTCAATCTAGGTACGGTAAATTTCAGCATAAATCTCTTTCCTATCAAGTGAACCACTAACTCATCGAAGATTGAATACCTGCCAACATATGTTTGTTTTTAACATTCGCTACAGCACACAAGAGGCAGGGCTGAATGAATTCCCATACTTTGCAAGGCAACACACCACTGTCCAGTCTTGCTTCTAGGACTAACCACCATAGAACTATTTGATTTAAGTCCATGTGAAAGAAGATGGCCCTTATTAACCATGTCCTTATTCTGGGATTTTTGTCATCTTGCCAAGGTAGTCTGCAAACCTAGGATTCACTGCTCCTTTCTATCCAAGTCTCCCTCCCAAACCGACCTTTACCTTACTTTAGCTTAACCTAATTAAGTTTAGATTGGTTGTTGAGTTTAGAGAAGACCAGCCGTTCGATTGAGAAATGCTTTGGATACATGTGAATCTGGGAAGATTGGAATAGATTCCAGATGATGTAAAAATTGAGCTTCTCATAGTGTTGGTTGTTTTTCAAAGCACTTGAACTTAACATGGTACCATTTGCCACACAGCTGTGTATTGAGTGGAGCAGGATTAATAATGGATCACCTTATTGTACCAGTTCTTCCAAGCTTTATTAATTTGAAGAACGGAATAGAAACAGAGAGAGTGAGAAGAGAGTATGAACTCATTCTTTGTTACAGGTGCTCTGGACATGCCAAGTTAACATTAAGTATTCATTATCTGCCATCAAGTCAAGGTCAACACTTCTCTTCTCTTCTCTTCTCTTCTCTTCTCTTCTCTTCTCTTCTCTTCTCTTCTCTTCTCTTCTCTTCTATTCCATTCCATTCCATTCCACTCCATTCCGTATTCTATTCTATTCCATTCCATTCCATTATTCTCTTCGCTTCTCTTCTCTTCTCTTCTCTTCTCTTCTCTTCTCTTCCATTCCATTATTCTATTCTATTCTATTCTATTCTATTCTATTCTATTCTATTCTATTCTATTCTATTCTATTCTATTCTGTTCCATTCCATTCCATTCCATTCCATTATTCTATTCTGTTCTGTTCTGTTCTGTTCTGTTCTATTCTATTCTATTCTATTCTATTCTATTCTATTCTATTCTATTCTATTCTATTCCATTCCATTACATTCCTCTCCACTCCATTCCATTCCATTCTAAATTGAAACAAGCTTGGAGACCAAACCACTGCCAACATGGGATGTTCTTCCCCAAATTCACCCAGAGTATCTTCTATAGATGGGCCCCGTTTTCTTTGGTTGGTCCTTTGATTTTCCTACCCTGGCGCCCAGGCTATTTAGCAATTTCCATACAAGCCAAGGCTGTTGTTCTCAACTAGATGGCAGAAAGTCATGCGGTGGTGCCCAGTAGCCCAGTAGCACCTCACTTGCCTTCCATAGTTCTAGGGGAGGCTGGGGTGACTGGCTGTTAAGAGAGGCAGAGGTTTTGAGGAAGCTGTTTTCTGATCTCAGTCTCAACCTGGGAGGTTGACGGCACTAAAATAAGTGTGATTCTCCAGATGATGCTTTGACCCACTGTTTCTGCACAGTACTTTCCCAATGGGACTTCGGAGGGGAGATACTCACTAAAACAAATGAATTCAATCAGCTAAATTAAATACTCCTGCCAATTAAGAACCTTGAAAATCTGGTCTTCCAGTTTCTGCATTTCAACTGAACTCTGCCCAGTAAAATGAAAACGCTGTGTGTTTCTATAGTTACAGCTTTTTCTCAATATGACCATTATTAATCTTTGTTTTTCTAATCTGTTGGTTCTTTAGTTTAATCTTTGTACACTCTGCAGAGATAAAAGTGAGTGGACAGGCCCAGAGATTACAAAATATATCAACAACAACAACAACAACAACAACAATATACTTTCAGATCCAAACAGACATTTATCTGGCCCACAATACACCTGGAATCACTATTGTGTAAAAGAAAAAAAAAGTCTGGTTTATTGATATTGCAATAGTAGGTGATCCACGAATTAAAGAGAAAAAAACAAAAAACAAAATATTGTGATTTGCAAATTGAAATTGAGTGACTATGGAGATGGAAATCAATGGCTGTTCCAATAGTAATAGGAGCCCTTGGAGCAATACCCAAAGGGCTACCTAGATACATGGAAATCCTGAACTTATTAGACCTGAATATCCTGACTTTGAAAAAAAAAACAACCCACCTTACTCAGAACTGTCTACATACTCAAAACGCTACCTTAGTAGCTCTCCTTGGTTAGGACTTACCAGGCTGTGAATCAAATTGAAGATTAAAACTATAATAACAGTAATACCAATAACAATAATAATATGCAACCGTACCACTTGAACACCATTGGCATTGACAAATTATCCATTAGTCAATTGCAAAAGGCAACCTTACTAGGAACAGCTTCCATCCTGCGACGAGATCTGTAATACCATCAAACATTCACATCTGCCTATCCCAGGTCCTTGGTAAGGACTCGATAGACAAAAATGCCAAATCCAGTCTGAACATCTGGCTGACTGTGCAATGATTAATCATCATCATCATCATCATCATCATCATCGTTGCACATTTAACACACAGTTCCTGTACCTTTAAAATCCCAAGTTTATTCCAAACGAAGTTAAGCCAGTTTAGGCAACTTTGAATTTGACAGAAGTGATTCAAGCAAATGTTAACTCGGCCATTGAAATTAATGAGATGTTAATTTTGTGCTTCTACTTGGATTCTGCCCTGTATTTTTAAAGCATTATCAAAATTCCACCATACTTTTGTTCATTTAATGAGCATGAAATGGGGGGGGGGGGAGAAACAGTTCCAAGGAGTGTTTTAAGCAACAACTCTTTGTGAATCTTTTTAGAAGATAAATTGTCCACACGTATGCACACCCACACCTTTCAGGAGAAATAAGGAAGTAAATTGTCCATCATTTGGCATGAGTCGCTCAGCAGAAGAAAGGAAAATTACTGTCACATTAAATGTCAACCCTGTGGAAACGTTTGTGATCACTTCCAAGTAACGTGACAATTATGGTCAGCTTATTCTCCAAAAGCAGCCATTACTTTTTGTTTCACTGATGACCAGAATCTCAAGCTAAATCTCCACAAACTGAATAATGATGTCTAATGAATGGAAATTGAAAAGGGGGAAAAAAAAGACACTAATGGTATAAAATAGGTTAAAATGCGCATCACACGAAATCATGAAGAATATTTTAATCTAAGGTCTCTCTTGGATTGCTGCAAGTTCTTGCTTTCAAAAAAAAAAAAAAAAAAGAAGAAGTATGAATTCTATTCCTTACTACATAAATGCAGTGCTTTTTTTGTAAAAGAAAAAGGTGCCGGAACTCACACATGTCATACAACCCGTCTTGCCTATCCTACAAGGTTCCATACAAAAAAGGTGCCGGAACTCCGTTCTGAGCATTCTATGACAAAAAAAGCCCTGCATAAATGTAATAGCTTTACTCAATCCTCAGCTCCGCCCTTATTTGTTTTTCCCATAGTACTTTCAAGGGAAGGATTACGAAATAACGATGAGTATTTATTTAATAGAGAAAGTTGAAAGTTGATACAAGGAACGAATCTGAAATCCGTACATACCACCTCCGTCGGTATTTCAGGGCTTTTCAAGGCATTTTGAGCGGGTTTGGTAAGAAAACAAGACATTTTATTAAGGTGTGGTGAAGATTGCTGTTGGTACTTGGGAACATAAGACCCACTACGATTTACCTGTAAGCTTTCTTTACGGTCATATTAACACAATTTTGCTGAAGCGTGGAACGTCTTGTCTTGTGTAAATTGTTCCCACTTACAGTCATTGCTTGTTCTTCAGAAGTTCTCCTTCCCAGTACAAGGAATCCTCCACTGAAGAGCCCAAAATTGATGTTGCTAACTGAGAAATTTGTCACGTGGGTTTTGCCCCATTTTATCACTCTCCTTGCCACATTTCAGTGAATCACTGCGGTCATTAAGTTAGTAACCTGGTTGTTAAGTGGATCTGGCTCCCCCCACCCGTTGACTTGGCTTCTCAGAAGGTCGCCAAAGGGGATCATGTGACCTTGGGACACTGGGACAGTCATAAATATGAACCCAACATCTGGATCTGGATCACATGATCATGGGAATGTTGCAAAGGTCATTACTGTGGGGGGAAAAAAACGGTCATAGGTCAGATTTCCCAGTGCTGTTGTGCCTTTGACCAATCACTAAACAAACCGTTGCAAGAGCAAGATTGCCTATAATTCCAAGCGACCCATGTAACCTTTAGGTGAATTGGGGGTTAAATCAAAGGATGGATGAGGTGGCTGGATGGAGTCACTGAAGCAGTAGGCGTGAGCTTAAATGGACTCCTGAAGATGGTAGAGGACAGGAAGGCCTGGAGGAACGTTGTCCATAGGGTCACGATGGGTCGGACATGATTTCACAGCTAACAACATAACATTCTTTATCACAGACCTGAGCAGAACAATTTTTCAGCTTCCTTTCTCTTGTGGCTGGTTTCGACTGGTATTGAGTGACAGCGAGAGACCACACCCACCACGGCCTCTCCTTAATTGGTTGCTTTATCTTGGGGGACAAGATAAAGCCAGGAATAATACTGCTAACTTTCTTTGGCTTAATTACTCCTTAAGATCATTTCAGGTTGATCTAATTACAGCTGAGGTTTAATGAAACAACAGGTCACAGAGAAAGACTTTCATTTTAGCCTTGGGAATCTTGGCTAAAATTAGCTGCTTTGAATTAGATTGATAAATTGATAATAACAGGCTGGATATTAAATGACCTTAGTTAACTAGGCACAGAGGAATGTTGCACTTCCATGCGCTTTATTAGTCGCCTTCATTTGGAATTCACAATAAACTGAGCTGGACCAGCTCAATAATATGTCCAGAAATGTTTCCTTCAAAGAGTACCCAACCCATCGTGAAGCAATGCTCCCAGGTTCTACATGACTATGGAGATGCTCAATCATCCAGGTCATGGTTGTCCCAAAGGTGCTTTTTCAAAAGGCAACTGGACTTTGTTTCTCCAAAGTCCAAAGAAAAAGCAAAATCTTTTTTTAAAGGCAACTCCAGACAAAACTCCAATAATATATCTATATCTGTATCTGTATCTGTATCTGTATCTGTATCTGTATCTATCTATCTATCTATCTATCTATCTATCTATCTATCTATCTATCTATCTATCTTAGATAAACATATTCTTTGTAATGTGAGGGATCCTTGATGCTCTCTGAGCTTGCTTGTTTTGTTGCAGACGTTTCATTACCCAACTAGGTAACACCATCAGTGCTAGTAAGGAGTGCAATTTGCTGTCGGTTTATATTCTTGTGTCTTGCCTGTCCGTATGGGTGGAGGTGGTCTTAGAGATTCTTTGATTAGGCTATTTACTAATGGCTCTTTGGCAGTTTTTGATTGGGGCATTGCTTACTTGATTGTTGGTCTGAAGTTGCCCTTGGAGCTAATCTATGCTGATCCGAGTGTTGATTCCCGACAGAGAAGTTCTGGAGTGCTTTTTTCCCCCTCTCTTTTGGGTTGGTTGATTGTCTCTTTTGCATAATCTATAGGTGTTGTTTGTCACGGTAATGGTTTAAAAGCTAACCAGCTGATGTAATGTGAGATGTATGATGTAATGGTGGGAATGATTCAGCAGGGTCTGTGTCCCTTTAAGAGCCCTTAAGAGCCTTTATATAAAAGAGAAGGCTCTCCTGCTGTGTTCTCTCTCTTTCATTTTCCAGCTGTAACCGCTGTATGTTGGAGACTGCTGTATTAACATGTGTATGTATATTGTTCCTGGTGTATGATATTGTAGATAGTGTAAGATAAACCACCATTTAATATAGACCACTGTTTCCTGTATTTACTCCTGGATTATCTCAGTGCAGTAAGACTGTGCATGCTGTGACATTGTTAACGTCTCTGTATCTATTGATGGCTGATTTGTCAGAGTGCCAGGCTTCTAGAAATTCCCTGGCATTTTTGGATTTGCCCTGGTCTACGATGGTCACATTTTCCCATTTGAAACTATGGTTAAATCTGTCTAAAAAGGTAAAAGGTAAAGGTTCCCCCGCACAGGCGTGCTAGTCATTTCCAAATCTAGGGTGCTCATCTCCGTTTCAAAGCCGAAGAGCCAGCATTTGTCTGAGGACGTCTCCGTGGTCATGTGGCTGGCATGACTAGATGCCAAAGGCGCACAGAACGCTGTTACCTTCCCACCGTAGTGGTTCCTATTTTTCTACTTGCATTTTTACGTGCTTTCAAACTGCTAGGTTGGCAGAAGGTGGGACGAGTAACAGGCGCTCACTCTGCTACGCGGCACTCGGGATTTGACCCGCCAAACTGCCGACCTTCTGATCGACAAGCTCAGCGTCCTAATCCACTGAGCCACCGTGTCCCTTTAAATCTGTCTATATGTTGTGAAATTAAAGAATTTTTGTCATGCTTTTTTTGACTGACAGAATACAAACTGACAGTGAACCGCACTCCTTACTAGCACTGATGATGTTGCCTACTTAGGGTAATGAAACATCTGCAAAAAAAAACAAAAAACAAGCAAGTTCATTTCAGTCCTGAGCTACAAATATTCTCCTTCATTGGTATCTATATATATATATAACTTAAGGGCAATCCTATGAGCCACTGAGAAGACTGTGGAGCATTTGTGCACTCTTAACATTCCTGAAGAGCTTAGAAGGACATTAAATATCATGAAGATATCTAACACTTTCCCTCTCTTTTAAAAAAAAATAATAATGAAAGAAAGAGGTCCAAGCTAGAGATGAGACAAGTGGGAGACACAAACACATCAACACTCTCTTTCTTCCTTTAAAACAATCCTCATACCTGAAGACCAGATGAGAAAGAAGCATCATCAGAATGGAGTCATTTTGCTTTCAAACGTTGGCATCGTGACCTTGAAAGAAGCACTTCTCGACCATTTTCCTGAATCATCCCATTTCATGACTATAATCACGGCGACGTCTCAGTCCATACCAGGGAGAGAGCTCATGTGGAAGAAGGGCTAACGTTTTCCCTTCTATAAAATAATCTGAAGTTGTTTAGTTCTTAATTAAATTCATCCTTCTATATTTCATTTGTAATTTGCACTTTGCCAGAAAGCTTGACACTAATGGATTTTTTCACAATCCATCCTTAAAAGTAATAGAAGGGGGTAGCGCTTTTTTTTTTCCCCTCTCTCTTTTGAAAATGTACAACTCACTTCCCAATG
This sequence comes from Daboia siamensis, assembly GCA_024449315.1. Lineage (NCBI taxonomy): Eukaryota > Metazoa > Chordata > Lepidosauria > Squamata > Viperidae > Daboia > Daboia siamensis. The sequence goes on from JAKJMR010000465.1 coordinate 268,284, forward strand.
ACTGGAAGCAGAAACGTTTTAATTCAGAAAGAAATCAGAAAATAGGCAAGTAGCCTCTTTAAATTCCAGTCTCGCAGGATAGATTGCTCATGTCACAATGACCTTGTACCTGGGGGGAAAAAAATTATACAAGAAGAAAGTCTTGCATTCGAGATAATTTCAGTTCCAAATATCTCAGGATGGATGGAAGTACTGTAAATATTCAGTTACCAATTCTATTCACAGGCCATAGTGGAGGAATCTGCAATTTTCCAAACTGACTTCCTTAGTCATTTCCCAAATTCTACCTAAACCCAATCTTATTTAACTGCCACCTCTCAAACAAACTGCATATATGTGTGTGTGTGTGTGTGTGTGTGTGTGTGTGTGTGTAAATTTTTTGGTTTGCTAACAAAGAATTAAAGGGTTTGTTAGCAAACCAAAAAATTTACACAAATATGAGCTGTCACCGGTGTGACTACTGCCTGTCGATGGCCTTCAGTTAGGCTGAAACAGGAAATAAAGATTATATATATATATATATATATATATATATATATATATATATATATAT